>OX336394.1:435155728-435598469 GCA_946902985.2 Meconema thalassinum
TTCGTCTGCTTCTATTCCTTCACCTTCTTCCTCTTCCCCTGCTTGTATTCCTTCATCACACTGATGAAAGAATGGCTCAAATCCCTACATTCCTTTTATCTCATTTTATTTAATCATTTTAATAATTATTTCATGTCATTGTTATTGTATTTTCTGTTTTCATTCTTTAGTTTTCATTTTGTTGTGTTTGGGCATTTATTATTATAATTGTTATATGTTAGCTATTTAGGATGTTCTTTGCGGGAGTAAACTCGTTATTTTAGCAGAAACTCTGTGATTACTCATAGATTGTAAATCCTGTATTTCCATCTAGGGCTTTAGGTAGGCTACATATTATTTTTATGAACCGAACACGAAGCATTTAATTGTAAAGGGCAAACTATATTTGCTGAGTGTAGACATGTAACGCTAATGCATTAAGCCCGATATAATCATTGTTGTATTCTTCGTGTCGTACTCTGTCTTTCAAGTCATAACTCAATAATAAATTATGGTACTCTTAAATTGTATTGCAAATCAAAAAGCTTTAATCCAAAATTGTGTAGGCGTTTATAAAATATTCCTCGTATCATGTTATCCACTTACCGTATGCTAGATCCCAAGACAGAAATGGGACAGAAGTTTGGAATTATAAGGTACAATCCTCTCAAAGTGTTGGTGGTAGAAAAAAATATTCTTCTCCAATCATCGAGGGAATACTTCTATTAAAGCACTAATAGAATATTTATCTCCGTAATTAGTTTCAATTGGCCTGAATGGAGTGGATGCTTTGATAGAACTTAAGTAGTTTCAGAATTCAGGGAGACTTGTTAATTCTTGTACGCACTAATCTGTGTGAAGACTATACCTGACACTAACGGAAATAATGTCAGGTAGTTGTGCAGCTTATATATCTTCACTTCAGTTGGCAGTACTGTAGCATTAATAAATATTTATTGCAGCCAAGTTGCCATAATGGGCAGTTACAAGGTGTGCTTCTGTATTCAACTATGCTCTTTGTCCGTCTGCTGCAAGATGGTATGTGGTATTTGTCACAGGGGGTTATAGCACAGAGAACATTAGCATTCTTCATGCGGTTCATGATATTTAACATTTCTACAAACCTTGTGGTGGAAACCGTGGATGGCGAGTCTTGTTACCACATGTCTCATCTCCTGGTTCTTCTGTCACCATTGCTTCGCTTGCGTAGAATTCGAGCGGGATTTTGTTCTGTTTCTGATGTCTTATCTCGAGGAGTTTCTTCATATGCTTGTTAGAAGGCAGTTGTAGTCTTAATCTGAAATCTTCGATGTAGTATGTTTCGTTTGTTAGGACATACGCCAGCCTGTACGGGGACGTTCTTGCCATTCCTAGCACCCTTTTCAGGAAAAAAGCCTTTACTTTCTCTATTGTGATTTGGTCTGTCATGGTTAGCCTTTCCCATATCAGTTCTAGACCATATGTGATGAGGGGGTTATTTTCGCGTTGAAGGGAATCATTGCTGTTTGTAAAGATAGATTGATAATGTTGTTCAAATCGTACATTCCTCTAATGGCTGCTGCTGCTCGTTCCTGTACATGTAGTCTAAAGGAATGGCACGTTGTCTGTAGGGTGAGGCCGAGGTATTTGTAGGAATTGACTCTCTCGAGTTCAGTCTCCCCCAGGATCATTTTGTTTTTGGCGGCTAGATTTCCTCCTTTTCGGAAGGCCATATACACTTCTTCTTTTCATTTATACTGAGCTCATTTTCCACCGCCCAATCCTGAGGACTTCTTGTCGCTCCTGCCTGTTTGTGGACCCAGAACCATGTCCTCCGCGTACAGGTAAATGGATACTGATTTTGTTTTTTCAATAGTCCTTATAACATCCGCTCTCACGACGTTGAACAGAGTGGGACTCAGTGGGTCGCCTTGTAGTACTCGTGTGGTTTGGGTGATCTCTTTTGAGATTGATATCCCATCGTTTATCTCTATTTTGTTGAAAGCCAGGATGTTTTTTTATCATACACGTGATTTCAAACTTTTCATCCATCATTTGATCCAGTTTTATAATGAGCTTCTATCTGTTTAGTAGGTCGAAGGCCTTCGAGAAGTCGACAAATATTGCATGGAAAATTCCGTTAGGGTGTCTAAGGGCTTGTTCTATGTCATTCAGTAGATTCTTTCCTGAACCCGAATTGTTGTTCGGGAATCAGTTGATCAATTGTCGGGGTGAGCCTGATAAGTAGAATGTTTGAAAATACTTTAAATATATTGAGCCCGTATTCACTCATCCTGGTGATGATTTTTCTGAGAACCATGAATTTTTCATATCTGAGATATGCTGAACATGCCCAGGAAGCATGCTGGAGCTTCAGACGCACTTTTGGATTTACTCAGATCCTACGAATATTTTTCCTGAGGAATTAAAGATGGAATCTTTAATATGCAAATGTTAACATATCATTAATCGTCATTCTGCGTAATTCGCCACGGTGTGGTGGTCTAATAATTTTATTTTTTCATGAAGATAAAGGTATACCCTCGCAGAGATGCGAACCGGATGTAATTATTTGCTACACGACTCAAGAAGTGTCGAGCCTGGAACACCAGATTCCAAGAAGAAGAAAACCCTATTGTGCGTTGCTAACGTACAGACGTGTTGTCTGAAAGGTCTAGAAGACCAGGGTTTTGAAGGACCAAGGTGTCCACGATTAACGGAAATACGAGTTCATTGAGTATATTTCAGCACATAAAGTGCTTGTGAATAATTAAGTTGCGTGTTACGGCAACGCCAGTGTTATATTTACGCGTGAAACTGTGAAATTGTCATTTTTTTGGACCTGCACATGGTCACATTTTTGCCACATGGCAGACATCCGTTTCCTAACCAAGTTATAAATCTTGGAGAATATTAGTGCAAAGCAGTGAATTGTAACGTTATTACGCCAATTCTACAAGTTATAATCGAGCCGTGCAAAGGCCGATATTTTTCATATCACGATTACGGGGATATTTGGCGATTATTATTTTTGTGAAAGTATTAGAATCTGTGTTGGAAGATACGAAAGGTATCATTAAATTCTGTGAGCAGACACATGGTCATTCTTTTCTACAGTCTGCACAGTGTAGAATCGGTGTTGCCCAAATGAAATCTACGATAAAATCAGTGAATAACCATCTTTAACACACCTACAAAATGCTACTGCTAAACCACGTGATGACGATCTTTTCCAACTTGATCACGATGCTAATAATGGCCTAAGTCATTCCAATGAAGGGGACGTCGAAGAACTAACGGCATTATGAATTGGAAGAAGAGGAGAAAATGGCTGCACTCATAGCCATGGAACGATGGACTTTGCTAAAGCCACGAGGAAGGGATATACCCCTCAGATTTTTCTTGTTGGATGAGGTGAACAACGTTGCGCCGTGAGTCATGCATAACATTTTCTTGTGAAGGTTATCGGTCATGGGGGAGTAGTTTTTAGCAACCGTACTTGATAACAGTCATACAGGTAGGTTTTTGTCTTCGTAGCCACCACTTTGGTGATTTTTCAAGTTTATGAGTTTCCTCGCCGTTTGATTTCAAAGCTCATGGTTAGACACCCATGCACACTGGTGCATATTGTTAATCATGTTAATTTCCAGTTTATGGAACCCTGAAACTGTCACTGAATAAGGAGCTATAAATTTCTCTAGTCAGCTCATGCTGAATTTCATGTTAATATTTTTGAGCTCCCATTTATGAAATTATTAGCACGCCACTGTCGGGCGTATGATGTAAATGAGAGAGTATTACTCATTTCAACTTTTATAATGATTTTGTTAAATATTTTTCTAAGTGGTTTGGAAGACCACAAGATTCGAGTTGAATCTAATGTAAGTGTAATGAGTAGAGCCCTATAATATCGTATCATTTTTAAACAACGCCAGGAGGATAAAGTGTTGTAAGTTTTATTTTCATTTCCGTGCCTTATGAGCACTAAGATTATCAAAACTTAACCTCAGTGCAGTGGTGTGGAATATCTTTCAAATAAATCTGAATGACAGGAATATCTTCGTTTTTGTCCTTTTTGCTTTGAACAAAGCAGTCATATCATTGTACATAATTATTGGTAGCCAACAACATCGTATTATGAACAATTCTTTAACTACTTTACTCAAGTGTATTTGTGAGGGTCACAAGTGAACTGCGATAATGTGAACCCTACATGTAATGAAACATTTAAGGACTTGGCCTCAGTGCAATGGACTCGCATGTCAGTAAGGAACACTCGATCTGAGCCACAGGTGCGTTCAAGACCAGACATCCCGTTACAATATTACCCATAAGCCCAGTATGATTTCCCAGAGAGACTTCGACTATGAATGACACACTTCCTACACATATTTTAGTAAGGGAATTCTTATCGAGCCATGCTTGTAGATGTTCCAGATTATGTAGGTCAAGAAGCAGCTGGTACAACTGCATTGATACAGGGTGACTCAGAAGTCACGTATTATTATGATGTTTTCGCAAATGTTGTAAGCCAATAAATGTTAATTATTTTCATGATCTAACATATGATCAGAGTTTTCATTGGATGAACCAGGCATTGTAATCCTCACTGTCACATCTTTGCCTTTCAAGTCGATACTGTATATCCAAAGAGTGTAGCGATGAGTACCTGCTTGGAATGTTCAAAGGCAGTGCCAAGACAAGACGTAACAGCCAAAATTCAGTGCAGTGAATGTAATAATTGGTTTCACAGTAAATGTGTAAATCTCAAAGAACCGGATGTAGAGTATATGCGATCGCAGAGCCAATTATGGAGGTGTAAACAGTGCTATAGTAAGAGGCGTGAGAGTTTACATAGTGAAAACCAGCCCGCGTCCGTGGTGCCATCTGTTGGTGAAATATACAAACTATTACTATCTATGCAGGAGAAATTGGACAGTGTAAACAAGTCTACTACTGACATTGAGAGGCAACTGGGGAAATCTATTGATGTCTGTCATGACAGATTGGATGAAAGTAGCAAACTTATCAGTAAACAGCAGGAAATTATTGATAGACAACAAACAATCATAGACAATTTAGTATCCGAAAACAGACGTCTGACGAATGTAGCAAATAATCTTGCATCGAGGTGTGATGACCTTGAGCAATATTCAAGGTCAAACACTGTGGAAATATTTGGTGTTCCAGAGTCCCCTAATGAAGATGTCGTACAGACTGTCATTACTATAGGCAAGGCTTTAGATTTAGATTTGAAGGAGGACATGATTGATGCCTGTCATCGTCTGAAAAAGGCTCACAATCGTCCCACTTCAGGAATTATTGTTAAATTTGTTAGAAGGACCCACAAGGAGCAATTTCTTGCCAAACGAAAGGTTAAGCGGACCCTTTCTACAACACACCTTGGTATGTCAACTTCCAGCCCAATATATATTAATCAATCACTTGCCCCAGCTAGAAGAGTTTTATTTGCAAAAGCTAAGCAACTGCAGCGGGAAAAGAGCTATAAATACCTTTGGGTTAGTAGAAGTGGAAAGATCATGATTAGGAAATTAGAAGGGAGTCCAATTCATGTCATCAGTACTAACGAGGACCTGAGTAAGTTGTGATTTCGATGTACTGGCACAGAAATGTATTTAATAGTCCGTTGGCTCCTCTTAATACTTTGGTATGCATTATTGATTTATATTTAGTTATATCAGTTTTTATTCACTATATTTTTTATTGTATACTAATGTCTGTAAATGAATTGTCCATTTATTATCAAAATGTTCGGGGCCTAAGGACAAAAACTGACGTGTTTCTTAAAAATCTACTTTGTTGTGACTATGATATAATTGTATTAACAGAGAGTTTCTTGGGTCAGGATATTATGGATAGTGAGTTATGCGATGATCGTTATGTAATGTTCAGAAATGATAGGGATATGTTTATATCTGGGAAGTCTAGAGGTGGAGGAGTAGCCGTAGCAGTCAAAAAGGGGTATAAATCCAAATTATGTTCTATCTATAATGAACAACACTGCGAATCCTTAACTCTTTATATTCAGGGTCATACTCGTAAATTATTCATAAATGTTGTTTACATTACCCCCTCCTCTAAACTCTCTGTATATGAAGGATACTTTAATTACATTGAAAACGTTGATAGTCTTATAACATCTGACTGCCTGATTGTGGGCGATTTCAACGTACCTGAAATTAGCAACGCCGGTTATAATTTTAATGAAGGGTCCACGGTCTGTCGTCGTTTATTCCAGTTCATCTCGTATCTTGGATTAACATCGCACAACAATATTCAAAATTCTAATTTCAAGACATTGGATTTGGTTTTAGGTAATATTCAAATAGATTTAAAGCACGAAGAATTCCCGTTGGTACCTGAAGACTTACATCACCCTGCACTTTATTTAGCAATACCACCCATTAAAAAGGTTCCATTGCTTCCTAGAATTAATCGTGAATATTACAACTTCAAAAAGGCTGATTTTTTGAGACTCTATTGCAACATACGAGATTTAGACTGGAGTTTACTGTACACATTTAAGGATGTTGATCATGCTGTTGATTTCTTTTATTCTTCATTCTACAAATGTTTTGAAAATTGTGTACCTAAGCAGAAATTCATTCGAAAATCCAAATATCCAGTATGGTTCTCACGAGATATTATCCAAACCATAAAAATTAAGAAAAAGTGTGCTGCAAAAGGACGTTTTTCGAAATATTATGATGAAAGATTTAGACAGCTTAGATCGGAACTAAAAACAAAATTACGAATGGCTTATGCTGTTTACATTCATAGTCTGGAAAATGGAGTTAAGAATAACATTAATCAGTTTTGGACGTATGTTAAAAGCAAGCGGGAATCACGTACACGCGACTACACATTTATACTAAACGGAAATCATTATACAGCTGGAAGTATTGCAGATGGGTTTGCTGAGTATTTCTCTTCAGTATATATCAAAACGAATTTTACTTATAACGTGGATCATTTGTCTTTGAATGAATTTCCTGTTTTGCCCAGGGTTGATATGCTGAACGTGACTCACATAACGGTGGATGAAGTTAGAACAACTATAAATAGAAAATTAAAGCCTAAGAAATCCTGTGGGCCTGATGGCATACCACCTTACATAATCAAGGGCTGTGTGGACTTATTGGTTTCTCAGTTGGCCTTCATCTTTAATCTTTCTTTAAAGACGTCAAGCTTTCCTGGAAAGTGGAAAATGTCTAGAATTATTCCAATCCTAAAGGGAGGCAACTCTGAAATGATATCGAACTACCGCCCTGTCTCAGTGATAAATGCTATAGCAAAAGTATTTGAGCACATTTTATATTCTAAGATTTACAATCATATTAAGGTTGAGCTCTCACAATATCAGCATGGCTTTATGCCCGGCAGATCAGTTATTACAAATTTGCTGGGTTTTACTCAAAAGGTTTACAATGCATTAGATACCAATAGAAGAACTGACGTGATATACATGGACTTAGAAAAGGCCTTCGACAAAGTAGACCATAAAATTCTGGTGACAAAGCTGTACCAGTTTGGTGTTGCTAAACCATTACTTCAATTGTTATGCTCCTACTTAAAATTTAGACAGCAATTTGTTTGTTTCAGAAGTGAAATTTCAGGTAATATTGTTAGTTCTTCTGGTGTCCCACAAGGATCTAATCTTGGGCCTCTTCTATTTCTAATTTTGGTTAATGATTTGCCTAATATTCTATGTTACTCTGACTGCTTATTATTTGCTGACGATGTAAAGCTATATAAGACCATATACAACTTGAGAGACGAGAATGACCTTCAGAGGGATGTTAATAATATTGTAGCTTGGTGTGTTAGTAATAATTTAGTCCTTAATGTAAAAAAATGTAAAGTCATGGTATTTACAAGGAAGAAGGAGTATATAAATCCTAAATATTGTATTGGAGAAACAGCACTCGAAATTGTACCGTCGACAAATGATTTAGGAATTATTTATGACAGCAAATTAACCTTTAATAACCATATTGCAAATATAATTAGTTCGGCCAACAAGATGCTTGGTTTTGTGATTAGAAACTCCAAATTATTTACTAAAACTGGAGTAATTGTTAAGTTATATGAAAGTTTAGTTCGAAGCAAGTTAGAATATTCAGCAGTAATCTGGGATCCCTTTTATAAAGATCAAATTCATCACATTGAGATTGTGCAAAATAAATTTCTAAGATACATGTATTATAAGACGTTCAATGTATTTTGTCCATTTGATACTTCGACTCAGTTTTTACGAAATTTGTTCAATTTCAAGTCCTTGAAAAGTAGAAGGTCTTTAAGTTCTTTGCAACTGCTGAGGAAAATTTTAACTGGAAAAGTTGACTGCCAAGAATTATTTCAATTCATCACTTTTCATGTACCACAAGTAAGATCTCGACAGCAAGCACTCTTTCACATCCCAAGATCTAAAAGTGTTCACCATTCTAATTCGCCTTTAGTTAAAATATTATCATTTTATAATTCAATTGATGTTCAAGTAGATTTATTCGCTGGCGCTAACTTATTCAATAAACAAGTAAAAGCAGCTGTTCCTTGAATACTGGGTACTCTTTTCTCCTTTATTTTTTTATATTCTTTTTTTCTACTTTGTACAGTTTTGTTTCATTTTATGGTTTATATTTTCACGATCTCCTTTGTAGTATTTATGTTCTGTTCTTCATTTGTGTAATTTGTGTAATCTGTTTTCTCTATTTTCCACTGATACATGTTGTTATTTAATCAGATAATGTCAAGAAGGAATGTATTTGGGCTGGTGCCTGTGTTCCTTCATATTGATAAATAAATAAATAAATAAATAAATAATTCCGTAATCAGGCTATTTATCACTTTATTGTGAATTGTTATGTCCGTGTTTTGACACGAGGAGTATTATACTCTGTATTTGATGGCCGGCAGGTCATAGCTGTGTGCTAGGCTGACCGAGGTTTCTCTTGTGAGCTCAGGAAGCGACAAAGATTATTGTTGTTTGTTGACGGAGCTATTCCTTAGCCCGCATTGTTATAGTGACGTTTCTGAAACGCGTTTACTTTGTTGTGAGTACCGTTCAGGTAACTTACCTTTTGAAGCCTTGTGTTTTATGGTCATTCATCATAAATAATGAACTAAACCGACGATAATAATAATAAACTCTTAAATCATGAAACTTCTTATAAATCTTCGAAGCTAATATGCTCGTTAAATAATGATTGTTAGTTATGGACTGATTAAGCTTATAATCGAGGGAACAGTAGACGGCAAGAATTGTAGAGGAAGACCCAGACTGGAGTACATGAGTCAAATACTGAAAGATATGGGTTGTGGCTCATACTGTGAACTGAAGAGGAAGACTGAGAGACGGGAAGAATGGCGAGCTGCTGCCAACCAGCCTCACGGCTGTTAACCACAGAGAGAGTTATTTCTTGATCTTATTGCCATCAGCTGACCGACGCATAGTGCTTATGAGCTATTACCTGAAGGAGATGTTAGAAGCTTACACTTGTTTTGACTGACATAGATCACTGGCAACCCAATAGTTTGTAATTTGGGGGCCGCTGTGACCTCATGGTGAGACACTGTATTTACAGTGCATTTATTATTACATTCCTAAACAGTAGATGACGATTGGTAGCAAACAGCTGTCCATTCTGTTGTAGGCAGGGTAATAAGAATATTTTTGAGTGTCTTATTTATTCATGTGTGTAAACTTATGTTCCCTACTGTTACATATTTAGCTTTTTGTACAGTTATTGTAATGCTATGACTGTTATCTTAGCTTTGATTTAGTTTTTTTGGTGTACACGGACGCTTCTCGCCGTAGTTTATTGTCAGTTCGCATTAGCTAGCATAGGTAACGTTAACTGTAAATACGGGAGTGGTACCAGTATAATTTAGCTGTGCTGTCATGTTTGACTTTCTTGTTGCATGATGTTTCTTTCTAGACTCATCATAATATTCTTGTATCTTCAATCAGAGTTGTTTTTCGTACCATGTTCCAAGCTTTGCCTTTCTTTTCCTCGTGTAACTAGGACCTGTCGAGAGGGATGAATTTCATTTAGTTAGGGGTTGTTTTGTTGTTGTTTTTTAATTTTGCTGTGCGGACTAGGCGATTTCAAACCCTCCGATAGTAGAACAGGGGTTTGATTCCTGAATGAATAATTTCTATGAATTTTACTTAAGACTGGATGTTTTCATTTACTAGTTTTGTGTTTTGGGGATGCACTTCTTCGGGTGTCTTTAACATTGCTTTCGATTGGACCCGATCCTTTCGGGATACTGAGTCTGGTGCCGGCTAGCCCCACAAGAAGTGCATCCGATCCTCTCAGGCGATGTGTTTGAAGGATGGGTTTATCTGGGAGACCACGCACGGTTGGTGGTGACCAGATAACCTCCTCTAACGGGCACACTATTATTCTCTAGAGTGATTCCTCGGTATGAGTTTGGGTCGTTGTCGTCTCCTTTGCCTTTATATAGAACCTTAATGATGGATTTTCTTCATTCGTCGGGTATTTCTCCTGTTGCTAGGAATCTGTTAAACAGATCTGACCATAGTTCACTTAGAATTTCAGCCGAGTCTTTCAGCATCTCATTGGAGATGCCGTCGGGGCCTGTCGCTTCCTTGTTTTTGTCTTGCTGATTGTCACAATTACTTCTTCTGTTGTCTTGTGTGATAGGTTGCGTTATACGCCGCTTGTGACTGAGTTATTTTCAGTACTTGTGAGAAGTGATTTTCCCATATGCCCATCTGAATTTGGCCAGATTTCCTCGTAGTCTTTCTTCTGATGGCTATGAAGGGGTATTTTAGTGCTTCTTCTGCCTCCTTCAAGACTTGGTTTTCTATGCATTGAGCCTTTTTATTTTTCAGGAGAGTTTTATTTTGCTTTCTCTGTGCTGCATATTCTTCTAGAAGACCTTTTGTGTTGTGGGGTTTGGCCATGTGTAGTTTTAGGAGTATTTCGTTTCTATGTGTGTAGCATTCCGTATCTAACCATGGTTTAGTTCTTCTTTGGTTGATTGGGATTGTTGATGCTCGTATGCCTTCCTGGATTGTTGTCAGGGCTTGGTTCAGATTGTTTTCGTTGAGGCATTGTTCCATTGCTCGTGCATTGTTTGTATGGCATTTGTGTCTATCTTTCTGGAGCTCATGTGGGTTAGTATGTTCGGTATTTCCTCTTCTATATTTTCGAGTATAATATTGGTCCTGATAGGCATATGTTTTGTCGGTGGGGTGCAGGATGACTTCCAGAGTCCCTTTGCAGAAAACTAAGTCCGTGGTACTTTTGCCATCTGTAGCATTACAGGTTTTGTTATTTGTGTGAAAATGTAAGATTATTGCCAAACATAAAACATTCTTTCTTATTTCTAGGATGTAAGAGGAGTAATCCAGGGTGAAGAAAGTAATTCAAGGAGAAAGCATTTGAAAGAGTAAGTATACCGCATGTGTGGGTAACAGAAAGTGTTGGATCAGTTTGCTACATCAGATGTGTTTTCTTCCGTTCTGTCACATCATTCAAGTTGAGCGTTTTGCAGCCCACAATTGTTTATTCTCCTTCAAAGTCTGTCAATTGTATCCTGAGATGACATATACAATTCAAAGCTCATCGTTTTAGGCTTTAAAGAATTACACTTGTCTTAGTATTCATATGTCCATAATACACACTACCTTGAACCCCTTCCAGTATAAGAAATTGGGGCAGGCCACCGGCATAACTCAATGGTCAGAGCACTGGCGTACAAAGCCGGAGGTTGCGGGTTTAAATCTCGCTGCGGTAAGACATTTCGTTTCTCTAACATCCGTGAACATGCATTGCACCACCTCATAGCTGAAAGACGTGATTTGTATAATTATTGTTACTTATCTTATTGTGGTGATGTCGAGCCCTTTATTAATATATTGCCATGTTATGGAGTGGTATCATCAACATTCAACTAATCCAAGTAGTGTCAGTTTGCAAGACTTACATCTGGGCAATGTGCTACACAAATCTGCCCTAACGTGTTATATCCTGTGTTAAACAAACCTATATTAGAACTACTGTAGCTTCCAGAGTATGAAGTCAATGTGAGTACAGACGTAGAAGAGTGACTTGTCATTTCTTAACTCCACATAATATTGACATATGTGCCAGTTATGTGGCTATATAGAACGTGTAACTAAAGAAAGAAGACTTAATGAGAAATTACAAAGCAAAATCACCTTGACCGAGAGTAAAACGTTTGTCACAACATATCCCAGATTGAGTACCAGTGCTTCTAATAAAGTACGGTAGCACAAGGTCGCTCCTATCGGATGTAGACCAGAAGTATCCCGCGTATTCTCAGGAGAACTCAATGTTTTCTAGAGTATTTGCAAGAACTCTCTATCCACACGCTAGCATCCGGCAATCAGATCTGGCATTCACTAGGTGCATAACTGAAATCATAATATATCTTTCACTGCTCTCATATTTGACCACTGTACAACAAACTTGTTCCAGTCACAAACGACTTGCTTGTCGAAACTCTGAATTATAAAACAAATCTTCAGCTTGTGTTTTGTTCGCTACATCACAGGAGCAAACACGCTTCACCTAAATCACTTCGGCTCTTCCCAGTACAGCCTTTGCCAGGCTTCTACTATTGAACGTAACTTTTGTCTAAACTATTTCCTATTTAGATGATAGCTCGTGTACCTATTGATTCATCGCAGTCATGTAGCGCCGTATAATTGTTGTACACTGTTGGTAGGAGGCGGCGGTGGCCTAAATGTGTATAATATTCTGCCGTTTTCCTGTCTAAGAAGTGGGAAACCACGGATAGCCACTATTTGGTAGGCGGTGTTAGGAATTGAACCCACCTCCTCTCAGTTCCACCTCAACAGGATGAGTCAACCCGACTCAAGCCCTCCGGCGAGACATGAACTTCTTCGCACAGCCGGGAGCGTTATCCTGGAGAAGTTCTAAAGACCACAACACTCCGGTTGAACGTGGACATTTTAGTAACTTACCTAGAATATAAATGCCAATATTAGTGTGACTCTTCTGATGTCTAAACCATAAAATTCGGCTATAGCTGAACACGGCGTTTCACTTATCCAGGACGTCATGTTGAAAGTGTTTCTTTGGGAATCATTAGAGGAGCATTCTGGATCCAAAAGCATCCCTGCAGCTTCAAGGTATATTGTTGTTTCATTTTGTGTTCCAGTGATTGGAACAGCTCGACAGTCAGCTATTCCGCGTAAGACTTTCACTTAGCAATGACGACCTCGAAGCTGCTTGTTATTTATTTTGAGTGTTCCTCTTGCATAGGATCATCATGGTAATATCCAATCCAAAATGATTGAGTACTGTAAGTTTATCAGCGATGAGCAGCTTTGTTTAAGAGTTGTCCGACAGCACACATTTGTGTAGTGATGATCACGAGAACGAGCCTTGTGCTAGCAATATTGGTGTGAGCGCTCTTCTGCATTGATGTACTGCGTTGGTTTCCTCCTCATCTACCGTGAGGCATGGAATCACAATATCCAATATCCCCGCGTAAATGAAATACAGAAATACTTTGTTTCCAAGGGAATCCGGTAAATCTGCCACTTACTGAGTCTATTATTTCTAAGTGGAATATTTATCTCACGGTATGATAATAATAATAATATCGTATGGCCTCGGATGCCGGGTGCAAGCTTTGTTATTTGACACCCAGAGGACAGTTTACATGTCAAATTTTGCTGTTCCTTGAAGCACTATGAAAGCCAAGGAGGTTAGTTATCTAAGCTCCTTGACACTACAGCGCTTTCTAGTAGGGAAATGAGGAACGTTGTGTTGGCGGAAAATCCCGAGATTAATTTTGCCATTATGAACACGGCCTACTGAATTCAAATGGGTTCTTTAACATCGTATGACATGCGTGTCGTAAATTTTGCTGCCTTTAAAAAAATCCCTTACCACGGCCAGGAGCGAACCTGCAAGCTTGGGGTTAGTAGACCGACACGTTAACCAGTCACCTACCGTGGCAAGCTTACCTCACGGTGAAGTGTACCGTACCACCAACTGAGTCTTGTATTGGCCAGCGTCTTGGGAAGTTGAGTAGCTACTACTCTTTAGCCACATAGTACACCAAGGTAAGGTGCATCGTAACAACTCAGGAGCCCAGTAAGACATCGACACAAAACGCTGAACACTGGTTTTATATGTCTGCGAAATAGTAATTCTCTGAATATTGCGACGTTTCACAATGGCCGGGAAAGGGCGAATTATGTTTCACTTAATCTAAGTCGTCTATTTGAGTGAGCACTTCATTATCGACCTGGTTAACTGACCCCCGGTTTTTGTGACATAAGAATTCTGTCGTCGTACAGCTCTGCATGATCTGACGCCGACCTTTAGTGGCTCATAGGCATGTAGTAAGGGAAAGATTATATTCATAAAAATAATTTCTTATGAACAGGAGGAAAAGAAATTGATTTCTCAATCAAATCTCGACCGATATATGAATCCATACCGAATTGAGGTAGGTAGTGTGGACCGCCGTACCATTCACGTAGAACCAATGAAGGACATGGCCTGTTTTTGCAGATTACAACTTATATTGGACGTGATTAAATCATTGTTATTTTGAGTCTTGCCTGGGGTAGTTTAAAGGTTTCATTACTCCGGAATTCTGGCATAAAACCTTCCAACAACTTCTGAGAGTTGGATACTCCTTCTGTATATTCTTTAAAATGTATACGTCCAAAATCCACAACCAAGGGACAGGATTTTTATAATTCAAAACATTAATGTTATACTACTGAAATATCCCCCAATTTCCGTTCCTAAAGTTGAACGTAGGCATCATTGCTCAACCGTCTTTGATCATTATGTCGTTTGTAGTTACAATGCACTGTAGTATACTGATTATTTGTTTGTAGGACCATGGACTCAGAGACATCGAAGCCTGGAGTTACGACGAACATATTAGATACCAGCAGTGTGTGTGGGAGTGCCATCCCTAGTGGAGAGAATCAGCATGGTCTGTCACACAGTGAAGGGTGTTCCTTGGAGACCGGCGAAGTGTACATAAGAGCACATGAACCACCTCTATGTGATAAAAGTGGAGAAGCGTCTAGCGAACTCTGGAAAGTCAAACCATATTTGTGTCAATTTTGTGCATCAACATTTGCCACAAAATTCAAATTAAACTCTCATATATTTCTTCTACATTCTGGTCAGAATCCATATCCAAATACGACGTGTGGTTTTGCTTTTGCCAGTAAGAGTGGTTTAAACGAACAAGTGATTACCCAGAGTGGCCAGAAGTCACTTTCATGTACGACAAATGGTGCAACTTTTGCCAGAAAGGGTGAGTTAAAATATCATATATGTATTCATACTGGTAAGAAAGAATATGTGCTTCTGGTTTTCACGAAAGGACGTTTGGGAATCTCATGTAAGTATCCATACAGGCCACGAGCTACGTCATGTGTGACATGTGGTGCTGCTTTTAGTAATATGGGCACACCCTAATCCATAGTGGCCAGGGTTTCTTTTCATGCTACTTCTGCAACTAAACAAATCCTAAGAAGCCACATAATAAAAATTTATTGCAGCCAATTGGTAGATGGTTGGTTGGTTCCTCAGTTTAGGGGCTGCGACAACGCGGTCATGTAGCTCCGGGTACTTTGGGTGTGTGTAGAATCTGTCTGATAATCGGTGTTAATTGTGATGGCTGTATTAGTGTGTGTCATCTGTAATTCAGGTAAGGACTGCAGACGATCAATTTCAAGAAGTGCCTACTTTTTCTACCAAATGCTTCCGTCAACGACACCTAGCTGTGATCTAGGCTACTAGATGCCACCGCAACCGGCACCTGGCGATTAACGTTGGAACTTAATCGAGCGGTTAATCAAATCTAACCTACAAATTTAGCTTCACACAATTGTAGTTAGTGGAAGGTTATCTTACATGCCATACATCTATGACGTGAACCCGCCGGCTTTACTTCCCCTCCGAAGGAAGGCCTACAGAGGGATTTTTACTGTAACGCTCTTAAAAAATCCGACGACTTCGGCCGGGTTTGAACCCGCGATCTTGGGCGTAGAAACTCAGCATGCTACCAACAACACCACCGAACCCGCTTCAATTGGGTAGATGGTTGCAGGATGTACTTAAAATCATTAATTAACACTTACTTATAGTGTTAGTTAGCCTGACTGGTATTTCACGTCTTCGACTATACTCCTTGTCCGTTCGTTGCATGATGTTATGTCACATGGGTTATGCACTCTTTGTTCGGTTCGTGGTATTTAATATTTCTGCAGATCTTTTGGTGGAAGACATGGATGACGAGTCTTAATACAACATGTCTCATCTCCTAATTCTCGATTGTCCATCTTCCATCCATCATTGCTTCTGTTGCGTGGAATTCGAGTGGGATTTCCTGCCGCTTCTGATGTCTTATCTCGAGCAGTTTCTTAATTTCCTTGGTAGATAGCACTTGTAGTTTTAATCTGCGATCTTCAATGCAGTACGCTTCTTTTGTTGAGTCATATGCCAGTTTGGACGAGGACGTTTTCGTAAATCCTAGCACCCTTTCGCGAAAGGAAACTTTTACTTTTCCCATTGTGGTTAGGTCTGTCGTGGTTAGCTTTTCCAAGATCAGCTCGAGGCCATATGTAATGACAAGGCTTATTTTCGCATGGAAGAGAGTCATTGCTGTTTGTAAAGATAGTTTGGTAATGTTGTTCTAGTCGTATATTGCTCTAATGGGCGCTGCTGCTCGTTCCTTTATGTGCAGTCTAAAGAATTGTCTGTAGGGTGCGGCCTATATATTTGGAGCAATTGACTGTCTTGAGGCCTACTTCTCCAAGGGTAGCTTTCCAACCTTTCAGAAGGCCTTATAGGCCTACACTGTCTTTTTCTTTTGTTTATACTGCGCTTATTGCTCCCTACCCAGTCGTGCGGGTTGTTGAGGACTTCATGTAGCTCATGCCTGTTTGCAGGCCCCAGAACCATGTCCTCCGCTTATAGCTAGAGGGATACCAATTTTGTTTTTTCAATAATCCCTGTAGCGTCTGCGAGGTTGAACAGAGTGGGACTCAGAGGTCTGCCTTGTAGTACTTCGTTGGTTTGGGTAATCTCCTTTGAGGTAGATATTCCATCATTTATCTGTACATTGCTGAAAGCAAGGATGTTCTTTACCATATACCGTAATTTCGCATTTTTCATCCAACATTTGTTCCAGTTTTAGAATGAGTTCGATCTGTCGATGCGCTTGTTCTATGTCGTTCAGCAGATTGTTTATAGCTTGTAGAGGGAACCTTCCTACCTTCCTTTCCTGTACGCGAATAGCTCATCGGGAATCAATTGGTCTATTGCCGGAGTGAGCCTTTTGAGGAGTATTTTTGTGAACACTTTGAATATATTGTTGTTTAGAGCGATTACCTTTTTACAGGCTCTCAATGATGGATTTTCTCCATTCATCGGTTATTTTTCCGATGATAGGCATCTGTTAAGTACATCTAACCTTAATTCGCTTAGGATCTTAGCTGAGTCTTTCAGGATCTTATTAGAAATGCCAGTTGGGCTTGTCGCTTTCTTGTTTTTTCTCGTCGATTGTCGCTATTACTTGTTTTGCTGTGACGAGGCTGCCCAGTTCTACTCGTGTGCTATATGTGATATACGCCGCTTGTGACTGAGTTAGGTTCAGTACTTGAGGGAAGTTATTTTTCCATATGTCACTTTGAATTTCACCAGATTTCATAGTAGACTTTCTTTTGATGGCTATGAAAGGACCTGTTAGGTCTTCTTCTGCCTCGCTCAAGGCTTGGTTTTCTGTGTATTGAGCCTTTTTCTGTTTCAAGAAAGTTGTATACTCCTTTCTTTCAGCTGCGTATTTTTCTAGAACACCTTTTGTGTAGTTGAGTTTGGCCATGTGTAGCTTCAGGAGAACTTTATTTCCGTGTAGCGTTCCACATCAAACCATAGTTTAGCTCTTGTTTGCTTAATTGGGATTGTTGCTGTTCATGTGGCTTCTTGAATTTATTGTTGTCATGGTATGGTTTAGATTGTTTTCTTTAAACCCTTTATAGGGCAAAAGACTTGGGGTATAAAATATTTGTTTTTATTGCACATTTGTAATCGGGGGTGATAGACGAGTAGGAATATGCAACAATTTTATGGGTGTGGATTCTATTTTATGAAATATGGGGTGGGAAATTATTAACCCACTGCCCACACCCGACAGTATGTTTTCTTAAATGAGCAATGGGTAATAATCTCCCACCTCCAAATTATGATGATACTGTGTTTATCACTCAATAATGAGGTTTATTTAACATGATATAATATATAAAAACACCCATCACGCACTATAATTTTTAAATTTAAAAGAAAAAACGTAACTCCCATGCAACACAAGGCCAGTGACCTATATCATCTTTGCCGAAAACTGCACAAAAAATATAAAAGTGATTTTGTAATGTTAAAAGTTAGTATATTCGAATATAATTCAATAATTTCAAAATAGTATTTACTAAAAACACAGAAAATTATTTTTAAAAATCTTCTATTCCGTGGCAAACACCCTGAGCAGATAATTATTTCTGTTCTAGCTGAAATATATTTACTCAAGTGACCAAAATCGTTATTAACATTGTATTTAAGTTATATACCAACGTTTACAAATCTCTTATCTTCAATAAAAACACTTTCTTCTGTAAAACAATACATTTCTTTCACTCAACACAATCGAACTGGCGAGCAAGTGCACTGTGGAGACCACTGGATATATGCTTCCCACCTTTGATTTCTGATGACAGTATACGTCAAATTAATGGGTTTTCAATATTTCTGTACCGGGTGAGTTAGCCGTGGTCGTTACGGCATGACTGATGGCAGTCGCTCACATCCGGGAGGCGAGGAGGTTCGAATCCCCCCACCGGCGACCTTGAAGATGGTCTTCTGTGGTTTCCCATCTTCCTTCCAGGCAAATGCCGGGGTTGGTCCCTAACTATAGGCCACAGCCGCTACCTTCCAACTCCTCGTCCTTACCTTCCCACTCTCCTCCACAACGGTACTTGTAGCTCACCCATTGGGTGTCCGTCTCGAAGCAGCTACAAAAAAACTGGCGAGCCGAACATGTCCTTGGACACTCCCGGCACTAAAAGCCATACGCTAAAAAAAATCTGTGCAGCTAGCTTGTGGAAGCAAGTGCTTGAAATGAAAGCGGTGGGAAGATTCTCTCCCTAACACCGTTCTATAAATACATGGTGGGAAGATAGTATCCCAAGGACCTATAAAGGGTTGTTGCACCCATTGCTGGTGTGGTGTTGTTTATGATATTTGCATTTATCTTCCTGCTGGTTTTGTGGGTTTTTAGGTTCGGAGTTTCCCCTTCAGTATTTCCTAGTAGCTTATAATATTGGTCCTGATAGGTATATTGCTCTTTCAGTGGAGTGCCATAGTCCAGAAGAGTTCTCGAGTCCCTGATGAATTTTGATGGAGGTGTTGCATCCTTTGTAAAAGTAACCTTCTTCGTGTAGTATATCCCTTTCTCTTGTCCGGGAGCAAACCTTATTGAAATGACTGATATCTCAGGCGGATATGGTACGACTAATATAATTGTGTTCCTGTTAACTGCGCCCGTGCTCTTGCACAACGCAGGAGTTAATGAAAGGGGTGTGGCAGTGGCCCGTTTCTGGGCGAAGAAAATCTAATTCGAGAAATTGTTGTAAATATTATTGTATTATTCCTTTGTAATATTGTGTATGTTGTAGTGCTTCTGACTCGAATAATAAAATCCTATAATTATTTATTAATTCTTTTTTGTGACCTTTCATTTATTTAAATTAATGACTTGTTGTAAGGACATCCATTTTTGTTAAGATACCGTAGTTTCTAAGATTTTTCAAGCTGCCGTAGTTATCATTGTGATTAATTTGAGATTAATATCCAACAAAGCCCTTATTTTGTTGTTGAGGCTGTCTATTCTGCAGTTAAAATCTACTGCCACGATGACGCTTTTGTCTGTCTTTGTTCGGGCGATCATCTCTGCGCTAAGGAAGATCCGTATGTGATATATATACACCTATTATTTTTAGGTTTGGGGTTTTCATTATTGAGCCTTCAATTTTCCCTATGGATGGTTTGAAAATCAAGGAGATCCCTTTCTCTTGTGTGCCTCTTGGGTTGGATTTGGCGAGAGAGTGAATTGCGTAGTGGCTCGTGAAGTTGAGACGTTCTCTCAGGAAGGTTTCAGTGGCTACAATGATGTCACTCTTTATCGAAATGTCTTCAGGTGCTGTGCGTATTTTGCCTCTCGGGACTTCTACGTTCCACAGTACAATTTCCAGAGGTTTATCAGCATTTGTTAGTTTGGGGCCTCCGTGGGGGTCATTGTCTTAGAAATCGAAAGCTACGATATGTATACCGGACCCTATCCGGCCAGAGACTTGGCTGCATAATTAAGTCTCTTTCTTTCATGCTGGTATCGCGGGATGGGAGTTGTTCGCAGCTGGTTGTTTTTGTGATGCCGTTTTGTGCGAGGTGCTCTTTTAATGTCCTCTTCGGTTATATCGGTGTCTAGTCTCCAGGTGGCCCGTGGAGCTGTCGAGCAGCTCTCAACAAGCCCATCTCGCATCTTCTCGTCGTGTCGTCTTGTTTTTTTGTGTTTATGTTCATTCAAGTATCTTAGTTTATTTGTTTGTTTGTTTGTTTGTTTGTTTGTTGGGAAGTTCTGGCCACACTTTGTTTGGCGCCGGCCAATCATTTTAATTGTTTATATCCCTAATTTAGCCGATTTAAATTTTGAAAAAAAAAAACAAAAAAAGGCTGATGAGATCACCTTTTGTCCGTGTGTGTGTGTGTGAGGAGTGTGTGTGTGTCCCCTTAATAAGTTCTATATGGCTGCAGCGATTTCAATGAAACCCGGTAAGATCATAGCACTATTCCCGGCGACCCCGACCGAGCCCTTCAAATTTTGTTACGTCTCACCAATCCAACATGGCGGCTCTGCGAAATATTTCACCAGCATTCAATATCTCCGAAACTATTCCCGATATAACCCTGAGTAGGGGGGTAATAGGGGTTCTAGGCCGCTCTAGAACCCCGTTATTACCACTACTAAGCCTCAGTCATGTTAAATATTTCT
The DNA here is from genome assembly GCA_946902985.2 of Meconema thalassinum. Taxonomy (NCBI): domain Eukaryota; kingdom Metazoa; phylum Arthropoda; class Insecta; order Orthoptera; family Tettigoniidae; genus Meconema; species Meconema thalassinum. The sequence continues at coordinate 435,176,807 of OX336394.1, forward strand.
CGAACCCATGGTCGGATTTTAACAAATGAGGTGTCGTTGGACTCGGGCTGACGTCCTCTTTGCTGCGGACTACTCGTTATATTTTTGAATTTTTTTTTGAAAATTTTTGTTTTCAAAAGTTGGTGATAGTTTGAAACCAAAGATGATAGAACGTTATGCCATGGCCCAAACGAATGGTCTTTATGACCTTTATTTTCTATAATGAAACTTTTTTACTTTTTATGTTTTTTTGAAAACACTCGAATTTTGAAAATCCTATATTTTGGAAACTAGGAACTCTACAAAAAAAATTGTTTGACATAAATGAAAGGTCCCTATGCCCTCTACCCCCCAAATAAATGTCAATTCTCTAGGATGAAAACCTGTAGTAGTGGGATGAGGGGGGAGCTGCGCCACTTCTTATTGAGCCACCCTCGTAGCTGCCCCGAACCTGATATCTCGCTAACCAATGGTCGGATTTGAACATACAGGGTGTCCTAGCACTCGTAGTGACGCCCCCTACTTTCCTATAGCCTCTTTATTTAATTAAACGACCAAAACTAAAAGGTCATGTGCTTTTAATATCTCGCGAACCAATCATGCTAGAGGTGTGTTCGACAGGTCCAAAGACTCGGGCTGACGTCCTCTTTGCTATAGACCACTCGTTATAATTTTTAATAAAATTGGAAACTCGATTTTGGGGTAAACACGTGTTTTTGTGATTTTGCCGATATCTCGCGAACCAATCATGCTAGAGGCATGAACGAGGGGTCCAAGGACTCGGGCTGACGTCCTCTTTGCTATGGACTACACGTTATATTTTTAAAAAAATTTGGGAAACGCGATTTTGAGGTAAACACGTGTTTTTATGATTTTTGCCGATATTTCACGAACCAATAACGCTAGAGACGTGTACGAGGTGTCCTAGGACTCGGGCTAACGCCCCCCTTTCAAATGTGGTAGATATTTTTTTCCAAAAAATAATTCACAAAGGGCCTAACGCCGTACATGTTGAAAAAACGTTTTCTTTTTCTTTACTTGTTTATAATGTTTATAAAGCGTGGTGGTTGAGAGAGACGATACGGCTGAGTGTGTGTGTTTGACCAAACCTGTCGCTTAGCACAAGGACCATGCTTAATAGAACAATCGCTATTTCGGCTGGTCGGTGTATGACAGAACGAGCGTGCGTTTTTCTGATATTTTACCTTTGACGTGTAAACGGTAATGAGAACTTGGTTCTATGTTGGTCGAAGCGAGTACAGAAAACAAACTTACAGGAGGTGAAGGTCATTTGAGCTTATTGGAAGGCATTGATCTGACTTGACAACAGGTGACGCTTGAAGGTGAAATAATCTGACCATTGTGCTGGCAGGGGAGTGTGAAAGGCATGCACACACATGTGTGAAACCACAGGCACGCTAAACCAGTGACATCCTGTTTTGCTTCGTACGTGACAAAATGCAAGTCCATGTGAAATTTGATCTACCGCAGGTGTTCACCTTGGACGTTATCTGTCCACGTGCGCGATAACTGTTAACAAGTGACATCCTGTCTTGCTTCGTACGTGACAAAATGCAAGTTGACGTGAAATTTGATCCGGCACAGGTGTTCGCCTGGGACGTTAGCTGTCCACGTGCACGATAAGAGAATGGTCAAAGCGTGGGAATCGCTGAATCAGTAAAAAGTATGATGCAACTTGTCGGAATGATGTCACAACCAATAGAGAGGCAAGAGCTGCAAACAGCAGTGGTGTGAGGTGAAGGGAGGGAGAGGGGGAGGGGGTGATGTATGAGAGAACACAGGAGGAAAGGGAAAGACAAACATGTATGAACATGCATGAAGCGCGGAGCGCTGTATACATAGAGCTATAGGTGGTGTACAACATGTGTGAATAAATAAAAAGTACACAGGTTCACACAACATGTAATTTATTGATCCAAGAATTAAACGTAGAGTTAAACCCTAACCATTTGACGTAGAGTTTATTTCCTTTTTGTTTCAACACTTTTTCCACAAGATAATGCTGAGGAAATGCTGTTTTCTGAAGTTCATGGAGATAAAATCTACCTTTTATGGGTTGATGGTTGAGGTCCTCGAGTAAATAGGTGACTGGACTGTCCAAGTAGACTCGACGAATTCGAAATAGTTCAGTCCCCCACTGAGGCGTGTAGCCCTTATTGAAGGCAGACTTAAATTTGCTCACACGAACAAAATCCCCAATGTTCAGTCGGTGACGTTTAGGATCGGCTGTTTTTATGGGGTTAAACAGTTTATCCAATCGCTGAATATTTTTAGTTACGAGACGTGGCTTGGTCCCAATCGTTCTATGGTTGGTGTCATTGTAACGTGACACTAGCTCAGGTAACATGTCCAACCAGCGATAACTGCCCTGAGCGGTAAACGCTTTCCACATATGGGTTTTCAATGTTCGGTTGAACCGCTCGACCACACTGGCTTTGAGATTGCTGTACGTGGTGTAATGGTGAATATCCTTAGATTTGAGAAAACTGGAGAAATCCTTGTTGAAAAATTCTTTCCCCTGGTCAGTTTGTAGCAACTGAGGTTGACGTTGGGAGTGTTGAATAATATGTTGAAAGGCCTTGGTAACTAGTAGACCAGACTTGCGACGCACAGGTTCAACAAAGGCCATTTTGGAATAGACATCAATGACGGTCAACATATAGCGTACACCATCGTTAACGCCAGCATAGGGTATCATTTCAACCAAGTCAGCCTGCCAAAGTTCATCCACACCTCGTGAAATCACCTTGAGTCGCGGATAGTGACGCCTAGCTGGGCGATGCAACTCGTGAGCAATACCCATTTTAATGGGTGAGGGCTTAAACAATAATTTTGGCATTTCGAAGTTCTTGTTCAATTTCTTGAATTTCCCAATCGTGACCGGTATGGCCAGCTTGACGTGAGGCATGCAACAACTGTAGCCGCTGGACGAGCTTATTGGGATTATGCCAGTAGGTAACATCCACAAGGGGTTTTAATGGTTTAAATGTCACTCCCGAAGCGGATGCTTTACGACGAGTACTTTGACTGGTGGGAAACATTTTTGCAATGATGGTTTTATATTTTTGAGATATATTGGCATTCACTTGTTGCGTGGGATCATACTGTCTTTTGTGGGCATGGGTATCCAATAAAATGGATTTATATTTGTCAAGATCCTCTGACGTATAATCATGGGAAGAGGGGGTCCGAGAAAAGAGCAGCTTTAACAGTCCTGGCGTTAATTTATAGTTGATGTATTTAATGACAGCTTTAGTACGAGCAAATTTAATGGATGAATCGCCAATTTTAAAACTATCATCCTCATAGCGAACACCATACGTGGTATCTGTGTTTCCAATAAATAGATCGGTGAAATAGGGTTCCAATGTTGATCCATAATATTTTATTAAAATGGTTTTCAGTTGAGCTTTATGTTGAGGGGTGGCCAAGAGTTGTGAAAACGGAGACGATCTGGAAGGGCAAGGTGTTTCGACCATGGCCAAGGATTTCTTTTTTCTCAAAAACTCTGCAAGGGGCGCTGCCTTTTTTTGAGGCGTAAACACTTGTTCCTCCTCATCCTCAACTTCACTAACACTAGTCAAATCTTCCTGTTCCTCATCCTCTTCCTTAGGGTCCTCGTGCAGCGTCTGCGTGGCTTGTGAAACGGTGGGTAGCGTTTCAGATGACTTGAAAGAGGGTTTCAACATGGCTTTTAGCGGAGGTGCTAAATGTTGTTGAATAAACAAAGCATGATTGGCACGTGATTGTTTCAATTGACGAAACTTTTGGCGAATAGTATTTTTTGCTCTAATAATATGCTTTTTCAATTGACTCTCTGCTAACGCCATGGTGTCTTGACAAATGACTTGATGGGGAATGAGACAGGGCCTTAAATAGCAATAAAATGATCAAACCCTAAGCGATAGCGTCCTTGGTTGAGTTCACGTTGTTTATCAATCACTAAACAGGCATGACGTTGAGTGTTCCAGCACTTGGCACACAATTCTGTAAACATTTGAAAGGTCATATCCGGATTCACATGTTCATTATAAATGTGACGACTGTTCCTCTCGTCCTGACGAAATAAAACAATGACATTGGCATTGTCACGAATCAACTGTTTGGACATTTTTGAATACGTTTGCCCAAGATAGAAGCAATCGATATGTTTGTGTCGACCCATGCTGAAATAGCTTTGAATGATGCCTTGACGTTCAGTGGATACATCATCGAAAATCATGAGTGAATCAGGCTTTACCTCATCCGGTGAAATCACATTTTCTTGCATGGAAAATGTAAAATAACCCATATTCTCTTTTTGTAATCCAGACATGACTTGATCCAGAAACACGTAGAGGGGTTGGTAGAGAGATTTTGCAAAAATATAAATATTTTGAAAACGCAGACCATTGGGCGCTGTAATGAGCGTTAGCAAAAGATTAGTCTTTCCACAGCCGGAAGGCCCCACAATGATGCAGCGAATGGAAGATGGAAACAGTGAACCATGGCGTTGTTCACGTGATGTGGGACAGAGATGGGAAACCATGTCCCCCACGGGGAATGACTCTTGCTGCTTAATAATCTTCATGTCAACTAAGGCTTAGACAGGCTAGCCGGCTGTCTATATACAGGACACCGAACCTTGTCATAGAAACAGTAGACTGCTACTACAGGTTGACGATGGATGTCTTTGGACGTGCGTTGATGGCCAAAGCTAGGCCTGTCCTCATACATGATCCTAAACAGGAAACAGATCCTGCTAATAAACACTATGTGGATAGGTCAGTAGTGCCACGCACAAAACAGGGAGATTATGACTTTAAGGGAAAGCGGTTAACCCATGTAAAACATCATCAAGTGTCTACAGACGTTACTACGAAAAAGTATGTGGATAACAAAGTGTATGAGTTTTATGACAAAGTGCCCCAGCTTATGGTGAATGGCTATAGCGCTAATCACCATCGGATTATTCACGTGGAAGACCCACAAGACGAAGACGATGTTTGTACCAAGCGTTACGTGACCCATGAAATGAAAAGGCTTTATAAATTTATCCCATCTGTGTTTTTAGTGTATCTGACAAATGAAAAACCTGTGAATGACAGAAACCATTTACCGCTAGTCCATGATCAGCACTTGACCTATGTGCTTGCTTCGGGTTTAAGCCACTATCGATTACACTATGATGGAACCATTCACATCAAATATGCCATACCTGATGAGAACCATTTACAAATAAAGATAACTGGTCATAGGATGTTGGTCCATGACCATGAAATGGTCAATGCAGGTGACGAATTATCCTTTTATCTCATGTTGACATGGGATGAAAAGCAAGCGGGAAAACCCATAAACGACTTCCCACTTTATGTGGAATTGGAATATACAGCCATGAAATAACCATCTGACGTTAGTTGTGATTTAAACTTTCGTGTGAAAGGTTGTTGGTCATTATCATCATGGTGAAACAAAGGTATGTGGTGAGAAAGACTAAAAAAAGGACATTGTCCTTGGCAAAGCCAGGGCTTACAACATTCGAGGACAAGCCCTTGCGAAAGAAAAAAAGAAAAAATAATGTATTGACCATAAGGAAAGCCCTTCGAGCAGCACAGAGACAGGTTATTCCAAAACGTCGGCGACAGGTTTCAAACCAAGGGCGAGTGATTCCAGTCCCCAAACGAGCGGGATTTTTACCTGCATTATTTGCCGGGTTGGCTGCTCTGGGCTCACTTTTGGGCGGTGCCAGTGCAGTGGCGAAAACCATTAAAGCCGCGCAGCAGGGCAAGCAACAACTCAAAGAAAGTCAGCGACACAATGAAACGATGGAAGCGATTGCCATGGGGGCTAGAAATGCCAATTTAAAGCCAGCCTTTTATCAACAAGGATTTGGGATTTCACCATTTCGAAATATTAAAAAAAAAAAATTTAACCTCTGCCATAGCGAGACATGCTCTGACGCATCAACAAGTGGAAAGCTATGCTAAACAACTAAAGCTTTCTCATTTTCGAGGTGTGTTTATGCGAAACCAATTACCCCCACGACCTTGGAAACAGGAATGTGCTGTTGTCAATTTGGATGATCACCGAGGACCAGGAACGCATTATGTAGCTTATGTCAAAGAGGGATCCACGGTATGGTACTTTGACAGTTTTGGGAATTTGCCCCCGCCCATGGAACTAGTGACCTATTTTGGAAACAGGATCAAGATATATTATAATGTGAAACGAGAGCAAACGTTTAACAGCCAACAGTGTGGACGTTTGTGTTTAATTTTTTTATATAAGACGCAGCATAAGCAAAAACGCCACCAGTATGTCAGCAGAAAGTAAAACGTTTACAGTGCATGGACGTGGACCTGAAGTCAGCCTAGACTTCTACCCGCCTATCGAATTGAGTGAAAAACCCTATGGTTTAGGACTTGTTTCTCTTGAAACATACAATCGAATATACAACATACGTGAAAATGTGAACAACAAGTTTTACTATGATGATTCTGTGCTCACCTTGAACTCTGGTGGATACACGATCGATGATATTTATGAACACATTTATGTGGTGTTGATCAATCAATATGGTTTAAAGTCATTTCTTGACGGAACGCACAAGTTTGAACTTGTAGGCAATACTAACACTCATCGCTGCAGTATTTTCTCCTCATTCAACATTGACTTTAAAACACACCCCGATTCCATTGGTCCATTACTAGGATTTAAACCACGTGTGTTGGAGCCCAACAAAAAACATGAATCAGACCATGAAGTGAAATTCATTGAGGACCATCATGTGTCGGTGACGTGTAATATTATTAGCCAAGTGTACACCAATCAAGAACCATCGCATTCACTTTATGACTTTATTGTGACATCGCCCAATGGCTATATTATTCGTGAAAACCCTCCAGTGGTGCTTTTTCATGCTGTGGCTGTTGATAGTATTAGTAATATAACATTAAGACTGATCAATAGAGATCAACAACTCATTGATCTAGATTCTACCACACCAGTGACTTACAAGTTGGTGCTAAAGCCACTATGAAGTTTGTGTATAAAGCAACAACACCGTCTAGGAATGGTGTTAGTTGTTTGCCACGTGAATACACGTTAACATCTCAGAACAAGCAGATTTTACAGCATTTGGGTTACCACGTCAACCCTCATGATGAATTCTATCCTAGAGATAGCGAACCGCATCGAGGAGCAACCAGGAGTGGTAAGAATTGATCTCCATTCCTATCAAGCTCAAACACCTGGACTCAATAACAATGATGAAATTCAATTTGTTATCAACAACCAAGATATTTACACCCTACCGCATGAAAGTGTCATTCAGATTGAAGGTCGGCTCACCAAAGCCGATGGCTCTACACCTACCACATCCAAGTTGGCCAACCATGGTTTAGCCTTTCTGTTTTCTGAAGTGCGGTATGTCATTAACGATATCGTGGTGGATAGCACTCGAAATGTGGGCATTTCCAGTGTCATGAAACTATACCCCTCTTATAGTGAGGAAGAAGGTAAAACACTTTGCATGGCAGGTTGGTGTCCTGACTCGACCAATGACTGGATGGTACACACCGATGGAACCTTTACTGGATATTTACCTCTTAAACTGATTCTAGGCTTTGCCGAAGATCACCAACGCATTGTGGTCAACGCAAGGCAAGTGCTTTATCTGGTGAGAGACAGGAGTGATAATAATGCACTCAAGGGAGCTGACAATGCCCCCATCGATTCAAAAGTTCAACTACAACGCTTGCTATGGAAAGTGCCTCATGTGACCCTTAACGATAGCAAAAAACTGGACATACTCAAAATGGTAAAGAGAGATATGCCTCTACCCATGGAATTTAGAAGCTGGGCACTCCATGAGTATCCGCTATTGCCCACCACCAACACACACAGTTGGTCTGTAAAAACAGCTCGCTATACAGAGAGACCTCTCTACCTGATTGTGGGTTTTCAAACGAATCGCAAGTATCAACAAACCAAAGATGCCACGCAATTTGATCACCTGCAATTGAGAAATGCACGTCTTTTCCTCAACGGAGCTGTGTTTCCCTATGAAGGACTGGATTTGGATTTTTCAAAAAATAAGTTTGGCCCCCTGTACGACTTGTTTTCTAAATTTCGATGGTCGTATTATCAAAAAGAGAACGGCCCCATGCTGCTACCCCAAGCGTTTAAGGCAAGAGCACCACTGATTGTCTTTGACTGTTCTTACCTGGAAGAGTCTGTCAAGCCATCCAATATCGACATTCGACTAGATTTTGAAACGCATGACAATGTACCAGCCAATACCACGGCCTACTGTTTGATTATTCATCACAAACAAGTCAACTATTATCCACTATCCAACCAAGTGACGAGTGTATAAATAACAGGTCATCCCACGTCAAGCCGCTCAGTCATGTCTTGCTTTAAAGCCTCAAGAGACGTCACATCCATGAATTTAAACTCTGAGGAACAACGTTTCAAGACTTTTGCCACATGGCCAGTGCCTTTCATAAACCCTCAAGCCTTGGCGGCCGCTGGATTCTACTATTTAAAAACAAGAGATGAAGTGAAATGTGCCTTTTGTCCCATCATCATAGACCAATGGCAGGAGGGCGATGAACCCATGCAGGAACATCAGCGTTGGTCACCCACCTGCCCCTACCTGTGTAGAATGAAAGTGGGAAATATATCCTGTCATTCAAGCTATCCCTCACTTGTGTCTCTGGGTGATGAAAAGAAAACAAGTTACGATACGTGTGGACCGTATGGTATCCATGGTGCTTCGGTGAGCAGCTCACCATCAAAAACGCCTAGTTTAGAGACATTGGGACATCATCGGTGTTATGGACGTTACAAACACAAGAGACTATATTGTTGTATCAGTTGCTATCGTCCTTATCCCAAAATGACAAAGGCCTGTAAGACGTGTTATGATAATAAAATGATGTAATTCTTAAATTCTTATTTTTGCATGTCCCCCCTGTCCTACCCTAACCTTAATTTGAAACTAGCATGGCAGGTAAGTCCATGCCATGATCACACCTGATCGTCAGTCAGTCGTCAGTTGAACTTGGTCCAGGCAAGCGTCAACATGTTGCGCACACTCATTGTGGATTGCCAAGGGTTTAAAATTGGTGACAACAAATTTATATTTAAACAAGTGGCCATGATCGATTGTACCACGTTTTGGATATCACAAGCTACGCATTTGCTATTTAAACCACCCCATGCTTTTGATTTGTTGTGTGAAAAAGACCGTAAACAAACCCAGTGGATTGAAAATCATAGGCAACTAGACTGGAATCAGGGAACCATTTCCTATAAATATTTGGACGTGGTCATGAAAGCACACTTGTCCTCGGCCAATGTGGTATTTGTGAAAGGTAATGAAAAACGTCAATGGTTGCAACCATTTTTGGCGTCTTACTGCCAATGTATCGACCTCATGGAGTTGGGCTGCCCCTCCCTGCAAACGCTCATGGATACTTGTTCCTGTGGCAACATTACCCATACAGCCCTATCGCATGCGTGGCATCTCTTTCATTGGTTAACCACTCATGCCTGCTGGGAGTTGTTGAACAAAATTATAACTCAAGATTTACCTGTGAATGACGTCAGTGAGATTTCTACAAGCGACGTGTAAACATCTACAGCACGTGATACCATGGAGAAAGGCAATGCTACGGACAAAGCCATCGGCAAGTTCTTTGTGTGCAAAAAGAAACTAGACAGTTTTACCAAAGAGGAACTCTTGGCGCTGCCCAAGTCGTTCATTTATTATGTGGCCGCCAATGCAGTGAAAGAAATCTGGCAACATGTACCAAAATCATGGACTCAAGACCCTGTGTTGAGTGAATTGCAACCCTGTACGGATTACGATCACCATAAGCAAGTGGCCATGGCAAAAATACCGTCTATGCGTCAGTGTGCGACTTGCCAGCTAGTGAAACTGTATCACGGTCATAAAAGTCCATGTAAAGACTTTGTTGAATCATTCCACGGGTGTCATGGCGAGAAAAAGCAACAACAACAACAACAAACACAAACATCGTCCACAGAGGAGGAGGAAGACCAAACCTTTTTACCATCAATGGAAAAGGATATGCCAGACCTGTACTGGCAATGGCGTCATTGACAAAGTGATTCAATACTTACCTTTCGAAATCCATCTTCCAGGTTATCGTTTTTGTGGCCCTGGAACTCGTCTCGAAAAACGTTTACAACGTAGTGATGTACCCATTAATCTTTTGGATCAAGCATGCAAGGAACATGACCTTTCTTATCGCCATAGTCATTCTGGTTTAAAACATGTGGCAGATAAATTGTTATTAAAGAAAGCTAAACAACGTTTCACATCCAGTGATGCCTCAGTAGGTGAAAGGATGGCAGCCCTAATTGTCATGAGTGCTATGAAAGGAAAGTTGATGATGCATGGACATAAACATTGAGGAGTGAGGAATTGGGATTTGTTTGTATTCTATTTTTCTTTTGTCAATTCACTATGACTACGAAATAAAAACAAAAGTTTTCCAGAGCACAATGTTTTGTTATTTTTAATTTTAAGAAATCGTGATGTTGATGGCTGATTTTTTCATTTTACACATTTCACACATGATGAATTCCACACACTGTCATTTATCATTTTGCAATTTACAGTTTTTTGAAAACGTTCGTTTCAAGTTTAACGTTTTTGATGATATGGATTTTTCCATTTTGCTGATGACACATTTTAAACAATGTCCGTTTGAAGTTTTTGAATTTTCAAATTTCACACATGGCCATTTCCAGTTTTTAAAAATGTCCGTTTTAAGTTTTGCTGTTTTGGTGATATGGAAACATGGAATTTCCATTTTGCTGTTTTCATATTTTTTCCATTTGGTGTATGTCGAAAGTTGAGATTTGACAATGATGTTGATGCGAGTGCTTGACCTTGATAATACTGCAATGTGTTGATGTGTGTTTGGAGAAACGTCGAGGTCTACGACTACTGCAGGTAAGACTGTTTTTACAAAAATAATGTCTATTGACTGCCACATTTCAATGAAAAAACTAAACTATTTAAAACAAAATGAGTATATAAGTGACCATTTACCCCCCCTCCCCACCCACCCACCCTACCTCACCGTGTTTGCTCTGGTCAATCATACACACCAGTTTTCTCTCTCCACTCATACATTCACACCTGTCTTTGGGAACAAACACAACCACTTTATTTATTCCCAAAAGCACATTCTCGACATGCACACTCATCCCAAAAGAACTTTTTAGTTTATCATTTACATTACGAAAAATAATTAAATACTAGTTATTAAAGTTACTAAAAATCTTACTTATTTCATATTTACAAAAAAAACTCAACTTTGTACAGCGTTAAAAGAATCACACTATTTACCAATCAAAAAATTTTTAAAAAATAAGGTTGCATAGAACTTTTAAAGAGCAAAAGGTCCAAGTGGGTTGTCACTATTTTACAAAATCTACTATTTACAATTGCAGAAACCAATATTTACAAAATTCTAAATCTACAAGTTACAAAAAAGCCATGTCCCATAAACGATTAAACAATGAAATCACACCTCCTCCTCGTTGCGATTATAACCCCAGGGCAGGCTGGTGAGCAGGTCATCAGCCCACACACGTTTGTTATCCATGGAGGCGAGGGTGCGTTTTCTCTGTTCCACAAGATACAGATGATGGTTGCTGGATTGTATCCTGCACTGTGTATGAGACATAGCTTTGCCAGTGCGTAAAACCGCTAAGTAATCGTCTACACGTAGCGATTTTACCACTGCCCTACCTACACCTTTTGCTCTTTTGGCTTCCTTACAGTTGAGTGTGCGGTAAGCATACATTTTTGAAGCCAAACCTACGAATTCCGTCATAATGGAATCACCGCATTCATCTTTTAAAACGCCCATTTTCTTTTTGTTTTTTATGGACAGCTGAAACACGTTGTCAACACTATAGCAAGAGGTGTCGAACCAGTCACTATGTTGCCTCATGACGTCATAGGGGTTGCAGTGGCGAATGTGGTAAATGAATGAGTCCGTGTCCATATACAAAAGAGAGACGTCCTCAAAATGGCGTTTGGCAAACTCATAGTGGAATCGATACATGACCGATTTAGAAAAGTCTAAAATGACTTGACCCAAGTAAATGGGCTTATCCATGGTCACGCTGGTCTTACTCATTTCAATAGTAGCTAAATCCTCATCGATAATTTTGATCGATTTGAAATTTGGCTTGGCAATGTACCGCCGGGCACCCCACCGCCCCTCCCAGACATTCACCAATTTAATGTCACGGTATTTGCGGACATTCTCCATGGACTTGCCATAGATGCAGTTGTTCATTAATTTAAAAAAATTAATTTCAAACTGCTGTGTTGCCATTTGTCGGTGCTCTGTGTTGAGTCGCATGTATGGCTCAAGCCATGCTTTTTGAGCAAAAGAAATACCCCTGTGGATTTTCTTCAACACCAAGCCTTGGGCGAGGCATTGCACCAACATTTGGATATGTAGCACATACCGATTTTTGTTGTAAAGTGTGCCCATGAGTTTTTCAATTTTCACTTTACTGTCAGGGGGAACCATTTGCTCAAGGCAGAATGGGAAATCGACATGTTCATCATACAAGGATGAGGGATATTCAATATCCACTTCTAGCACATATCCACGGCCTGTTTCTTGGCTAGCCATGTTCACATCAAATTCTGACACTTGTTTGTCTGTCAGCCAAGCAAACTTCCCATAGGGCAAAGGCTGACTCATGGCGTAACCGTACAAATTATTCACGTCATAGTACATTAAAAACGATTCTTGTTTTTCCGGTGAATAATCAGGCATGTAGACATTGTTCGCTTCGGCATGGCGTTGGTTAAGTGACACAAAGCCGCCACGAATGCCCTTTTCAAAAAATAGAACCATGTCTACGTCAGTGAGTAAATCCAATTCCACTTGAGTGTATTTCAAAGCGGCATCAAACGAGAGCCCAGGACTCGTGTAATAGTGAGCCGGGTCAAGACCGTAAATGTGTTGACACAAGTTACGGAATTTTTCAAACACATCAGTGAGCAGCAATACATCCAGTTTTAGGTAATGCAAGGCATATTCACTTAGCGTGTTCATGCCAAACACTCGCCAAACTTGACATGCATGTGCATAGTCTTCATCGGAAACGGTACTGCGTGTTAGTTTAGAGTAAAATTTCTCTTGTGGTGGGAGTTTTCTTTGCTTTAACACGTCCCAGCTGTTGCAGAAATCATACGGGAATATACCTTTCCGAATGCACAATTGAAATTGCTCAGGATAATTAAAATGCATTCTAGTATTTTTTAATTCCTCCTCATTCAAGCCATTCACAAGGCTGTCTAGCGAGGACGCCATAAACTTAAAGGAATCCAAAAATCGAATGCTAAAGTCGCCCAACCTCCATGTCAGGGCTGTAAAACGCTCATGGTTTTGGGGAATAATGGTAAACGAGCCTTTGTTGACATGGCCCAATTCACGAATCAAAAACTGAATGTCATAATTCGCCAGATTGTGGAAAAAGACACTAATGAAACGAGGAGCTGGAAAGTTCAAGTTGCATTTACTATGCGCAGCTCCACGAAACTCCCCCGTAAAATGCGAGTGGTCTCTGACTTTTTCCTCTCTATTTAAAATAGGCTTTTCGCAAATATGGCATGTCGTGGCATGCTCATACTGCTGCTGCTGTTCTGGAGATAGGCTCATGGGTACTGGGTGGTCCAGTAATTCCTGTACATCATGAGCCAACTTGACAAGTTCATCCAAGAACCATTTGGCACAATCTGGCCCCTCGCGGTATTTGTAAACGGATTGTGTGGGGTCATGGGCACACACCATATTAAATCCAATGGCAAAGGGTTCATGTTTTTGAATGGGTGTGGTTGAGCTGATGGTGGGATCTGGTTCACATCCCGCCATGGGTGTGGTGAGAGCTTCGAAATCTGCGTATACCACATAGGGAACAGTGTCACGCTTGTGAATGTCCTTAAACTTTAACACAGCCTTGTCCCCTTGTGGCAATATCAGTCTCACTGCTTCCTGAGAAACACAATCTACCTTATGACGTTCCAAAAGCGTAGGGGTTGTAAAATATTGCAAGCAACGGTCACAAATATGTTTTTTACATTTATATTTAGACATTTGACTGCTTAGCAATCTACTCAGGCTTTTAATGAGGCAATAGTGATTCACCTCTCCTACAGATAAATATAAAAGATGAATGTGATGTCGTTTCGGTTCTTTTGTGGCATAAAGAGGACCCATAATCTCATCACCGTCAAGGCCATACACCATGAACGAAAAGTCCTGGTTATCTTGTTCAAACCTATGGATCTCGGTTAAGTCCATAGGGAACGATACTCGAGTTAAATTTAAAGTATGTTTCAATTCGACAAACTTGGCCTTGTACATTCCTGGTCTGTAACAATGCTGCTGTACTGGCTGCAAAAACGCAGCCACAGACCACAGAAAGCAATCATTGTCATGGTTCTCAATATTCACCACTGCCTTTTTCGAAACTATTGCTGGTGGTGTTTTAATATAGCTAGACCCTGCATTCAACGGGTTGAATTGACAAATGTTGATTTGTAGATGATAAATTTTGTCTAAGGCTAAACCACTGGGTCCTTGTTGTAGTTTATCAAATTTTGATAGCAAGGCATTCACCACATGGCTTTGATACCACTCGTTCAGATTATCGGCTATCAAAAGCTCTTGCATTTTACTGCAAATATAAAATGTCTCTTTATGCTCTACGTCCTTCTTTTTATATATGAAATCACACACCAGTTCTGTATTCACCTTTAAAGCCGTATGCAACCTTTGCGCTGTACAAATTTCAATTTTAAAAATTTCAAAACAAGATTCTAAAAATTCTTTGGGAATCAAACTTTTTCTAACATTCACTACGCGGCCAGAGCACACACGTGATTTGAAACAAGACTCAAGGGGCTCCCAAGTTAACGTATCCTCAGCAGTAAAAGACATTATTTTGAAAGAACACTATCACCTGAGTTTTCAGCTGTAGACTGCTTGACAATGGTTCCACTCTAAAGCCACTTGGTTTTCAACTGTATAGCAGTGAACCCTTTTTTTTCTTCCAAATATCTAAAAAGAAATAAAATAAACCACCATAAGTATATCCATTCCATATAGTTTATGCCTTTCATAAACAAAACAAAATCAAACAGGTTATATATATATATATATATAAAACAAATCTCACCTTGACGTGTAATGCTTTGCTATATTCCCGTCTCGTGGGCTAGTGTGGAAATGGTTTCCCCTTCTATCGGTCTGTCTTTCTCTTTCTTTAATATATATTTCCCACAGACACACGACAGGTAGGCTATACACGTTATCTGCAAACAAATAAATAAATAAAAATCATTAATTACCTAATCAATAAATAATTGCATGTATTTATATAAAATCAATAAATATATAAATAAATAAATATATACCTACCTCACAACAAGGATAAGTATTTTCCGCCAACACCAAAACTGATAAACAAGACCAGGGGTTTCTTGCAACGCAGTGTGTTCAAAGGTAGTCACCTAAGTGAGTGTGGAAATGATAACGACATGTCTTTATATATGCTACGTTGCATGTATAATCTTTTTTTTCTTTCCACGCTTTGAACATTCTCTTATCGTGCACGTGGACAGCTAACGTCCCAGGCGAACACCTGCGGTAGATCAAATTTCACATGAACTTGCATTTTGTCACGTACAAAGCAAACAGGATGTCACTTGTTAACAGTTATCATGCACGTGGACAGATAACGTCCAAGGTGAACACCTGCGGTAGATCAAATTTCACATGGACTTGCATTTTGTCACGTACGAAGCAAGACAGGATGTCACTGGTTTAGCGTGCCTGTGGTTTCACACATGTGTGCACGCCTTTCGCACTTCCCTGCCAGCACAATGGTCAGATTATTTCACCTTCAAGCGTCACCTGTTGTCAAGTCAGATCAATGCCTTCCAATAAGCTCAAATGACCTTCACCTCCTGTAAGTTTGTTTTCTGTACTCGCTTCGACCAACATAGAACCAAGTTCTCATTACCGTTTACACGTCAAAGGTAAAATATCAGAAAAACGCACGCTCGTTCTGTCATACACCGACCAGCCGAAATAGCGATTGTTCTATTAAGCATGGTCCTTGTGCTAAGCGACAGGTTTGGTCAAACACACACACTCAGCCGTATCGTCTCTCTCAACCACCACGCTTTATAAACATTATAAACAAGTAAAGAAAAAGAAAACGTTTTTCAACATGTACGGCGTTAGGCCCTTTGTGAATTATTTTTTGGAAAAAAATATCTACCACATTTGAAAGGGGGGCGTTAGCCCGAGTCCTAGGACACCTCGTACACGTCTCTAGCGTTATTGGTTCGTGAAATATCGGCAAAAATCATAAAAACACGTGTTTACCTCAAAATCGCGTTTCCCAAATTTTTTTAAAAATATAACGTGTAGTCCATAGCAAAGAGGACGTCAGCCCGAGTCCTTGGACCCCTCGTTCATGCCTCTAGCATGATTGGTTCGCGAGATATCGGCAAAATCACAAAAACACGTGTTTACCCCAAAATCGAGTTTCCAATTTTATTAAAAATTATAACGAGTGGTCTATAGCAAAGAGGACGTCAGCCCGAGTCTTTGGACCTGTCGAACACACCTCTAGCATGATTGGTTCGCGAGATATTAAAAGCACATGACCTTTTAGTTTTGGTCGTTTAATTAAATAAAGAGGCTATAGGAAAGTAGGGGGCGTCACTACGAGTGCTAGGACACCCTGTATGTTCAAATCCGACCATTGGTTAGCGAGATATCAGGTTCGGGGCAAATACGAGGGTGGCTCAATAAGAAGTGGCGCAGCTCCCCCCTCATCCCACTACTACAGGTTTTCATCCTAGAGAATTGACATTTATTTGGGGGGTAGAGGGCATAGGGACCTTTCATTTATGTCAAACAATTTTTTTTGTAGAGTTCCTAGTTTCCAAAATATAGGATTTTCAAAATTCGAGTGTTTTCAAAAAAACATAAAAAGTAAAAAAGTTTCATTATAGAAAATAAAGGTCATAAAGACCATTCGTTTGGGCCATGGCATAACGTTCTATCATCTTTGGTTTCAAACTATCACCAACTTTTGCAAACAAAAATTTTCAAAAAAAAATTCAAAAATATAACGAGTAGTCCGCAGCAAAGAGGACGTCAGCCCGAGTCCAACGACACCTCATTTGTTAAAATCCGACCATGGGTTCGAGAAATATTTAACATGACTGAGGCTTAGTAGTGGTAATAACGGGGTTCTAGAGCGGCCTAGAACCCCTATTACCCCCCTACTACCCTGGAATTTATTACGGTTATAAAGGGAACTACTAGAAGTTCACCTATGTGACTTTTGAAAAACTGGTAATTACAAAACCAACATGGCGGCCACGCGAATTTGCGACTTTTAAATAGACGTTTCTCGCGATTTAACCAACCAAACGCAATAAAACTTGGTACAGTATATGTTTATACACATTTTAATGCATCGACATCTAACTTCGTTCAATTGCTTACATAACCACAAGATGGCGGATGTGCGAAATATTTCACCGGCATTCTATATGTCTGAAACTATTAGCGGTATCTCCCTGAAATTTTGTACAGAGATAAGGGGCACTACGGGAAGTTCACCTATAAGACTTTCAAAAACCGGTTAACTACAAAATGAACATGGTGGCCAAGCGAATTTGAAAATTTTAAATAGACCTTTCTCGCGATTTAATGTTCCAAACGCAATGAAATCTGGTACAGGAAATGTTTATAAACATTGTAATACGCTGGTATCTAATTTAGTTCAATTGTTTACATAACCTCAAGATGGCGGCTGTGCGAATTTTAAAATTAAGTATTTATTTCTTGTGTCGTAATCATGTGATCGAAGTGGAAGTTTGAATAATGAACCTACGCAATAATTTTCCTTTAATGGTACATGACTCTGGCGTATACATTTAGCAATCTAACATGGCGACCATCCGAAATATTTAGTCGGCTCTGAATATCTACGAATCTATTATAGCAATCAAACTGATTTTTCTTATGTTCATAGGGACTATTTTCCTAAGTTAACCTATAGGACTTTAAATAACTTGGTGATCACTGATCCAACATGGCGGCGACGCGAAATATAAATATTCACATGGACGTTTCTCGCAATTTAACCATCCGAGTGCAGTGAAACTTGGTACAGTAAATCCTTATGCGAATGTTAATCCACTGGTATCTAATTTATTTTAATTTTTTCCATAACCACAAGATGGC
This sequence comes from Meconema thalassinum, assembly GCA_946902985.2. Lineage (NCBI taxonomy): Eukaryota > Metazoa > Arthropoda > Insecta > Orthoptera > Tettigoniidae > Meconema > Meconema thalassinum. The sequence continues at coordinate 435,195,127 of OX336394.1, forward strand.
AGCTGTGCGAAAGTTTAAAATCTCCTTGTTACTTCTTGTGTCCTAATCATGCGATTGAAGTTTGATTACTACACGTACACAATAATCTTCATGTAACCGTACATAACTCTAGGACCTACATATATAAAATCCAACATGGCGACTATCCGAAATATTTAGTCGGTTCTCAATATCTACGAATCTATTACAGCAATCAAACTGAAATTTTGTATGTGATAGTGGTAATTAACATGAGTAGGATATATGAAAATAGGCTGTATAGTTCTTCACGGAACTACTTGTTGTTGGTTGTGGTTTGGAGGTTGGAAGATGCAGCGACGCAGCTGTTCTTGGTGTTTCGGTCATATCTGAGCATTACTGTGTCTGATTGTGTCTCGAGAATTAGGATCATTTTATCATGAGGTTTTTAAATAGTTCTTCAAGCTTTTCTTTGATGTTTTCAAAAGCTATTTCTTTTATTTCTTTGTTTACTCCTTGGTTGCTTGTTGCCAGTCCGTTCTATTTCAGGCGTAGTAAGCAGGTAGTAGCGGTCTCTTTCTCGAGTGTAGGGTGTTGTATTCCGTTGAAATCATGGCGGTGCACTCTTTGTGGAAGCATTGGTTGCAACCTCCATCGCAATTCGCAGCTGTGTCTTCTATTGGTGTATCAGAGTCACATTTGGTGCACCGTTTACAATCCGTTGTGTAGCGACGTTGATACGGTACAGGATAAGTCATGAATCTATTTTTGTCCTCTGTGACCACAGCTAAAACACTCTTTACAAATTCAGCCTCATAATGTTACTTTCTCTTCCTAAATCAAAAGTATCTCGTTTTATACACAGAATAACGAGTAACCATTCTTTATGTTAATCCTGTACTTGCAATGTATCACCAAGTGTTCGTGTATCGATTGAAAGGGAGCATATTGGTGAAGATCAGCTGAATAATGTAATGTTCAAAGAAGCTGTAACACATTTCAGGACGAAATTCACTTTGTAAACTTTAGAGACTTATTTCTAATCTGTATACAAACTCTGGTGTTGGTCTTAGGTGTTGCAATCTGATTGCAAGGAAATTGTACAAAGAGTGTTAAATATTTGCTTTATTCTTAAATTCCTGCAGTGCAATGTGCTATTACTGTATTAACTGATCGAAACGTTAACACGTCCTTCTTCTATTCTGCTGGAGGAAGCGATCCCCTAAGTGCCTGACCTATGTAAGGGGATATATTTGTGAACTAAGTTACTTCTCTGCAGGGTGATGCTGTTACTATTTCAGATATTAAGACAAAGGAATCTGCAACAACAGAGATTGTTCCGAGCGCCAGAATGAAAACACAATCTTCATTGAGTGGCGAAAGCCTCAAAGATGTAAGTACCTCATTTTGTTACTACTTTTATACTTGGGATTTTGTTTTCTCTCTACAAGACATGGCCTAATATTCAGCTTTATTATTGAATCTCTAATTTGTGTATAGGAATCCTGAAATGAAGGAATTAGATAATGGTCTAGGTATACCAATATTGATCCAGACTGTGCCAAACATCCTTATTCTGGTCTGAGGACGCTATGACACATTCTTAAGCGCAACATAATGGAGGAGGTGTAACGTGTCCACTGCTGCTTCTCTCGTGGAAGAGACACGTCTTTGTATGAAGAGAATAATTCTATTAACGATACTTTGGGGAAGATGCCTCCTTCTTCCTACCCTAAAGCAACAATCGCTAACTAGAGAAATGAAGCTTTGACATTTATTCAAAATGTGAATATTTATAATCAGCTGATTAAGTTTAAGAGAGTTTAAGCGAACTTATAAACATGGGCTTACTGGGAACCAATTTCCAATAGCAATATAATCCACTTGGGTTCTCTCGCTGTTGCGACCCTAAAGCAACAATAACTAACAAAGTAGAGAAAAGAAAATATGATATTTATGCAAGATGAATATTTAAAATCAGCTGATTATTTTTAAGAGAGTTTAAGCGAACTATAATGTGTGACGAGCAAATGTCTGCACTTATAAACATAGGCTTACTGGGAACCAATTTCCAATAGCAATATAATCCGGTTCGATTCTCCTCAGTCATTTTATCAATATGCCATTGTATTACCCTTCATTTTCCTAGGATTGCAGACATGCGAACTGTGTAGCAATCCAACAGATGAATGTATCAGCTTGCGATCTGAAAACATTTTTGTGACTGCCAATTACATAGTTGGGTTGTAATTTTCAAAATATTCGCCATTCGAACCAAATCCGACGCTATTTCAAGTAATTCTCCTCCTCTAACACAGCAGAAAACAAGCATTCAGTTTATTTCTTAGTATGGTTATCAGTCTTCAAAGAGAATATAGTCTTAACTCTCAAGGAAGATATCATAGACTCGATGATAAGACTGGCACAAAGCCGCCATTTCAAAGCTCCAAGTCCCCGCATGTAGGCTACACACAATTAGTCGACCCGCAATTGAAACATTCTCGCCGTAGACTGAATAGTTAAACAGATTTTAAAATGAATTTTGAACAAATATTTAAAAAAAAATGCGGTGTGACTGAAATAGCGCCAAGTCACTGGAGTACTTGTGCGATAAGAAAATACCTATCCACCTGAAGGGAAAAAATTAAATACCTCGACAAGGCCAGTGACAGTCCACACCACAGACTGTGGGCCAGCTTCAGACAAACACGAACTCCATGGAATGGAAATGAAAATGCTGCGTTGGTCCATTGGTATAACAAGGCTTAACCATGTCAGAAATGAACACGTAAGGAAGCAAATGCAGGCGCGGATCTAGAGTTTGGCTTTGGAGGGGGTCAGAGAATCGAAATTGTTAAGAAAAATGTTATCACTAAAAACGCAATCGCAAAATAACCAAACGTACTGAACTCGAATTCAGCCCAGCTTAGGACCATGTATTATGGGATGCAAATGAAGCATGATGAAAGAATTTTGGAGAAATTTGAAGCATTTTGTGGAATTTATTATTTGGAAATATTCTGGTGAATGAGATTTTAACTAAGGAAGAGCTCGATCATTCGAAGCTGGATATTGTACAAAGCTTCAGGTTTGGTACTAGAAAACCAGTTTTGGTTAGCAAGGCGATCATAACAAAGCAATGCACACGACCCGTGGAGAAGAGGCTAGACGCAGGAGCCTTTTTCAGAATATTTCAAGAGCCAATCGAATAATAGCGCATAATTTTTGTGGGAATCGCTTTTATATAAATTTGGCAGATATAAAGAGAAATAAGCACATCTACAGGTGTAGAGTACAACATGAAATTTATTTGTTTGAAAAGAAATATAAATTATTGAATAATAGAGCGAATATGAGTATATTTCTAATAATATAAATGTATGTGAGGCTAGCGGAGCTAGGCCAGCAGTGACACGCGCCACGGGGAGAAGACGCGTGGCGTGGACTCTCTCACAGCGGCTGGGCACGAGCGAACGCGTTGACGCACGCGCACAGGAGTGAAGCAGTTATTGCACGCAACATAAGCCCGGTCGGTAGGCACCGATGTACCATCGAACGACCCAGGCATCGCCGAGGAAGTTGGGAAGAGGAGCCGGCGAGACGCATTTTACATTAATCTTGGAGAGACCAGCGTTGATAAAAGTGTTACAGCATTAGTACGAGACTTCGATTATAAACGATACTTCACAGAGAAGCAACAGCTAATAGCATTCTCTACTGAAAGCAACGATATTGCTACAACGATTTCAACTATATATTCAGCAGTATTTCATCACAATCTACATTACTGTCTACATGATGGCAGCGAAATTAAGTCGGGGAGGAAAAGCTTATTCTACGTCTACTGAAGAGAAGATTATGTAGAACTAAATAAAATGAAAGTAGGTTAATCTATACCATGGATTGGGAGGTCAGAGTGACTTGGAAATTCAAGGATCGACACAGCTACAACTGCGCCACAACTTGCAGTATTCCAGTATGAGTTTCTACACCACGAGCAAGATGTCCAACAACTCCAGGACGAGATGTCAACTCAGGACTTGCGGATCTACATTGGCGAGACCACTCTGCAGGACAGAGATGAGAAGCAGAAGACCGTTTGCAGCCGATCGAACCAAGGAACGCAGTTACCAGGCCGCTGGCCGCGAAGATGACACATCTACCGTTAGCAGCTCAAGCCGTGATGCAGAACAGGTGATGGCAGGCCGAGTGAGTTAGGGTCGCTCGCAGCTGATTTGCACGTGCTTGGCAGTATCTGGTTTCGCTAGGAGGCGAGCGATCGCAGCTTCAACGGAACATCTAGGACAGCTGATAGAGGTATTCCCTGGCTGTAGAAGACGTCTCAAGCTAGAACAACCGTTTGATCCATGTCTGTAGTTTTGCTGTAGTAGTAGAAATCCATTTTTGGAGTGACTAACTTCATTTGTAGTAATTGTTATCTTTATTCTTTGTCTTTTAATAGCTTACATTTTAGAGTTTCATTGTAAATTTTGATACGTCTTCGTGTGTCGTTTAAGACGTTATTTCATGCGTATTTAAGGTAGATTTGCGTTTCACGTATATTTTTATTCCGAAGGAAACTTTCGAACGATACTCGTTTTATAAAAGGAATGCTTCGATAATGCTTTGACAACTCGATTATTTGATTAATCGACTATTTGTTTATTTCGTATCTCAAAGAGATTAGTCGATTATTCGATTACATTGTATTTTGGAGAGGAAAGCGTAAATATTGACAAATTGTAAGAACATTTAAGCATTATAATTGTTATTAAACATCTCTATGCGTAACAGCGAAAGTATACATTTATATGTCTATAATGCATTGTTATCAAGTAACGCATTATTGTGAGATGCTATAATATTATGTAACAAACATTACGATGTTAATATACATCTGATATATTTATTTATAACAATTTGAATGTTATAAAATTCCAATAGCGGAATACAACTTATTAGACAACTAAATTGTCTTGAACTACTGTATTTATACTACGAATATACACTACAAAATAGGATCATGGTATTGACGATTGTGGTCAAATAATGCCTATATTTATGAACAATTTAAGTATAAACATTGTTTAACTGAGATGAATAGACCAGGAGATATGTTAGTCTACCTGTGATCTTGGATGTTAAAAACAACTTAAATATGAATTGTTCATATATTTAGATCTACACCAGAAGCGTGAGGATATGAATTTATTTTTAATAACAACTAAAAGACGAGCGAACTACAAAGTAACATTGTTAACGTTTGGTAACGTGGATGAACGAGTTTGTTATGGATCAAAGAGAACGAATAGCGCTAATGTAAGGAATAAGTAGTACTTTGTGAATTGCATTAATGTGAACGAACATGTAATTGTTGTAATTTGATGCACGAGGTTTAATAATTTAGACAGGAGTTGAGTGTTAGGAGTGCATTCTGAACGGTAACATACTCTAGCGTAGTTATCTAGTAAAATCACTAATTCTTCTACAAGTGTGTAGCAAGATGTTTTTTTTTATGGAAATAATGCCGAGCGGAGTTTTGAAGATTGTTTGTAGAGAGAAAAGGAAGGAAGTATGACATGTTTGGAGCGTAGTAAGACGCCTTTGATAAGTATTGTTCACTGTATTGCGGAAGGAAGGAATATATTGCTATGTGGAGCAACGAATTGTTACAGGATGAGTAAAAAGCGCTAACACGGAGGTTAATATTTGAATTGTTTATGTTTGAGAGTATTTGTAAATGATCCACGAATTGTATAGAGTCTTTAAGTAGTTTCGCATCGCTCTTTATCCTATTGTTTTATTTATTGACACGACATTCCAAGCTGTATTTAACTTAATTGTTTGATACTCAGGCTTATTTATTATGACTTACCTCTAGAAGTACCTGAGAATTTGATCGTTGGTAGAAACATTGTTAAAGAACTGTTTATGAAACAGAGACACTATGAAGCTGTCAGAGCGCGACTGACAGTGTCAATAGTAATTTTTAAACCGTGTGAAGCACGAGATCTGTAAATAATATAAATATTTAAACCACATATTATTAATAACAGGATTATTGGAGTAGATAGTTACATTTTACGCACGCCCGTGTATAATGTAGGTTTTTTGTAATGTTAACTTCATTTTCATGAGTGAACAGCTGATTTTACTCAGATTATTTCAATAACACAGCCACAGGGTGACTGTCAATTCATGTAAACATTTTGTGAAACTTAATATCGTTACATTGCTGTAACGAGAATATTCAGAAGCACTTATTCTACAAATAGTAGAACTATTTGACGTGTGTAGCAGTTAATTTTAACATGTTTATTTATTCATGGTGATAGGGATATTTTTTTATTGTTTGTATTTGTTTGGAAATAAATCCCAGGCACTAGTTTTTGTTTGCCTGTTCGTTTTTATAAATCTGATCATCATTTCATTCTGGCAATCGACATGCGATAATACTGCAAATTAGTTACTAGAGTTCAAGTTAGTCTCAACGTTCACCGTTCACACCCGAGAGCCGAGATTCACATCCTACCATTTTGTGTTTAGGATAGTTTATTGTCTATGTAAATGTGTAACTAATCCGTAGTGTTATTGCATGACCGGTATGCATCGAGGGTTCCCTAGTCATTATCCTAGTAGGGTAGTGTTGGTCAACCTGGCTAGGTATCGACCTCCCTACAATCCTTTTCTATCTTTGCGAATATAGGCTGTGACTATAAGGGATTCGGGTGCAGTACAAAACCAAACCATTTTTTTGCAAGCTACGTGGATAGAAATTTGATGCGTTTAGCGCACCAAAAATATTCGTACAAATTGCAACGGCGTGTTTTGCGACTTTTACATCGAGCTTCGGGAAAGGTAACAAGGTACGTTACAGTTTCGGCAAGGCAAGTTGGTACCGACAAAGGGAGAAAGTCACAGCTTAAATTGCCAACCAAGCTTGCAGTTTGGACGTCGGCAACATTTTTCGGTGCGAAAAAAAAGCCCCGAATTCCTCTCCGTATATATATGTGACAAACAAAAAATGTATTTTTACAAACCAATATATACTCGGCACACCAATTAGCGGGCCACTTTTCAATGCATTTTAATGGTCAAGTGGCCCGTTAATTGTTGTGCCAAGTATATAAAAAAAAAATAATTGAAAACAAACCGGGGTTTCAGTTAAAATTCGTTAAGTTTTATCTGTCCGGTTGTTGTGTTTTTGTTTTTTGAATTTGCAAAGAAATTTGGTCTCCGTTGGGGGGGGGGGGGCGGTCATGACCCTCGTGACCCCCCGCTTTAATCCGCGCCTGAGCAAATGGGAGTTGCAACAATTACAGACAAAATGAGGGGTGTCACTAGAAGTTATGAAAACGCTGTGGTATATATTGCCTTCAGGATGCAATCGACCCTTTGCGTGCCCAAAGAAGGATAGAATCAGTGAAGAGCTCCTGGTATACGGACTCAAACCTGAAGATGCCCTCTTGACCGGAATAAGTGGCGAACGACAACCAAGCAAGCGGACACTGCGCCAACAGGGGAAATACGCTAGGAAAGGAGAAGACATATTAGTATAGCTACTTGCGGGTTAATGACCTTCCAACTACCGTTATAATGTACGTAGATCTCGGAGCATTTCTTCTCTCACTACCCTTTGTATATTTAAGGATTCATACAACTATGACTACGAGAGTCTAATAAAACTTGCTTCTGTGCCCCCACACTTGTAAGTCACCACATTATTAGTAATAAGGATTATCCTCCACATCGTAAAGTGTAGGTTACACTGTATCGAACAAAATATTTCTAAACAGACCCCGCAAACTACGTTCTTTATAAATGCTCAAGTCACAGCTACTTTACCAGTGGGAGTACAAATGGTATAGTTCAGTACATAGCCACAACGTTCGGTAATATAACATTACGCATGATGCTAATAAGAATGTTAGGAACCAAATTCAAGTGATTGAAGTGTTTAATATTTATGTTCTGTATTAAATAATACTAGTGGGACTGTGTGACCTTTCACAACGTGAATGTAGGTTGAGCCATTTTTTGAGGGACTCCTCATCTAGCAGTACGCCGCGCTCCCGCTAGATGGCTGGTTACGGTGCTTTCATTGTATAAGTACATTTTATAAGGTATTAATTTAATTATGAGGCATTTATAGAGGAAGTTAGTGTGTTTCGCGCACACATTGGATTATGCGGAACCTGTAGGTACCCCATATGTGTAGGTTGGTGTTAATAGGACCTTATTTTTGGAACAAAACTGGAATGGGACCTTAGCAGAATAATATAGGGAGGGATTACAAACACGCTTCTGCCTCATTTATATTGGAAATAATTATAATTGATTACGATGAAGTAAAAAAACACTTTCTTTTACTTTAAAAGAACAGTTTTCCATCTCTTCATAAATGCAGTACGTTTGCATTCGTCTGTTGTCACTGGCTAGAATAAAATGTGGCTTTTCACCGCTGTCTCAGTCTCACTCATGACTGTGATTATATGGAAGCTACTGAGGTGTGGGTGGTGCTTAGTAATGACATTCAGGGCACAGTCAGTGTCTGTTGGCACAGGCTAGAGTAAAATGTGGCTTTTCACCGATGTCTCAGTCTCACTCATGGCTGTGATTATATGGAAGCTACTGAGGTGTGGGTGGTGCTTAGTAATGACATTCAGGGCACAGTCAGTGTCTGTTGGCAGAGGCTAGAGCATCACCGATGTCTCAGTCTCACTCATGGCTGTGATTATATGGAAGCTACTGAGGTGTGTGTGGTGCTTAGTAATGGCATTCAGGGCACAGTCAGTGCCTGTTGGCACAGGCTAGAGAATCACCGCTGTCTCAGTCTCACTCATGACTGTGATTATATGGAAGCTACTGAGGTGTGGGTGGTTCTTAGTAATTACATTCAGGGCACAGTCAGTGTCTGTTGGCACAGGCGAGAGCATCACCGCTGTCTCAGTCTCACTCATGGCTGTGATTATATGGAAGCTACTGAGTTGTGGGTGGTGCTTAGTAATGACATTCAGGGCACAGTCAGTGCCTGTGGATGCTGTGAAATGTTCTACTCATAGGGTTAGTACTGCTGTTCTTGCTCATTGAGGAAAGCAATGACAAACTACTTCACTCGTCATCTTGCCTAGTACGCCTCACTATAGCGCTGCCTTGGGTTTTTGTGGGTATCCATTCACATGACCTAACGGTGGTACTTTTCGAGGATCCAACCAGCCTTCGGGCTGACTACCTAACAGACAGACAGACAAGAGCAGTGTTCCTCCTACTACTTCAGTCTCCTCCAAGACTATCATGGTTTACTGAGCTGTGCAGTATACGTCAGCCGCGTTCGCGTCATCTGGAACATTATTTTACGTAATGCCAACTTGAAATTGCTAAGGTAATTAGTTTGATATCCTGCTACTGCAGCACGAACAGGCATAGAAAATGTAACATCTCTGTACAACTCAAATTTGTTAAAAGTGGATCAAGTGGAGATATTTACAGGAATGAGCAGCCAAGCCGTGTGTGCTTGTCTTCATCATTTGCTGAGAGTAGACAATGCAATGTAGCAGAGGTGTTAATGATTTATACTCCCTGGAATATTCTGTCCTTCAGCACATACCTAACTGTATTTAAATAATAATTTATGTTACTCTTAAATTGTATTGAAAATCTCAAGGCCTTAATGCAAAATTCTATAGGCTTCCATGAAATATTCTTTGTATAACATTATATAGTTGGCATATCTGTAAGATTTGTACCATCGTCCCCGAAGGAGGTTCCGGTGCAAGTAATGAGAGCCAAGTGACGTGTTACTCATAGATAAGTTACATCCCAAGACAGAAATGGGACAGAAATTTGGAATGATGAGGTAGAATTCTCTCATAGTGTTGCTGAAAAAAAAAACTTTCTTGTTCAATCGTCGAGGGAATCATTCTAATAAAGCACTAATAGAATATTTATCTCTGTAATTAGTTTTATTTGGTCTGAAAGGAATAGATGCTTTGAACGTAATTAGTTTCAGAACTCTGGAAGTCTTATTAATTCTTATAACGACTAATCTGTATGATGTCTATCTGACACTTACGGTGTAGACTAATGTCAGGTAGTTGTACAACTTATATATCTTCACTTCAGTTGGTAGTACTGTACCATTACAAAGTTTACTATTTTTTGTGTTAATGTAAGATTATTACAGAAAGTAAAACGATCTTCCTAATTCCTAGGTTGTAAGAGGAGAAATCCAGGATGCAGAAAGCAATTCAAGGGGAAATCATTTAAAAGAGTAAGTAGACGACATTGTGTGTGATTACAGAGAGCGTTCGATCTGTTTGCAACTTCATTTGTGTTTTATTTCTGTCTGTCTCATCATTGAAATAGAGAGTGTAATATAATCTTTCTACAAGGCGTGATCAAAAATTTTCCGTTTGAGGGCGTTGCTGCAGCCAGCGGATACCCCGGGCGTTGAATGCCAAACAAACAGCACACCGGATGCGGCTCAATGTTGTAAGCAACTCGTTCCTGAAGCGCATTGTTGCAGGTGTCACCGCTGGGAATTGAAAGCGTCAACAATGCAGTGACGTCATCCAAGAAAGATGATACACACCCTGTGCTTTGATTACCGTGCCCATTGCTTATTGAGTTCAAGGAACCTGGAGTCGCCGTCACTGCGCAACACAGCATGCAATTAAGGTGAAATGTGCGGGAAAACTGCAACAAGGGTTGCTGCCGCTTCATGATAACGCACGTCCCCATATCACAAAGTTCGTAACGCAGAAGGTACGCCAACTCAAGTGGGAGACATGCGATTATCACGCCTTCGAACCGTTAAGAAAAGCCTTGAAGGGTTGGCGATTCCTGTCGGACGAGGATGTGCAGCAGGACACAGTGTTTAACCACTCGCGGATCCTCAACCTGGTGCGTCAGTGGCATATTGATTCTGGTCTGTGCGGTTGTCAAACGGAAACATTTTGATAACGCCTCATCTTAGCTGCCCACAATGGTTCTATTCTCATTGAAAGTCTGTTAGTCTAAAGACTTCCTTGAAGCCATATTCTAGCTTTTAGACGGTCAACACTGGAATATGTGAAATATGACCAGAAATAAATTTCATGTGATTAAGAACGTGTAGAAAATTTCGTATCTCAAATGCCAGCAAGAAGATCTGGACACCGTGATGAGATTGGAACGAATCGTAGTGTCACAGAAGAGACACGCTCCAATAAGGGAAATGTGTAGGTTTTTAAAAGGGTTAATGGAAATAGCAGATCCAGATTATGCAGCTACACAGAGACGCTCGCATCATTACGTGTTAACGGAGATTTGGTATGCAAGTAGGCAGACGCAGAACGAACTAAAATCCGCATTGTTGTGCCACCTAATCTAATAACTAAATTAGTTTGGTTAGCACAGCACTGAATAGGACATGGAGGTCTAGATAAAACTCTCAGTACACTCACGGATATATTTGTATGGACAAATATGAGAACTTCTATAGCGGAAATTGTAAGATCGTGTGATCGATGCCGGAGAGAGAAATTTGCATCTGAATTACTGAAGGGAAGACCCAGAGCTATAATTCCTTCCAAACCACGTGAACGTTTTGCAGGTTCTCCCTAACAACCTACTGTCGTATAAAACTATCTTCTAAGAAGATGTGTCTCAATAAAAGTTTCATTTACAGAAAATTCAATGCTTTCTCTCAAAATAAATGGTTTGTCAAATCATGAATGTACTTCTATTAAAGAATGCCCTTCAGTGCATGAATTCATAGCATAATCATGACGAATATTATGTAATGATATTTAACAGTATATCACACGTAGTTTTCTTCCCCTATTAATAAATTCCTCTTACAATAAGATGCCCAATTCATTTTAACCAAAAATGAATTTAAATAAACATCCATGACAAAACTGTCTGAAATTCAATTCAATAAAATCGAAAACGTCGAATACTAATTTAAGAAAATCTTAAATGAGGAAATAAATTCCCAAATAATTTAATCATGTCAGTTCAGAAACTGTGAAGTTGAAACCTCACGTTCAGATGAAGAAAGACAGTCATCTCACATGATATCGAAGCACAAAATTAATAAAAGTCGAAGCGAAAATACATCATAAAAATATGGAGAAATAATTGCTCAAATGCCATCAAAATACTCTAACTACTGTAATGAAAGCTGGCCATTTCTACCTTGATGTAGACTCTTGAAGTTCATATTAGATATTAGGAAAATACCCAGATGTTTCACGTTCCAAAGAAGACGATCTTGAATCCACGTCTGCCCCATTGAAGCTGCGACCTCGGCTTAGAAAGTGGTTCCAGCCCGTTAAACTTCAACATCTTTCGGGCATCGAACTGTACCTTCCTCTCGTTCATGGATACCAAGTTTCAAGCTTTTGCCGGGAATTTCCATGACATTTTCTTTCTTCCAGTGATGAATCTTCGTTTGTCGACTCCATTCGAAATTCCAGATCATATTTGAGCAATATTGTCGATCTAACTCCATTGTTGCAAATAAAATTTGTAGGTTGTAGATCGAATCACAATTGTAGTTGGAAATGTTCATGTAGGTGTTCGATGAATTGTAGTATTTGCTCGTAGTCAGATAGTACTTGTACATAGTTATACATTAATGTACATGATGGTGTGGTACATAATGTTACATGTGTACTTGACATTGTAGACATAAATTATGTTATACATAGTTCTGTAGCTAACGTTGCTCCATGCTGTCAACTCATAGCCCTGTTAAACGTATCCCTGTCGCATAATTATCTCTACTCCATAACGACAGTCATCTGTAATGTAAAATACATCATTCCTTCAATCTTCAAAATTGCAGTCATATTGTAGTTCAAGTTATTATAGATCTCAATGTTCACAAGAATCGCTATAATGTTTTAATAACTCACGTTCCTATGTAGTATATCTCAGCCTTCAATACTGTCTTATAATATTCGTCTGCTAGAAAAGCGTTCCTTTCTCAACTGAAGAAATACGTTGTCTAAAACAAGTCTTAATTTCACTATCTGAGGCTGAAACGTTTCTATAACTGTTCGTGGATACTCGAATATATATACTGTATTAACTTTCACTGAAATACGATCGTGGAAATGTTCACGAAATATTAAAATGCGTATCGGCTCAGAATGCAATAACTTTAACTAGATTTAGCTAAGCTCGCCCGTACATAGTTTTTGCCCGAATCGGCACTGCTTTAGATGGCCCACTATCTTCGCACTCGGCTAATGGTCGCCAGGATTCAACTCTCCCGGACCAATCTGTTCTCCTCGAACTCTGAAGACATAAGAACACCTCTTCTCTGCTCCCACTCTCCATGCATAACTTTTGGTAGCGCCATTTTCGACCCCGCGGGAAATTTACGCGCGTACATGTACGAGACATATAACAGTGTACTGCGTACTTCCAGCGACTTTCAAAGTACTGATAATATCTTCTTATAATTTTCTGCAGTATTCCATACAATAAAATGTCTTTCGAAGGGCATAATGCAATAATTTAATTATATTAATGAGGCTTTGACAATCCTTACTTCCATTAAACCTCTTCTCATTGGCTGTCTTCTTACATCCAATTCTATAATTTGTAACAATGCATGGCTTTGACAATCCTTCCTCCTATTGGCTGTCTTCTTATATCCAATAGTAAAATTTATAAAAATGCATGGCTTCGAATCGCGGCAAAATCCGTGTAACCACGCGACTATGACCTTGTCTCCGAGCATCACAAATCACGTGATTAAGCGTTGACTCGCCTGTAGCTCGACAACAAAACTCGTTTCTGTCACAATCCTGTAACAATTTACCAATGTTAAATTTTATAATGGGCTTGGAAAAATATCATCATGTTTGTCAGAAATAATTCAAATTTCGGGTGCAGTACCAACTACTGAGTCTTGTATTGCCCGTCTCACTAGATACTGGCCAGCGTCTTGCGAAGGTGAGTAGCTACTACTCATTAGCCCCTTAGTACAGGTGCATCATAACAGCTGAGGAGCCCAGTTAGACAGCGATGCCAAACGCTGGAAACAGGTTTGAGATATAGGAAAAATAGTAATTTAAAAATATTGCAACGTTTCAAAATGGTCGGGTAACGAATTATGTTCGCTTAATCTAAGTCGTCTATGTTATTGAGCACTCAATTAGCGACCTGATTTACTGGTCCTTGGTTTCTGCGATATAAGAATTCTGTCGTCGTACAGCTCTACATAATCTGACGCCGACTTATAGTGGCGCATAGGCATGTACTGTAGTAAAGGAGGGATAATGTTCATAAAAAACATTTCCTCTAAATGAACGTGAGAAAAAAAAAGATTTCTCAATCAAGTCTCGACCCATATTTGAATCTAAACTGAATTTAAATAGAAAGAAAGCCTCGACCTCTATTCCATTTCCGTGGAACCAATGAAGGACCTGGTCTGTTTTTGCAGATTAAAACTTATATTGGATGAGATTGAATCTTTGTTATTGTGAGTCTTGCCTGGGGTAGTTTAAAGGTTTCATTACTCCGGAATCCAGCCATAAAACCTTCAAGCAACTACCAAGTGTTGGATACTTTTTCTGTACAGTCTGTAAAATGTTTACGTCCAAAGACTACAACTAACGCCCAGGATTTATATAATTCAAAACATTAATGTTATACTACTGAAATATTCCCCAATTTCCGTTCCAAAAGTTGAATCTAGGCATCATTACTACACTTTCTTTGATCATTATGTCATTAATCGTTGAAATACACTGTAATACATTGATTATATTTTGTAGGGTCATGGACTCGAAGCCTGGTGTTACGACGAACACACTGGATAGACGATATGCCAGCAGTGTTTGTGGAAGTGTCATGCGTAGCGGAGGGAAGCAGCATGGTCTGTCACGGAGTGTAGAGTGTTCCTTGGAGACCTGCGAAGTGAACAAAAGTACTCATAAACCACCTTCATATGATACAAGTGGAGAAGCGCCTAGTGGATTGAGGAAAGTCAAACCATATTTGTGTCATATTTGTGGATCGTCATTTACCTCGAGGTACAGATTAAACACTCATATTTTTATCCATAGTGGTCAAAGGCCGTATACATGTCCGACATGTGGTATTGCATTTGCCAGGAAGAATGGTTTAAACGAACATCTGTCGACCCATAGTGGCCACAAGTCACATTTATGTGAGACATGTGGTGCAGCATTTACCAGAAAGGGCCAGTTAGTTCGTCATGCGATTATTCATACTGGTCAGAAGCCATTTACATGTACGACGTGTGGTTTGGGGTTCGTTCGAAAGAGTACTTTAAACGAACATATGTGTATCCATACTGGCCTTAAATCACATTTATGTGGGACATGTGGTGCAGCTTTTACCAGGAAGCGTGAGTTAAACTCTCATATATTTCTTCATACTGGTCAGAAGCCATATGCATGTGCGACATGTGGTTCTGCTTTTGCCCGAAAGGGAGATTTGGAATCTCATGTAAATAAGCATACGCGCCAAAAGCTACATTCATGTGTGACGTGTGGTGCTGCTTTTACTGATAAAGGTTTACTCAGACAACACACTTTAATCCATAATACTCTGAGAAGTTTTAAATGTGCCATATGCGATTATTCTTTTACGACGAAACACATTCTAAGAACCCACATGATAACCCATAGTGGCCAGAAGCCACATACATGTGCGAAATGTGGTTCATCATTTGCTAGAAAGTACGATTTAAAGTTACATACAGACCTCCATAATGGCCAGAAGCCACATTCTTGTCCGACATGTGGTGCCTATTTCGCCCGAAAGGGACAATTAAATGAACATATGGCTCGGCATAGTGGTGAGAAACCACATTCATGTGAGACATGTGGTATTGCTTTTGCGATTAAGAGTGGCTTAACGGCTCACGCACTTGTCCATAGTGGCAAAAAGCCACACTCATGTCCGATATGTTCTAGGCCTTTTAATAAGAGAGGAAATTTGAAAATGCACATGGAAACCCATAGTGGCCGAAGGCGCAAAATAAATTCTCATATTGCTATCCTTAGTGGTTAGAGGCAACATTCATGTAAGTAATGTTAATCAGGTATTACTACGATAAGTCATCGAAGAAACCTCATGATTCATCGTAATTATATGCATGTATGTGTGACATGTCCTGATTTTCCCACAAAGAGAGATTAACGCATATATTCATACATTGTGGACGGAAGCCACATTCATGTGCTAAATGTGGCGCTCCTTTGATATGAACAGTCAACGAAAAATCAGAAGTGATATGCCTGTGCGACGTGTGATGTTGCATTTACTATTAACGGTTCAATGGGAACACCATTCTAAACCTTAAGTGGCCAGGATCCACATTTATGTGTGGCATGTGCTGTCTCACGTTCTAGTAAAGCTATGGACAACTTATAGCGTTCTCGAATTGATAACTGTATATACGAGGCCCATCCAAAAATTGGGTATCCTCTTTTTTTCAATAAGATTAGAAAACACGGGCACAAGAAGAACTTGATTTGCACCAGATGGAGCAATGATATTTAGTCATACCGCGGGATGTATTTTGATGCCTGTACCATGGAAATCTTCCGCCTTGGAATGGAACAAGCGTGTGACCTTCTTCAGCTCTTCGTCAGTGTGAAAATGCTGACCGAAGGACAGGAATTTCTTGAGATGGTTGAAAGGTTGGAATTCATTGGGAACATATTGATTTGCTAGTCCCGCTTTTACGTTAACTAATGCTGATATCATTGTTATACACCGTACATCTCCTAAATCAATCAGTGTAAAATACTGGATTTGTCCCCTACCTAAATTTAGCACTTAATTTGGCTGGCTTTCCATCAACTTGTTGGATGACATCGTCAGAGTGCAACGTGCCCATCTGGCAATTGAATACTTACCTCAGAGCCAGATTCGGACGATTGAGTGGCATGCAAGTTCACTGGATTTCATTGTGCACGCGGGGCAAACACTGAACAGGCTAAAAACAGCCAAAGGAAGCCTCTCCACGAACACTGGCAGGAGTAGAGTGGAATGGCGCTTAAGAGTAGGACTGGTCTTAAGACGCCTGAATGGTGTCGGCTTGCATCACTGTGAGAGGAAGTGAGACTGGGGTTTGACAGATATTTTTTTTATTGCAAGGGGCAATCTTTCTAAAAATAAATGCCTTATGTTGATTCGTTATACCTGTTTCTGCAACAAATTGTTTCTTTAACATATCGTACAGATTACAGTCAACAACCAGAATGGAGTAAAACGTTCTTCTGATGTGTATGTCTCCAATTCAGGTGTCACTATATAACCTTTGCTCGTTATTGTGACTGAAATCTAGACGTGAGAATACGCTTCCCCAGCTGTGAACGGAAAAGAAGCATAGGCTCACCGGCCGACCTAAGATGAGAGCGAGTCTCCGTATCTAGCGACAATTTATTTGTATGTCCGGCATGAGGATCCATTTTGATGTTATCTGAATGATCATTATTAATTAAAACATCTTTAATTGAATCTGTGTCTCTATGTATTGTCGAGTGAAGATAAAAGACGATATCAATCGACTAACGGTTAATTATTGTAGCAGAATGCCGAGTATTACTTAGTAATTACAGGTGTCAAGCTCCTCATTATGTTACGTCAGAAGGAGGGAGGATCTCAGTTTACCCTTTCCATCCCACGTGATAAGGGAAAGAGATTTCAATAGCTTGTCGCAGCGGACTGCACTTAATTCGCAGACAGTCCACGCCTCAAGCATCATACCTTTTAGCCGAGTTTCTGGTTTCAGATCGCGTACGTGAACGTTAAGTTCCCCAGTGAGCGTGAGTTCAATTAATTGACTCACGAACGGTAACGTGGTTTTATGCAAGTGATAAACTCAGAGTGTAAATCGTGTGTATGGGTGGAGGCTGATGTGAGTACATTTTACTACATTATGCCACACCATATTAGACTACCATTTCATCATGATGAATGCTAACTGGACAGTGCAATTCTACATATCAGCGCAGTTATGACATGCGAAGTCATAGGTTTCTTATGACCAGACATTTGCACTATAATATTCAAAAGTGTACTCTTCAACTCAACATTTATGAAGAGAACACAATTCAGTGAACAATACAGTTAACCTAATACAGCACATCAAGATTAATAAAACAGTATGTCACCAGTGGCGGACTATCAGATGAAATTTGGGGAACTCAGACTTTTCATTATGCAAACTCCACACATTAATGTCATCGCGGGAACATTCAAGAACATTTACTCAGTCAAGATGATGATGGCATAAATTAATAAAGGGGAAACTTATGAACATAGATTTATTTATTTATACGTGTCCAGAACATAACATATTATAAATATATATATACAAAGATTACAAAGTATATGTGCATCTTTATATTCCATGTGATGCCCAGAATTCCGCTGCACGAACTGCCTTATCACTGGCGGCTACCAGATCGTCCATGGAGACAGGTTCTGATAGTTTCCTGCAGTTGAGTAGGTGCTGGTGGTCTTGATGTTTACCACACTCACATAGTTCGTCCTCTGAGCTGAATCCCCATTTCTTCATGTTCACCTTACTCCGAGATACTCCAGTCCTCAGTCTGTTAAGGACCTTCCATGTCTCGTATGGGAGGTGATGACCTGCAGCAAGTTCTTCTTTGGGGTTGCCCCAATATTTCTCTGATGATGAGCTACGCCAGAGTTGTATCCGACGGTTTGCAGGTGGTGTCTGAATTCGTTGTGTCGTCTGGAGGAAACTTTTTCTCGATTTCAGTCTTGGTAGTTGATGTTCACTTCCAAATAGGGGGTGTCTTGGGTCCGTCTCCGTCTTCTTTCTATTTCAGCTGCCGTTCATCTTCGGATATCTGGAGGTGCTACGCCCATTAGGTGGTATATTTTGTTAACAGGGGTTGCCCGCAGGCAGCCAGTCACAATCCGTCCTGTTTCATTTAGGGCAATATTTACCTGTTTGGCATGGCTGGAGTTGTGCCATACAGGTGCTGCATATTCAGCAGCGGAGAAGCACAGAGAAAGGGCGGATGTGCGGAGGACATCTGGATGTACTCCCCAGTTGTTGCCGGTCAGTTTCCTAATAATGTTATTCCTGGCACATACTTTCATTTTTGTATCTGTGCAATGGTCTTTGAAGGTGAGGGAACGGTCCAACTTTATTCCCAGGTATTTTGGAGTGTCACAGTGGGTTAGTTGTTGACTTCTCCAGGTTATTCTCAGTTTCCTCCAAGCCTCTCTGTTCCGTAAGTGGAATGCACACACTTGTGTTTTGGAAGGGTTTGGCTTCAAGTAGTTGCTATCATAATAGGTAGATGCTGCTTTAAGACCTGTTGTGAGTTTTCCTTCCACCTCCTCAAAAGTTGTCCCTTGGGCAGCAATTGCTTTGTCATCTGCGTAAATGAAAGATTTTGTGACAGGATGAATTGGCTGGTCATTAGTGTACATATTAAACAACAGTGGGGCTAGCACACTTCCTTGTGGGATACCATTTTTCTGTGTCCTCCATCGGCTCCTTTTGTTTTGTAGGATAACAAAGAAACGTCTGTTTTGTAGCAGACATCTTATAAACTGTGTTAGGTGGAAGTCTTTCGTGATGTCATCGATGGACACCAGGAACAGAAGACACAATTACATCACACAGTCAACACGTAGATGATAGCGTTTAATAAATTCATACGGCGACGATCTAGCACGTTGAAGGCGACTTTAACCACCATGCCATCGTCGAACATCACACCATCTTTAAGGGCAGTGAGTCCAGACTACATCTATACTACACTATGGCAGCCATTACCATGTAATAATGATTGATTTTATTCTCAGATAACTGTTATATTATGCCTGATTTTCAAACATAAAGAGCAACTTTAGGAGTAATACATTGCTAATTTAAATCAATTTCACACATATTACTACGAACATAATAATTTAGAATTTCTTTTCTTGATCAGTAAATTTAAATTAATTTAATTTAATGTCAATTTAATTATTTATTATTGTGAATATTTCCGCACAATTAATTTTTTGATGCGATTGCTGATGATATTTCCAGATATTTAGCAGTGATAATTAATTAATTTAACTAATTGAATTATTTAAAATGATGAATTAATTATGAATAATAATAATAGACCTAATAACTGAATTATTTAAGCAGAATTAATAATTATCATTATTGATTAATCACTATTGTCGATCATGATAGCATTTAGTGTGGCAATTTATGACATTGATGTGAATTAGAACTGAAAATCACTGAGCAGTTTGTTTTAATAATTTAATGAACTGATGAAACTGGAAGATTCTGGATTATTAATCTGATAGATTATCGAGTTGTAACAAGCAGTTTGGATAATGATATATTTTTGAACAGCACATGTAAAGGAAGCACGTGTTAATAATTATGTTGTAGACACTTTATTGAAAGTGGTCTTATAGTGGCCACATTTGGATGCGGGTCAGGTGGCCTATCCAAAAATAATATATGTATTTAACGATTTGAAGTGTGTGATAATAAGAATTTCACTAAAAGTATTTGTGATTAGAATGATTCTAGTATGTGTCAGTGTTAACACAGTCCTAATATGGTAATTTGTGATGTGTGTGTTTAATAATTACGACGATAATAATAATCATATTCTGATCAATTTGATGACATACAAAATGCTGTGAAACGAATGCTATTGATACGAACTTCGAGAAACATTAATAATAATTTCTAGGAATGAGCTAAATCTGATCACTTCTTCCAAGGAATTAAAAAATAGATGATCTATAACCAATTGAATTGATAATTAACCTTCCTATATCAATTATATATTGGAACTAAACAATGGAAATTGACACTTATGAAGAGATTGGTGCTGTATAATCTAAGATTGGAATATTATTGATGGACATTCATGTGATATGAGATAAACTCGACATTATCTGAACATTACTCTACCACGGTATAATGTCAGATGGTAATTGTAAATATTTATGCAATTTATTTCTCCATAATAATTTAAATTCGTGATTAACCCACGATAATTAATCCTCACATTGTTTAATTTCTTACTTGTGTGAAATTTTCAGTGTATTCTGATAGATTCGTTTCTGGGAAAGTGAAAAATTTGATGTGGCAAATTTAATTAATTAATATATTCAAAAGCTGAAACAATGAAAGTGCAGTGCAACGAAATATTTCTTGTGTTAATTCAGTTTGCCCAACAACCAATGGAACATTAACTTCAATTCACATTACCCCAAAGAAATTAATATAGGATAATCAAATTGGTAGTAGAGGACTTATGAATCCACGATCCCAACGTAAGCATGAACCAATTTGATTCTAGGCGTGTATTTATTTATTTATTTATTTATTTATTTTGTATGTGTACGTCTGCTCTTAAATAAAAGAGACCTTTTTATCTTAGCAAATCTAAATTATTCCTGCGGATTGGAGCTTCTACCTGATTGAATGATACTATCCTATTCTATTTGGAAATATATATATCTGAGGCAACCTTTCTCACCTATCCCGTCAAACGACCCGAGATATTCAATCTCTTGGCTGCCCGAGCATACAGTTGATTTTGTTTATTTTTTTCCGGATATATATTTCAGGGACTGCTAAATTAATTGTAACAAGTAATTCTCGTTTCTTGGACGTCACGTTTGACTTCCGGGCCGCATGCCATCTGGGAAACGGGTACAGTTTTCAACACTTTATCTTGCCAACTTGTTTGACGTACCGTACGTAACTATCGTCTGTGTGCGTAGATGAGTTTTAAATCCTATTTTAAACGTTGTGATACGTGTAAGGATTTAAGACGACTCTCAAAAGACGTTTCATATTCATTAAGTCCGTTATTATCAGGAACCATTTTCTGCCAATAGGTGCTTACTGCATATGGCAAGGCTTTACACTCCTGCGTTAGTCAGTCTTTCTTGCTAAGGATCCTCTATATACCCTAGACAAGGCTATACATGTTAGTTCTGAACACTTAGTGTTAATTGTATATTAAAATTATATGCACAGCTTATACAAGCACCTTTTGCATGCAGTCAAACTTTGTAAGATAGTTACATGCACCACGCAAAGTATGTTTCCGCTACTTAGCGGTGGATATGAGCACTCACTGAGGGGAGCTGATTTTCTCATACATTTGCTCCCGTATTTGCTCCCACCTTTTGCTCCCATATTAATGTCAACTCTTATAACTATAAGCAGCAGCAAAATGTAAATGGAATAATATTTCGGATAATGTTCAAAACAAAAGTCCTGAGGTCTTGGGTTTGAATTCCCAACTATGGTTGTATTTGCTCCCGTATTTGCTCCCACATTTGCTCCCGTATTTGCTCCCACTTTTGCCCCCATATTGGCTCCCACATTTGCTCCCATATTGGCTCCCACATTTGCTCCCACTTTTTTTGCTCCCAATTTTTGCTCCCATATTAATGTCAACTCTTATAACTATAAGCAGCAGCAGAATGTAAATGGAATAATATTTCTGATAATGTTCAAAACAAAATCCTAAGGTCTTGGGTTTGAATTCCCAACTATGGTCGTCAGCCAATGAGTTACACTACAGGAAACTTTTATTTTTTGTGTTGCATGATAATTTGCCCATCTTGCGGGGTAGTGGCTAGTATACTTGGGTGTTATCCCTGAGGTCTTGGGTTCCAACTCAACTATGCCCAGAATTTAATTTTGATCTGACAGTTGAAAGGTTAGGTTAGGTGAAGTTAGGTTAGGTGAAGTTACGTTAGGCGAAGTTATGATAGGTTAGGTTAGGTAAAGTTAGGTTAGGTGAAGTTAGGTTAGGTGAGGTTAGGTTAGGTTAGGTTAGGGTAGGTTAGGGTAGGTTAGGTTAGGTGAAGTTAGGTTAGGTGAGGTTAGGTTACGGTAGGTTAGGTTAGGTGAGGTTAGGTTAGGTTAGGGTAGGATAGGTTAGGTTAGGTTAGGTTATGACTAAGTTTGTTATGTCTAGTTGTTTTAGAAAAACACAATTTTTGCTTTCATATTGGCTTCCATATTTTCTTTGCACTTTAAACTATCTTGACTTGTGTATTTACTTTTGCTGGCATATTTGTTGACATATTTGTTAGCATATTTGCTCCCACTTTTCATATTTGCTTTGCTCCCACATTTGATCCCATATTTGCTCCCACTTTTTGCACCCACTTTTTTGCTGCCTTATTTGCTCCCACTTTTGCTCCCACTTTTTACCCCCACCTTGGTCCCACGTTAAACTATTGTTGATATTACCAAGTTGTCTTTACTAGAGATTAGTTGATGCTTGACAGTTGATATGGAAGCATCATGTGACTAGGTATGGTGAGCCTTATGCATACTATAAAGGATATTCATATATTGTGAAACGAAGCAATAAAAATGGAACTGTTATTTGGCGCTGTTTAAAGCAACGATCGATACTGTGTCGGAGAATGCTTAAGACAAAAGAATTGGACATACTTTCTTCAAACAATCATGATTGTAAACTTAATTATCATGCTAGTCTAAATGTAAGGAAAACTCGAGCCAAAGCAAAAAAAACAAGTCCAAGGAAAAGATAGTGCTGCTCAAGATAATATTAACCACAAGTTAAATACACTACAACGCACTCATGCTGTTAGCGAGTTGTTTAATGAGAAACCTTTTACGCCTCCTGTAAAACCCATGTTCAGACACACACCCACATCTCCAAAGCCCTAAACTCTATCAGAAACAACATACCCCATCAAGAAGTTGGTGGGGGAAGGCGAAAAGGATGGTGATGGTGATAATAATAACATAACAATGATAAAGCATTCGAGCACTTCTAAAAAGAAGCTTTCAACGCTATCAAAGGCAACTCAAACCATTGAACAGACTGTGGACACAGGTGGAAATTATGATGGTAATGATGTCGATGACGATGATGATCATTATGAAGATGATTATAATAATGAGGATGATAATAATGATGATGGTGATAATGATGAACTGCTTCCCAAGTTTTTGAAACCATTCATAAAAAGTAGCAAATGGAACGATCCTAATATATTAGTCAAACGTCTACAGCTCTTGCATGCCTGTAAACAGGCTGGTCATATTGTTTATAAGGAAGAGCTATTAATAATAGAAGATGAACTTTGTAAAGCTTGTATTATTGTGTAATAGGTCAACGTAGCAACACCCCCATCCCCTAAAAATAATTTTCAACAAGTGTTATATTTAAAAACTATAACAAGCAAACATAAACAAAAAGAGCTGTATTCTGTGTGTGTGTATACCTATTGTACTAAAATATTTATGAATTAAATTAATAAACATACAGTAGTTTGTGTAGGCCTATATATATTTTTTTGCATGTTAAGTGTATAGTTGCTCAACCACTTTTTGGTTTTTCAATGCAGATTTTTGTTTTGGTTTGGTTTTTCCGTAACATTACAGTTATCAGTTTTGTAAACTGGGTTATTAATATAGGGATAAAGGCATCTCAAAATAAAACACAAGCCTTACAGTTGTCACATATCATGTATAACATGTTACATGTTATCCTACGTTTCACATAGGGATCTACCTTCTTAACAGTGAACTCTGTTGGTCATTAAAATAACTACTTGTAAAAT
The DNA here is from genome assembly GCA_946902985.2 of Meconema thalassinum. NCBI lineage: Eukaryota > Metazoa > Arthropoda > Insecta > Orthoptera > Tettigoniidae > Meconema > Meconema thalassinum. The sequence continues at coordinate 435,219,685 of OX336394.1, forward strand.
AATTCCAGTGGCAAATCCTGTTAGCAAATATCATATATTAAATATTTTCACGCCATAGAACGAAAACTTGAAAATCATTTATTGTAGGAATACCTTTAATGGGACCACCAAACCTTCAAGTATGCAATATACATTCCAGATAGTGCTGTATTTTGGTCGATAGTGCCTCGAGTGCTTACTTTAAATAAGAATACAGGTAACGTATAAACATTTAATAAATCATATTTTTTTTCATTAAGTATCATATAATATATATTTTCTCACCAAAGAATGACCATTTCAAGATCATTTATTGTAGGAATATCTTTAATGGGATCTCCAAACATTAAAGTAAACCATATGTGATATACATTCCACATAGCTACATAACCGACAGTACGTCGTGGTATCAATCTCAGCCACTGCGCGCGCTCCTTATTTGTGTTGCATTTCAGTTCCATTTGCATTTTATTTCTTGGAAATCACCCCCACGCCAAAAATATATATATAGCAAGCAAGTGGAAATAGGTTACACATCAATAATTTTAGAAGAGCTCTCAGGTATTGTATGATGATTGTTGACTAGCATTTACTGTTACACAACATAAGCTTTACATAAGTATCCTAATTGTCTCTGGTATAATGTCTTGTTTAACAAACATGGTCACATGGTTTGTCTATAGGATTAAGCCTCTGTTTTATATGATTTCCAAAAAAAAAAAATGATAAACAGCTTTCTAGAACTGTAGCCTACTCACTGGTCAATAGCCAACATAGTGGCCAAAATGTTTCCCTGATTGGTTAGTCAATTCTTATTGCAAAGCCAGTCAAGACCTAAAAAAATTAGTCTAAACGTATATATGAATCATCAACACCATATCATTTTGTCATCGATTTCTTTTCCTAGTCTATTAGTGTGTAGTTAGTTTTAGTTATAGTTTACATTTTATTTTCATATTCACCATCACCCAAACCATTAGGAGCCGATGACCTATATGTTAGACCCCCTTAAAACAACAATCATTATTGTGCCGATATTAAGGCACTATACTGTTCAGCCCCAGAGTCGATACGACCCTAGGACCTGAAACATCTACACACCCAGAGGGGGATTATGGACATACGCCCCTGAATCTACAGACGGCTGCACAGCCACTCACACATCTTCACCATCAACTCAGGATCACACGACCCACTTCTACCCAAATACCAATACACCATTTCACCCTACAAAAACTACCCCTAAAGGATAAGCCATGAGCCTCAACCAACACATTTCATTTACACAAGTAGGCGCAGCGGTATTGCTGTCAGCCACGCTTACGTCACATACATAAACATTCACACACAGAGCTCCAACAGTGACGACACGCCGAGTCAGCAGCTCGGGAACCCTTAAAAGGAGGGCCCGGCGAAGACCTATCATCTGTCGCGGCCCTCGGCTCTGTGCTTCTCGATCCAGCTCCAACGCATCGTCATCGCCAGGTGAGATAGAGTGTGCTCAGATCTCCTTGTATACTTGTATTTATCCCTTCACACCCACACTGGTACTTTGTAATACATTTGTTCTCCACTGAAAGAGACATCACATTAATCACTACTGATCAAATAAACACTTGATCAGTAACCTACACTTGCACATTATTTCATTTTGTCTTTACACCTACACGCCCAACCCGTTCCTTCCTAATTGTCCCTGACCGTGAATGCTAGGAAGTGTTTCGTCAGGTATTCCATTGTGCTCTCATAGTAGTAAGCCAGCCAGTGGCAAAATGCCGACACTGCAAGCAAGCTCGCTCTTACTCACTCACACTTAACTGCTACTATTAACTAATAGCTCTCTCGTAATCGCGCATCCCTTGATAAGTAAGCGCGCCCCTATAGATTCATACCCCCATCACTTTACATCCCCTTAGAGACACTTACACCTGCAGTTTTCCCCTACTACGGGAAACTTGCACCCTTTCGAAGACCACCCCTAAATTGTACATTTACACACCCCTGTTCATCCCATCCCCTAACACCGGGTTTGAACAGATTGGTGGAGGCCGGGTACCACGCAAATTAAGGGTAGGGACTCATACAACGAGCCCTCGTGATAGATCGGTAAAAGTCAAGCGAAATAACATTTTTTATCTTTTCTCAGAATACGCCCCACATTTGTCTCTATATTATCACTGGGATTTGCATTATTAAAACCACCCACCCTCCCTAGGAAGAACCCGCAGATTTGATACACTTAAAGTCACACACACTTCTTTACTACACACATAACTCAAGATGGCTCCCCTATACCGTTTAGCTATGATAAGGAATATTGGGGACTACCAGGACCAAATCTCCTGGCATAAGGTCTTCGCGACAAGGCAGGATTACCTGCAGAAATATCAACAGCTCCTGCACGCACAGTACATTGGCGTAATTAAGGCACTATCCGGCCAAGGAGCACGGCTCAGAATATGAAAATAAGAGCCAAAGTCCCCACCCTTCGCGGACAACTGAATCGCTCCCATTGGAGACTACACTGTTTACTCGATGTAATGTTCCAACAGTATGATGCACTTAGGGAAGAACACAAATACATAGGGACTTGTGGGACAAAAGTCGCTGAGCAGGCCATACGTCTTGACAGGGAGTATGCCCAAATTTGGGATGACTACCGCGAACTCCAGGCCAACAACGCCATATTTGAGTTCGCAGCAGGGCCGCCAGTGAAACGCAGAGAGGACATCGACATTGACACGCTGACACAGCAACTCGCACATATGTCCATCTCTACGCCTAGCAAAACACAGGGGAAGGAGTCAACCGTGGCCACACCTTACAAACAGGCCAAATTAGGCTCCAATGCACTGAAGGGACACTTACACACAGAGACACGTTCCGCAGCGCCAGTCCAAGAGGAAATTTTGCCAGACCAGAGGGCAAAACTCACACCAACCGCTCCGGAACAAGTACACGAGACGGCGTTGCCGCCAACCCATCAAGACACACAATATCACACAAAAAGAGACCTAGAGGAACCCATATCATGGGCGGAAGACATAGAGGACTTGCCACAGCAAGTTACGCCCATTACTACACATACACTTGACAAGTCACAGGGGAAGAAGTCCGCCGTGGCCATAGGTCAGAAACCGGCCCGCTTAGGCTCTGAAACACTCCAGGGGCATTCACACACGTCCACACGACCCCTAGCACCAGTTCAGAAGGCCATTAGGCCAGAACAGAGGCGTCAAACAACACCCACCCCCTTGGTACACAACACAGAGGGGGAAGAAAAGGGCATGGCTCGTAGAGAGGAGCATGCCACGCCGATCTCCAATACAACACACTCACAGACAGCTACACGACCCCTACCGCCAGTTCAGAGGGCGATTTCGCCAGAATGGAGGCGGACACGGACATGTGCACCCGCAGTGCAAATAAACAGGAGGTTGTTGCTTGCAACTCCTCAGGGTGCAAAACACACGCCTTTCAACACTGCCCAGGCGCGAACACAGAGTACACGGGGTATAAGGAAGGTCTTATTGCCCACCCCACAAGGCCATGTAGACTGGAGGGCACAGACTCCCACAAACACTGATAGGGTAGCGCAACGCGAACCCAGCACCTCAGGCACAAGCGCGCCCAGGCCAATAACGAGGCACCATGGTGAACGTAGGCCTAGGCTTACTTTACTCGAAACACCCCAGGAAAATAGTAAAGAGGCACCCCAATGGGTACCAGAGGCCTATGCCTTTATTACAGGGCGCAGTAATTCACCTCGTCGGGCAATAGCGCTCGGGCGGGGATAACAACATTCACCATGAAAAATCCACTTTTCCAATAACAAAAAGCGGCCTAGGAAAACGGCAACTCACATGACATAATAAAATTGAAGCCATGGCCATAAACACAGTGATAGACAGTTATACGGACGACGCCTCATAAACAACATAAATTACACACCCGCATAAAACCATAGGCTCCCATACACGCACTGTATCCCACATGTTTTAGGATCATGCATGTTCAGAAGGGTTAATATTATATGTATGTGTACTTACCGATCATGATTTACATGTCTTAAATAGACACCAGGGTTTGTATATAACAGACACTAAAGTAACTAACAACACAAACATACACACGGGTAGGTTCTTTTACATGCAGGAAATACATAAATCAACACGGTAACACACAGAGAGAAAGGCAAGCCCTGAAACACAAACTACGAGGGCCCCGCAAAATTACAGGAAATAGAGACACCGACATGTAGCTTCGGGACACGATTCCTGATGCCACACGGGCAGACATAGGTCACAGATGACATAAACACTACGCAACACATGTAGCGTCATCATGTAGACACGGCAAAGGGTTGGACATACAAGACGTACGGGAGACAGTGAAGTCAGGGACACATAGTTGCCAGACATGCGACCAGAGGCCATGAGGTACAAGCACACATACGCATGAGGTACACAGACAAGTGACACCATGTTCAAAGGCGCAGACAATTATTAAACACAGTAGGACACACAAAATTTGAGAGCGCGATAATTGTAGGTAGACGTAGGATCTTTTCCAAGGCATTCGGGAGATTAGGTGGAGCAAAGTACACAACTCTCACCGTACACGTAGCCTCATCACGTAGACACGACAAGGAATGGTACGTAAACACAAGTACACGGGGCAAAACCATATTACAATTAGTGTGGACAAACGGTAGAGCAATTCACGCAAGGTCACGACAAGAGTATTTTACATTTGAAATCGCAACAGATGGGCAGGAAGCAAGAGCAGACAGCAGGCGTTATCGCACAAGCAACACGATACTGTTGCAATGTCAGCGCAAACGCGCACTGTAACAGGCGGCCAGAGCAAGTACAGCTCAAGCCTCATAACATTACGGCCGACACAAACTCATTTATGATAGATTGAACACCACGTTACGGCCACAAATTAAAATCAAAAATAACCAAAATGCTCACAAACACTGTACACGGGGCATTTTTTTTACATACACATGCTGGATTTACAATAATCACTAGGATGGCCGAACGAGGGCATTAGCGAACGCACAGAGATCCGTACCACATATTGGCGGGTCGCGTCAAGACCACATGTCTAGGAAATACACAGATACACAACACAAACATTGTAGTTAATCTACAATCTCTGATAGAGTAAGCGTACCTAGCAAAAAGTTAGCCAATGACAGCTAGGGGCGAACTACACTACCAGAGGCCACACAGTGACAGACAGTAGATATACACAATCTAGGGTCCGCATTATAGATAAGAACGGGCGGGCCAATAGATAACAGGAAGAGAGGTTGACCGACCAAAGATAAACCAAAGCAGATATACAGATCACAGGACAGCGAAGGCATGCATTTACACAAACAGCCGACACAAGGATGGGTAGGTATAGGATACATTTTACGAATATTGGGACTATAAACGACCCAAACATGCATTGACACAAAAGGTGGGAATACCACATTTCAACATTAAACCCCGTGAGGAGTTAGTGCGGGACAATAAAAAATACACCAGAAATCGGACGAGATAGGCTCCGAAGGAGGAGACGATAGGCAAATAGTTACAGTGCAAACAGATTAGTAAGGACAGATTCCGGAAAACAGCCTAGAGACAGGCATTTTTTGGGTAAAAACACAATTATCACACAAAAGAAAATACACCTGTACAGACGTATTCCACAAACACGGGGAATATTAGGGAGCCGACATACACTAACATAAAGCGTGGTAAAACCACATTTCACAGGCCGAAAATGACGGATATTCAGTGAGGGGAGTAAAATCACCCCGGACACAGGCCGAGTAGGTTATCTAGGAATAGATAATAGATAATTGTACTAGGGCAGAGAAGTTACGGAAGCAGACTCCGAAACAGGCCTAGTAGCAGAAACCCCACATATTAATACATTGATCTTTTACACAAACATGTGGCGACACACGGACAGGGGATCGACAGCACGTTTTGTTGTCATTTCCTCACGAGGCGGAAGAAATCCATTACACAAAGTACTGTAAACCAAAACACCGGAAATAGCGCGACACACACACACAGCGCATTCCTGCATGACGACACTGGGAATATGCGGAAGAAATTTTGCAACAGCGAACTAGGACGATACAATATATACATGCTGACAGTAGCGGAAACAATAGCAGGAAGCTACACATTTGCAACTCTGGATGTTTACACGGGAAGTGAGGACGCTACTACATTATGTTGTCCTTAAAATATACACAAGTTTGGAAGGCCAAACTTAACTGCTGAGGCTACATTATTTCAGGCCGACAGCGGATAAATCTTAAAGATACATACAGCTGCGATAAGAGACACATGACGACGTATGGCAAGTAGCCCACGCGACATAGATAAGCCGACTCAGATGTCAGGACACGCTTCACGCAGCGGGCCAGACGGCAAGCGCAAGCGAGACGTGAGGCACGACGCGTGCTATGGCCGCGGCCGCCTCCTGCCGCTTGCAACCAGCACTGAGGGGAGCGGGCAATTCCACACAAACCAATTAAAGGCAGATAAACACAGAGTACATAGAGGAACAATCCACCCCCCCCTCTAATAATTTACTTTTCTTCCCTAAAATTGCAAAAGGCAATTATGCCATACCTGGCTATATTCACAAGCCACATGGTTATTATAGCGACATAGGGTCAAATACATATAAAACAACCCCATTTTTTTTATTACAGAAGGCCTAGCATACACAACCATTGTAGAGCTGCTCAGCCCACGCGCAGAGAGACAGGCGAACTCCCGCGATAGGGTAAATATTTTAGTTATGAACGAAGACATAGGGGGTAGTATACAGTAGATACATAAAGGTACGGCTACATTTAAAGCTAGATAGACAGGCCTAAGGGCGTTAGTATCCCCATCCACATTATAAATATGGGACCAGATAAAACCGTGAATGGCACAGCCGTCACCACACTTAGAGGTCATAGGGACAGCCAGAGGGCGTTACCTAGAAATATAGATATTTTACACGACGTAAGGGATGATAGGCCCACAACAATTACACAGGATAATATTTTGATAAACACTAGATGCTGTATGGCATCTCAACGACACATAGACGCTCAGCGAGCGCTAGTTTAAACACCTCAGAAGGGGGAAGAGAACATAGCGCAGCCAAGAGAGAATGGCACACCATGAAAGGAGCACAGGCGGATAACGCACTAAGGGTGGCCATAGTATAGCCTACGGGCAAACATCCTCACACCCTTCCCTCCATTCATCCTAATACCTAATACAAACTTACACAAACACACACATACACATAAAAACATATACACTACATTTAAATTATACATAGGGGTTGAATAGACATTCGGGCTTTTCACAAGTACAGGTTTACTGCACCTTGTGCCATACTGCCCCACCTGAATATTAGAGGTGGTTCGGACACCAATATTTAGCGCCGTATGCACATCTCTACATAGAGATAAGGCCACATTAATATACTAACCAATGTTTCAGTAAATAATCCTGCATGCAGAAGACATAGACTTATTATACCCTAACACACCCCTTCTCCTCAAATGAGAGCAGACATGCGCTCATATCCATCTCGATGCATGAGATATCCCACCCACACACCAAAGGTTGTATTTTTATCATACCTGCATGACATTTTCAAATTTGGACACCTGGGAAAAACCCACCCCATCCACTCACAGTAAAAACATCCCAATAGCATCACCGACTCTCGGCCAACATAAACATGGAGTCTAACGATGCTGTAACCCTTCCTTACTACGTTTCAACCCTTACATCATAAATAACACCCCATCGGACCCCACTAGCAAGGAACCCTAGATTCCATGGTCCTACTAACATGTCTAGAAACATAACAAAGCATCAGCGCGGGAGATCCGATAAGGCAATGGAAGGCCTAAAGCAGGCACTGCGTTTAGAATGCTCTACATCCCCAGGACACTAGAATTTTACCAAAATCACACTAATTGCTACACATACAGAATTACACTTTCCCAAATGATAAAAAGGAATCTGAGGTCACACTAGGTGGTGACAGGTACTACGTCCAGACGACGTAAAGGGATGCTGAGAGGTAGAAACGGGGACGTTAGAACAGACCCTGACGACCAACTGGACTAGACTTTTAGTTAGTCTGTAACCTAGGTAGAGTTCCTAAGGCGGGGAACTAGTCTTCCAATCGTGTGAAGTGAAGAAGTTAGTCAGGGTTCAGCGGGACCAACCCTTGGCCACGCCAAGTCCTCATTTCGGAAAATGGGGCGAAGATAATTGAATGAATAATATATAATGAATAATAAATGTTGAATAATAAATGATGAATATGGAATGAATGCGGTCATTCGGACCCGTGCCAACGTAAATGGAGGACAGCGAGTCCCCAGAGCTTAAATGGGATTTCCAGCGAGCACCCAGAGATGTAAATGAGGAGTGCGGCGAGCCCTCAGAGGGGCCTGGGCAACCCATTAATAAATACGAATGGCGAATAAAGCGGCTATAAGCCATATATGAGTGAACCTGCAGGCGACAATGGGTATCCGCGCGGAAATGTTTGCTATTTTAGCAACACAACTACACAGGCATTCATACACGAACACATTAGTAATTAGGGGGGGAAGTCGACAGTTAGACTTACGGGAACGGAATCAAAAAGGGCCTTTTGCCTGGTGGTTTTGGAAACAACCGGTGTTTCCAAAATACACACGGGTGGTGCCCTGAGGAGGGAAACCTGCCTCAGGCGATCGTTCCGATCAAAATTCTAGTATGTAAGGCAGTTGCATTTGGAAAGCAACTTAGATTTAAGCAAATTTAACAAGCACTGTTGCGAAACAGTAGCTACAACCTATTTCAGCACTAGATTAAGGATCATTTCGGCATGTAAATAATTTTTTTTAGCATTAATTAGTAGTAACCTAGGTTAAATACACTATATAATGATAAATCGGCACCATTTAGGGTAAGACCGATAATTCATAATAAAAATAGCCATATGCTATGCGAACGCGACATAGAGCGTTCGGCACTTGGCAACTAGACGTTACCAGGGTAAGACCGATAACACATTAAGGTTAATAGGAATATGCTATGCGAACGCGGCATAGGGAGTTCGGCACCTGGCAACTAGACGTTACCAGGGTAAGACCGATAACACATTAAGGTTAATAGGAATATGCTATGCGAACGCGACATAGAGCGTTCGGCACCTGGCAAATAGATGTTACCAGGGTAAGACCGATAACACATTAAGGTTAATAGGAATATGCAATGCGAACGCGGCATATACACGAGACGCCCGAAGAGGTCTCAAGGGCGATGGCACCGACGCCAAACCTTAAACAGCGCTGCGCGATATGTGCACACAATGTATTGGCCACATGTGCTTAATTTACATGCCTTTTCTTTCACAAAAAAGCGCTCCACCACGGCAGCATCGTGGGAGCACAAATGATCATGGTAAAGGTAAGGTGGACCACCGACGTCACATACACTACACACAATTGGAGAACACTGAGGAGACATACAATTACACAGGTACACAAAAGGGTAGAATAAGAAGGCTTAGATAAGACTCTAGCCGGCTTAGGTTAAGGTAGAATAATATAAGGTGCCAAAGGCAAACGATATCGGCATGCACCGATAAATGGTATATCTGAATGACATAATATTGTTATGCTCTATTACAGATCACCCGAGCGGCAATTCAATGCACGCAACCCCGTCTGGGCATCACTTATATATTTTGTCCACAGGGCCAGGACGAAGTGCACATACCTTTTGTAAATATTCATTTCACACACACAAATGTAATACACTTTCTCTAGCATAAATACGTACACACTGCAACTATTTCAGTCGCGCCCTTAAGGCGACGGCGCCGCAGTCAGCAACGTCAAGTGAACGTGGGGCACCGAGCGATGCTGACGCAAACACTCAAATAAACGCTTAAATAATGAGCGGAAAACGATAGCCAGGAGAGACGCTGCCTTGTGAGCGTTGGTCCTAGCCATCAAGGTGAATTTTTCCTGCCCACGGGGAGAAACTCACGAGGGTATAACGATTGAATGGTTTAGCCACTAAACCGCAGGTACAGGTGAAAGAAATGAAGGTTGAAAGGTACGTACGAATCGGCGGATATTAGGAGGAAGTAGGAGAATGGCCAGATAAGAGCAACAGAGAAAGGTACCCAGCTCGTAAATGATAAGGTTTAGTATTAGAACTATGATTATTGTCACTATTGTTATTCTTATCATTAATATTGTAGCATTACTATACATCATGATAAAATGTGAATATGAAATTACTATTGCCACACATAGACACCGAACATGTTTATACACACATATGCACTTTCTTTCTTTTCTATTCTTGTAACAATAAATTGTGAAGGTGCCCTACTTTACCCCAACAGAATAAACCATTTAATACATATACCTTTAACTTTATACCCCGGGGCACCTGTTTTTCTGTCACCTTCAATCTTTCATACACTTATACTTTATCCACACGACGTACATACAGGAAGCAATTTTTCAGCCAACACGAGGACGGCACAACCACCCACCGAACAACTGTTTTTTTTCCTGCATGGTACAACCAATATATATATATATATATATATATATATATATATATATATATATGTATATGTAATTTTTTTGGTTATGCAACATCTCAACATTTATAAGAAAAATAAGATGAAACTATGTTCCACACCCTATACCCACCCCTTATGAGCACACTCTACACACGACACCAACATCTACACGACATCAGGGAAGGACAAGGAGAAGAAGACGAAGAAGAACATGGTAGACCCGGAAGAATGAAGAAGAAGGACGAGGAGGGTAAACCACCCCTAATTCTCGGTCCAGATCGCGAGGACTCGATCTAAGGCCGACAATGTCTTGTTCAGCCCCAGAGTCGATACGACCCTAGGACCTGAAACATCTACACACCAGAGGAGGATTATGGACACACGCCCCTGAATCTACAGACGGCTGCACAGCCACTCACACATCTTCACCATCAACTCAAGACAACAAGACCAATACACCATTTCAACCTACAAAAACTACCCCTAAAGGCTAAGCCATGAGCCTCAACCAACACATTTCATTTACACAAGTAGGCGCAGCGGTATTGCTGTCAGCCACGCTTACGTCACATACATAAACATTCACACACAGAGCTCCAACAGTGACGACACGCCGAGTCAGCAGCTCGGGAACCCTTAAAAGGAGGGCCCGGCGAAGACCTATCATCTGTCGCGGCCCTCGGCTCTGTGCTTCTCGATCCAGCTCCAACGCATCGTCATCGCCAGGTGAGATAGAGTGTGCTCAGATCTCCTTGTATACTTGTATTTGTCCCTTCACACCCACACTGGTACTTTGTAATACATTTGTTCTCCACTGAAAGAGTCACTACTGATCAAATAAACACTTGATCAGTAACCTACACTTGCACATTATTGTTACGGCTGTGAGTTTTGTTTCATCGCTCGCCGCATGAGTCACAACTGCCCCAGGGCTGGGCTGCTCTGCCTCAGTGAATTGCGTGCACCTTATGCAACAGGACTACTAGGACAAAGGGATGGTCCAGAATACTCGTGACTGAGCCAGTGAAGGAAGCCTCGAGAAGCCGTGAACCCTGGATGGGTCTAGAAGCATTTATTGAGTCACCGGCCTGCTATACAAGAGCGACCTGTCAAGCAGTTGTGTTTGTGTTTTACGAGCTTGTGCGAGCGTTTATCCTGAGCGACAGAAGTGTGGTGACTTGCGAAACCCCTAGTAAAGCCGTTTCTCTTGACAGCGAGGAAGTGAGAAGCATACAGGGGACTGCCTGTGTTTTGAGTGAGTGTGATTTCACTGAGCGACAGAGATATTGTGGTGAAGTGCCGCGCGAGTTACGAAACCCAGTGACATTGTTTCCCAGCTCGTGAATAGCGGAGCAGCGTGTAGCAGGTTTTCGTAAGTAACTGTAATTTGTGTACATAGGGAAGAGTTGCATGTAGTTCTGTCAAGGCCACCAGACTCATTCGCGAGAAGATTAACTGTTGACAAGTGAAAGAGGGCAAGAGCTCTCCATAAGCAAGAGACTTGAGGAAACTGGAGTAAGGTTCTAATTGCTTGTATTTGCTGATGAGTAGTGTATCTTTCTGGCCGCAATAAAATTAATTATTTCTTTAAAGGAACAACCTGTGTTGTGCTTTCTACCCACCGTAATCCAGTTAACAAAAGTGCCACTAGGGGGTGGCACGTAACAACTGGTGTCAGAAGTGGGATTACGAACTCAAGTACAAGCACAACACCTGACGGTCCTGGTTTCAAAACCCGAGCAGGTCATTTTTTTTAAAATTTTCCTGTGAGTGCATGCCCTTAACAAGACAAACAACTAAAATGGAGGCGCAATTGGCAGCATTGCTAGAAAAGTTAAGTGGCATGGGGAACCAAAATGGAAGACGGCCAGAAGAAGATGAAAGACGGCCAGAAGAATTTAGCCAAGGACCTGAAGGACGGCCAGAAGAAGATGGAAGACGGTCAGAAGAATTTAACCGAGGACCTAACTGCGAAATTAGAGGACAGCCAGAGGAAGATGGAGCACAGCCAGAATAAGTTAGCAGAGGACCTAACCGCCAAATTTCTGGATGGCCAGAAAAATCTGGAAGAGTGTCTGCTGACGAAATTAGAGGAAAGCCAGAGGAAATTAGAACAGGGGCTGCGTGAGGAAGTCACGGCAGTGGAAAAGAAGTTCGACGCCTCCGCCGGCGCCCGCCCACAGGTACACCGGGAATATCAGGAACGGGACAGAGCAGAGTGACGCCCCCAACCTTCGACGGAAAGGTCCCGTGGAGCACCTATTTACGTCAGTTCGAGTTAGCCTGTTCCACAAACAACTGGAACAGCACGGAAAAGGCTACAGCTCTCATTGTAGCGCTGAGAGGGGACGCCCTTAACGTCCTTCAGGCCATCCCGACTGGATCCCAGGACTACGCTTCACTAATCGCCCATATGGAGTCCCGATATGGAGATAGCCATCTTCAGCAGGCCTACCGGATGCAGCTCTGGACCCGGGTGCAAAAGAACGCGGAAACCCTGCAGGAGTTCGAGATGGACATCGCAGTCTCGTAAGGCTCGCCTACCCAAGAGCGCCGGCCTACTTTCTGGAGCAGATAGCGACGCAGACCTTCACCGACGGGCTACGGGACTCGGACACTCAACAGGCGCTGCGACTCGCGCGCAATAAGACCCTGGCAGATGCGCTGAGCCACGCACTTGAGTTCGAGACGGCAAAACAGGCATCCAGAATGCACGCGCGGGTGCGTCAAGTGGACGTCGACGATCCAGTAAAAACCAACGAGACCAAGCCCCTGGCCGACGAATTAATGGAGGCGCTAAGCCGTTTCTTCGATAGTCGTGGCACCACCAGCAACGACACAGCCGGAAGGCAACCGGAGAGGCGGCCCGGAAGAGGACTACCGACCTGCTGGACCTGCGGTAAGAAAGGCCACCTGAGCAAGGACTGCGGTGGTCGCCGCCGCCGAGGGTATCCGACGGGAAATCAGTCGTCTGAAAACCGCGCGGCCCAGGGAAACGAGTATTAGCCAGCCTTGGGGGGCAAAGGTTGGCTTGTGACAGTCGTAAAGCCCCGGAAGTCCAAGTGCGTGTGACGAAGTTACGGAGGGCAATAGCAGCCTGATGGTCGACGGAGTCGTCAACGGAGTGAGCTGGCCCATGCTGATCGACACGGGAGCGTCGAGGACCATCGTTAATCCCACCGTGATCCCGAAGTGGAGAGTGCAACCCACACAAAGGAACCTCCAGCTAATAACCGCGACCGGAGATACCACACCGGTACATGGCGAAGCATCACTGGAGCTCGTCATTGGTCGATGGGCGGTGAAGCATCCAGTGCTTGTGGCTGACGTATCAAACGAAGTGATCATCGGACTGGACTTCCTGGACCAGAACAACATCATCTTGGACCTGAGTACCAACAATCTGCACTTCGGAGGTGAGGAACTAGCTTTGAAACCAGCACACGAGGCCGCCACCGCACGACGAGTAAGGCTGAGAGAGGACGTCATCGTTCCCGCCAGGACGGAGGTCAGCGCCGCCGTAATTGTCGACGGAACTGCTGAGCGATAGGCGGATGTCATCGAGCCAAAATATGAGGACATCCAGACAAAAGGATTGCTAGTTGCCAAGACCCTCATCAACACGACGTCTCGGTCGTACGTCCGCCTGTCCAACCTGAACGACTACGACATTACGGTTCACCGGGACACCAACCTACGAGTCAGCGAGCCCGTTACCTGGATTGCCCGCATCACAGATACGACGGACGGCCACCTGCAGACGGACAACCGAAGAAGACGCGCACTGCCAGAAGAACTACAGAAGCTGTACCAAGGATCCCAGGACCATTTAGACGAGGAACAATCACGCCAACTTCAGGACCTGCTACGCGAATTCCAGGACGTCTTCTCCGTGGGGAGCAAAGCCTTCGGCAGGACAAGCTTGGTCAAGCACAGAATCGACGTTGGGGACAGTGCACCGATTAGGGCCCCATTCCGACGTGTCCCGCTCGCCAAGCAAGCCGAAGTCGACCGGATGGTAAAAGAGATGAAGGAGCAAGGGGTGATCGAGCCATCACATAGTCCTTGGAGTTCTCCGGTCGTGCTTGTGAAGAAGAAGGACGGTTCCACCAGGTTCTGCGTGGGCTACAGGCGGGTGAACGACGTCACGAAGAAGGACAGCTACCCTCTACCCCGGATCGACGACACGCTGGACACCATATCAGGATCAAGATGGTTCTCCACCTTGGATTTGAAGAGTGGCTACTGGCAGGTGGAGGTCCACCCTAAGGACCGCGAGAAAACTGCGTTCTCTGTGGGCAGCGGGCTCTGGCAGTTCAACGTCATGCCATTCGGTCTGAGCAACGCCCCTGCGACCTTCGAAAGGCTAATGGAGTCCATTCTGAGGGGACTACACTGGAAAACCTGCCTGGTCTACCTAGACGACGTCATCGTTCCGGGGAAAAGCTTCGAGGAGCACTACAGCAACCTGAAGGAGATCTTGATGAAGCTACGGGCTGCCCAGCTGAAGTTGCACCCCAAGAAGTGTCAGCTCTTCCAGAAGCAGGTCCAGTACCTTGGACACTTTGTCTCCGAGGAAGGGGTGCGCACCGACCCAAAAAAGACCGCAGCTGTGAGGGAGTGGCCAGTTCCGAAGAACAAGTCCCAACTACGAAGCTTCCTGGGACTCTGCACTTATTACCGTCGCTTCGTGAGAGGATTCGCCGACATCGCCAAACCACTGCATCGACTGACTGAGAAGGACCAACTCTTCACATGGACAGCAGAATGTCACAGTGCCTTCGAACAACTCAAGCAGGCTCTGTGCACCGCGCCTATTCTGGCCTACCCCAGACCTGGAACAAGGTTTTTCGTCGATACCGATGCCAGCGACTTTGGCATAGGGGGAATCGTGTCGCAAGTAGTGGACGGCGAGGAGAGAGTAGTGGCCTACTTCAGCAAGGCCTTGTCAAAGCCAGAAAGGAACTACTGCGTCACCAGGAAGGAGCTGCTCGCCATCGTGAAGACCATTGAATACTTCCACAAGTACCTGTACGGGCAAGAATTTCTCATCAGGACCGACCATGCATCCCTGCGGTGGCTCCTGAACTTCAAACAGCCCGAGGGTCAACTCGCGCGGTGGATAGACAGGCTTCAACAGTACAACTTTGAGATCCAGCACAGGAAAGGCCAACTGCATTCTAATGCCGACGCCCTGTCACGAAGACCGTGCCCCGAAGACTGCACCTTCTGTGCCCGAAGGGAGGAGAACACCGGGATACAGTGCCAAAGGACTACCGTGGAACTTCAAGGGAGCTGGAGCCGCGAATCTTTCTTGCAGGCACAAGCAGAAGATGATGATCTGGGACTGATAGCCGAATGGAAGAGGGCCTGTGTCCCCAGACCCGGGTGGAACTTTGTGAGTGACTGCAGCCCAAAGTTTAAGTCCTACTGGGCGCAGTGGGACTCTTTGGTTGTGAGGGATGGCCTCATATGCCGTACCTGGGAAAGCACCGACGGGAAGACATCTCGGGAACAAGTCGTCGTTCCAAAGGCTATGACGGAGGAAGTCCTGAGGGAAGTCCATGGAGGTTCATCTGGTGGACACCTAAGGATAAAGAAGACCCTGGAGAAGCTGAGAGAGCGGTTCTACTGGATCGGATGCCGAACTGACGTAGAGAACCACTGCGCGAGGTGCCACGATTGCGCATCCAGCAAGGGCCCAGGACGAAGACGACGGGGTCCACTGAAGCCCTACAACGTGGGCGGCCCCATGGAGAGAGTGGCCATCGATGTTGCTGGGCCATTCCAGTTATGCGAGGCAGGGAACCGCTACATATTGGTCGTCAGCGACTACTTTACCAAATGGCCGGAGGCGTATGCGCTCCCTAACCAAGAAGCCGCGACGATTGCAGAGACCCTGGTGAAGGAATTTGTCAGCCGGTACGGAGTACCCCTGGAGCTGCACTCCGACCAAGGGAGGAACTTCGAGTCGCAGGTGTTCCAGAACCTATGCCAGCTGCTGGGAATCCGGAAGACAAGGACAACGTCGCTACACCCTCAGTCCGACGGGATGGTAGAGCGATTCAATCGCACCATCGAGAACCATCTCCGAATAGTCGTCAGCGAGCACCAGAGGGATTGGGACAAACATCTTCCACTATTTCTCCTGGCCTACCGCGCCGCCGTGCATGAAGACACCGGGTGCACACCAGCCCGGGCCATGTTTGGGAGGGAGCTCCGTCAACCTGTCGATCTTGCCTTCGGCCGACCTGGGAATGATCCGGTCCCGGTAAGCCAGTATTGTCAAGAACTGGTCGACCAACTGGAGGACGTGCACGCGTTCGCGAGGAGGAAACTGCGGATCGAGACCGACCGAATGAAGACCCGATACAACCAGCAGACGGATGCCGGCGGATTCCACGAGGATGACCTGGTCTGGCTCTTCAACCCATTACGGAAGAAAGGCCTGTCACCCAAACTGCATAAGTCCTGGGAGGGCCCGTACCGAGTCGTGAAACGGATCAACGATGTCGTCTACAGGATCCAGCGGAGCCCGAGGGCGAAGATGAAGATCGTGCATCGAGATCGCCTGACAGCCTACGGAGGGACACACACGGACCAATGATTGATCGGGACGATCAGCCTTTTAGGAAGGGGGTGGTGTTACGGCTGTGAGTTTGTTTCATCGCTCGCCGCATGAGTCACAACTGCCCCAGGGCTGGGCTGCTCTGCCTCAGTGTATTGCGTGCGCCTTATGCAACAGGACTACTAGGACAAAGGGATGGTCCAGAATACTCGTGACTGAGCCAGTGAAGGAAGCCTCGAGAAGCCGTGAACCCTGGATGGGTCTAGAAGCATTTATTGAGTCACCGGCCTGCTATATAAGAGCGACCTGTCAAGCAGTTGTGTTTGTGTTTTATGAGCTAGTGCGAGCGTTTATCCTGAGCGACAGTAGTGTGGTGACTTGCGAAACCCCTAGTAAAGCCGTTTCTCTTGACAGCGAGGAAGTGAGAAGCATACAGGGGACTGCCTGTGTTTTGAGTGAGTGTGATTTCACTGAGCGACAGAGATATTGTGGTGAAGTGCCGCGCGAGTTACGAAACCCAGTGACATTGTTTCCCAGCTCGTCAATAGCGGAGCAGCGTGTAGCAGGTTTTCGTAAGTAACTGTAATTAGTGTACATAGGGAAGAGTTGCATGTAGTTCTGTCAAGGCCACCAGACTCATTCGCGAGAAGATTAACTGTTGACAAGTGAAAGAGGGCAAGAGCTCTCCATAAGCAAGAGACTTGAGGAAACTGGAGTAAGGTTCTAATTGCTTGTATTTGCTGATGAGTAGTGTATCTTTCTGGCCGCAATAAAATTTATTATTTCTTTAAAGGAACAACCTGTGTTGTGCTTTCTACCCACCGTAATCCAGTTAACAAAAGTGCCACTAGGGGCTGGCACGTATCATTATTTTATTTTGTCTTTACACCTACACGCCCAACCCGTTCCTTCCTAATTGTCCCTGACCGTGAATGCTAGGAAGTGTTTCGTCAGGTATTCCATTGTGCTCTCATAGTAGTAAGCCAGCCAGCGGCAAAGTGCCGACACTGCAAGCAAGCTCACTCTTACTCACTCACACTTAACTACTACTATTAACTTATAGCTCCCTCGTAATCGTGCATCCCTTGATAAGTAAGCGCGCCCCTATAGATCCATACCCCCATCACTTTACATCCCCTTACAGACACTTACACCTGCAGTTTCCCCCAACTACGGGAAACTTGCACCCTTTCGAAGACGACCCCTAAATTGTACATTTACACACCCCTGTTCATCCCATCCCCTAACACCGGGTTTGAACAATACACTGATCGAACGTACAAAATATACTATTGGAATGAATTTGAATAGCGCAGCGCAGTTAGTTGTGTTTGGCCTCGATAGATTGCACCACTCGCTGGTGATCAGCCTAGTTCTTGAGTTGCAGTTTCTCTTTCTCCGCTAGGAAGCAGCATGAACTGTTATCGTCGTGGGGACCGGAAATCTAAGATGTATTTTGTTTTCAATATGCAGTCATGGTGATGTTTATTGAAATGTGATTATTGAAAAAGTTTGTGGTTCTCGACTTAGTAAGGGTAACATGTGATTCCTCTCTGCTGAAGGTTTCGAGGGGAATTTCGGGAGCTTCGCTCCGTAATTCTGTCTTCTGATGTCAACTGAAGATCTATGACGTACAAACGACTTCGACTAATGTTTATTATGATTTTGGAAAACTAATATCCTTCAAGATATGTATTCTACATCTACTGCTGTTGTTAGGCCTACATCGTGAATCTACGTTATTGTATAAATGCACGTGAAGACAGCCGAGGTTCTAATATATGTGAAGAAATTGATTTATAATTGTCCCTATGGGTCAATAATTATTGGCTGGTTACATATTGTAATCATTTGGGTTACGATCGTCTGAAGATGATAACATATTATGGAACAAATGGTAGTCTATTGTCAACGTGAGTATTCGGTACTGAATCGGCTGACAAAGGTAATGTGTTTATATTGTGTTATTCCTACGTTGCATGAAATGGGTCGACAGATGTGAAGCATCAAACTTATCGTCAAACCTCCTGTTTTCACACTATAAGGCATCCAACGTTTAGAATGAAGCATTGGGTAAGCAGATAGAAAACTTCTTCCAACATTTCTCTACAAATCTTAAACTGACATGATATGGTTATCTTTAAAAATAGAAAAGTTGGCAGCATACGGACTTTTTCAATGCTGCTATGCGGTTATGGGAGAATATTCAGTAGTTTTACCTACATGAAAATTGAAATATTGCCAGTATAAAATATTTCAATAATCCATCATCAAGACGGAACATTTAGCTACACGTGCGTGAAAAATAGGCATCACACAGTCAATGCAACATGAAATAAGATCGATTTTACTAAAAAGGGGACACAGTTTATCGTTAAAAAGGAATATGTATATCTAATATTTCTAGCATTTCTATCAAGTTTACGTAGTTCTATTGGCAACTCCAGCTATCTGATATGACATCTAGCGGTAAAAATGAGAAACTTACCAAGTAGGGTGCATTTGTCACGTGGTGACTGTTTGTATATGGTTTCTTGTATTGGTAAACAGATCGTGGTAAATTGTTCGTGTCTTTATACACAAGTAATATGTTTTACTCGTTGATAGAGTGAAAAATGAGTAAAAGCAAAGTGTATTGCTCAGTTTACGGCTGTAAGTCGATGTATAAAAGGGCTGCGGATATACGTTTTCATCACTTTCCAAAAGATGCAAATAGCAATAGCCGAAATGTGATGATACCTAATAATACCTAATAATAATACCTTTCCACCCCGGGAAGGATCTAACACTTGTCGAGGTAGACAGACAGAAGACCTGCGACGTAAAGCCAGCGAAGGTTAGTCAGTTTACAAACAGCTGTTACGATGGGCGCGCTGGTAAGATTGAAGTTACTTGAATAATTAATTAAATAATTAATTATTGGCTGCTTGGTAGGGAGAAGGGATGAGTTTAACTTGTATTAAAACTCGTGGGGCGACAGGAATTGCTTGATTTGGATGGTTAAAAGGTGGGTTTGGTGTTGAATATTTGAATGGTAGCGGAATCAGTCATCTACAGTGCCCACGGGGAGGCAAATTAGGCCTATATGACTCGTAGTGGAATAGCTCGAATATCGAA
This sequence comes from Meconema thalassinum, assembly GCA_946902985.2. Classification (NCBI taxonomy): domain Eukaryota; kingdom Metazoa; phylum Arthropoda; class Insecta; order Orthoptera; family Tettigoniidae; genus Meconema; species Meconema thalassinum. Next base: position 435,239,978 of record OX336394.1, read on the forward strand.
GAACTTAGCGATTACGAGGTGTAGGCTTGGCGGAAAGGCTGGCGGATCATCAGTTTGACATCAATTCACGATATAAGTCGGAGCTTGGAACAGTGGCGTCTGGTTTGCGTGGATGCTAGTCTCGGAATGATAAAAGTAGCACAGCTTCGGTGTGTTATTTATTTGTTTATGTACCGTATTTCTCTATTTGAATGTCCTCGGCGTTGACTCAGGATCGACATTTACATTATATTGCGCATAATAGTACCGAAATAATGTCCGAAGTGTAGCCCTGTGTAAATTTGAATCAGCTGATCTACATCACCCATAAAAACTGATGCTTGATAATATGCAAATGACACCAAAAAATCCAGTGGAACACAAAATTAGATCACGTGTATCGCACAGTTATACATATATACAATTAAAAATAACACTGTCATTACTTTAGAGACCATATTTACTGATTATAACCGAAAAATAAAAAGTGTTCCATATCAAACGCGTGTTATTGAGTATTTTAAACCCTACTTATCCAGACCGACCGCAGCGCCCCAAGTGTTAGTTTGAGTTGCCAATTATAGGACAAAAAAGATCGGCAAAACATAGTTCTACTCGAATATGCTGTTTTTTCGACAAAGACATATTTTCGACTGATATGGCAACAGTGGATTGCTAGAAAATGACAGCATCATACTTGTCTCACGTGCAACAGAAAGAGAGAAGAATATCCCTATCTAACCAGTGCTTCATTCTAAACGTTGGATGCCTTATAGTAGGCTATTGACACTCATATTTGTTGACGTAATTAATGTTTAATTATTCTGATTTCGTTTAATATGTAAATGTTGTTAATTACGTTGTAGTATGTCTTATGGCCTGAGAAAGTTTCATTTATTTGGTTCATACTTTGATTTTCTAACTGCACTGGTAGGGTTATCGTATGTTTTTTGTTAATCATGATGGCTGACGATAGTATGTTTTAACTATGAGCGATCATCTGTTGTTGTTTTAAAGATATAGAAGTGAGTAGCCATTGCTATGTAAAGACGTGATTGAAATATCTCCACATATTTAATGAGATTGATTAAGTTAATTCTTCAGATTAGGCGACATTATACTTTTAGAAGTTGAAATATATGTAGGCCTTTCTTCGTGACTGTAAATGGCCATGGAATTAATTAATTAATAATTTATTGAGGAGTGACGTGATATGTGATATGATGCATTCTGCGGAGGCTTGAATGAAGCAAAGGAATGCTTGTTCTGCGTCGTCGTAATATTTTGTCACTACTTCTATACAACAGAAATATCCTGGTGTGAGGATTGATATTAATGTTCATGATCGTATTAACGTTGGGGTAGACTTCGTGCTATATTTACTTACCTTCAGCAGGAAGAAATTGAGTACCTTGTATGTCAGGATCCACATCTGTAAAATTTTGTTATGTTATGCCTTGTATTTGTTATGTATGTTTCTTTTGAATAATATTATGATCTTACCCGATGGCCTTTGTATCATTTCTGGGTTCTGGGGTTCGATGGCGGTTTCAAACAATTACCTCTGAGTATGGTAGTATATGGTCCAGCACCTTCCCTTCCAACATGTCCTTTTGGGTCAATAAGTCTTTTATCAGTAGCGTGGTTAAGTTGTTGTGCCACATTTCATAATTGTTTGAAGCTTGTCATTGGATCTTGGGGCTTGGGAATGTACTTAGGCCTAAGGTGTTAAACTTTAAATATTTGTTAGTATTATTTTATCATTGTCTAACCTTGTTGTCATTTCTGTTTCTTGTTATAATACCCTGAATGGACGAGAGTATTGTAAAAGCTGTCTCATATTTATCTAAAGAGGAACTGGTATATGAAATCTTAATAATGAATGGCGTACTGCGCCAGAATTTATTGAAGGTCATTACTCAAGAACTGATCGGGAGATGAACCAAGACCCCAGAAAATAAATGAGTGGATAAAAATTTTTATTTATAAAAAATTTGAGTAATATGGGAAAAACTGTATGGAAATGAATGAAATACTATAGATCTGATGCATTTATAAAAGGCAAGGAAGTAGGAATGATTTAAAGATGGACATATATTCCATTATACGAAAGAGGGAGGTTCACTTTACGAGAAAGATCACGCCACTTGAAGCGAGAGTTACGTCATGAGAGAGGGGAAGAGGCGAAGGTCGAACTGCGGACGGAAGTCAGGAGAGGTGGTAGGAGTTACGTCACACCACGGGAGGAGAGGAAGTGAGACGAGAACTTGAGGAATGCGGAGAGCAGGACGAGAGAGTTCTTTTCCAATTGAGATTTGAACGAGACAAGACCTCGAGCATAAACGAGTATCTTTATAATAGTGCTACGGTTCATAAAGGTTGGAAGTAAGGAAGAGTGTAATTTCAGTAACTTGGGAGCAAGCTACAACTATATATTGCAGTGCTTATGCAAAGTATTCCATATAGCTAGAAACGTTTTCGACAAGAAGCTACTCAGTATTTCTACGTATAAAAGCTTATTTCAACATTGTATTGAAAATGCAAGTTATAAGGCAGCAACGGGGAGGTCTCAATTATATTGTCAAGAATATGAATATTAACATGTGCTAAGTTAAGCATGGGGAAGTTGAAGACTACAAGGATGTCAGTTGAATTCCAGATTCACTAGCATGAAAGACGCTACAAATATCTACGCAAAACGCAATATCACCGAGCAAAACTCATACTTTTCTACGAGAGTTTTAACACATCTTGAGAGACGAAAACGCTTGCATAAACGACAGTATTACACCGTGATGTCTATTCTGAAGAAAACCGATGTCTATTCTGAAGAAAACCGATGTCTATTCTGAAGAAACCATGATGTCTATTCTGAAGAGATGGAGAATCGAAGCCGGCCTACTTGGAGCGAAGGAGAGACGGGAGTTGGCAGAGCTGTTCTCGGCGAGGTCATTCACCGCGAGCCCAGCTGGTGCTGTCACAAAACCGGTCTTCATAGCTGTGGACGTCGCTATGAACACGACAAGTTTGGTTTGGAAGGAGCGATGCAAGTATTTTCAGCAGTACAGAAGTCAACACAAGGTAGTGAGAAAATTGTCTTTTATCATGTAGAATTGTAGTTTAGTTGTGTGATTATCCAATTGACCAACCGCATATTTTCAACCGCATTATTTTCAACCACATATTTTCAACAGCATTTTTTTTAACTGCATTATTTAAAACGTATAATTTTGTCAAAGTAATTAAATTTGTGTAGATCTTGTTATTGTGATTTTCATATTTTTCTACGGAGTTATTTGCCGTATTTCTTGGAAAATTTCAGTCACTTGGACGAAATTTTGGCATGATGATGATGCTATTAACACTAAGGTTATAGTAAAGTAAAATCGTGTAAATATTTTCACACTTGCGTTAGATTTAATTAAATTAAATCTGTTTTATCGCAGCGATGGAATATAAAGGAATTGAGAGTAATATAAAGGAATTGTTCAGAATAACTTAGAACCAATTGTATTAAAGAAATTTAGAGCGTTAAAAAAAATCCTCTCGGCACGCCGGAAGGCGGAGGTAGATTTCACCGGGCAAACTAGGGGATTGGCTATAATAGGCAAAATATGCAGGTTTTCGTAGGAGGATCAGACCTCATTGATTGCAAGAAAGTATTTTACATTTAGAGGTTAAAATCAACTTTTTTTCGTTTTGTATGCATATTTTTATCATTTTATTGTCTTATGGGGATGGTAACCTTCTTGTCATTCGGGGTTCATTTTTAGCCTATTTTCAATTTTGAAAAAAAATAGGCTTATGAGATCACCTTTTGTCCGTGTGTGTGTGCGCGTGTGTGTGTGTGAGGTGTGTGTGTGTCCCCCCCTAATAAATTCTAAACGGCTGGAGAGATTTCAATGAAACTCGGTAAGTTCATAGCACTATTCCGGGCGACCCCGACCGTGCCCCTGAAATTTTGTTACGTCTCATCAATCCAACATGGCGGCTGTGCGAAATATTTCACCAGCATTCAATATCTCCCAAACTATTACCGATATCACCCTGGATGTTTTTACGGTGATAAAGGGAACTACTAGAAATTCACCAATGTGACATTTGAAAAACTGGTAACTACAAAACCAACATGGCGGCCACGCGAATTTGCGACTTTTAAATAGACGTTTCTCGCGATTTAACCAACCAAACGCAATAAAACTTGGTACAGTATATGTTTATACACATTCTAATGCACCGACATCTAACTTCGTTCAATTGTTTACATGACCACAAGATGGCGGCTGTGCGAAATATTTCTCCGGCATTCTATATCTCTGAAACTATTAGCGGTATCACCCTGAAATTTTGTACGGAGATAAAGGGCACTACAGGAAGTTCATCTATAAGACTTTAAAAAACCGGTTAACTACAAAACGAACATGGCGGCCAAGCGAATTTGAAAATTTTAAATAGACCTTACTCGCGATTTAATGTTCCAAACAGAATGAAATCTGGTACAGGAAATGTTTATACACATTGTAATGCACTGGTATCTATTTTAGTTCAATTGTTTACAGAACCTCAAGATGGCGGCTGTGCGAATTTTAAAATTAAGTTTTTATTTCTTGTGTCGTAGTCATGCGATCGAAGTGAAAGTTTGAATAATGAACCTACGCAATAATTTTCCTTTAATGGTACATGACTCCATGGCCTATACATTTAACAATCCAACATGGCGACCATCCGAGGTATTTAGACGGCTCTGAATATCTACGAATCTATTATAGCAATCAAACTGATTTTTATGTTCATAGGGGCTATGAAGTTAAGTTCACCTATAGGACTTTAAATAACCTGGTGATCACAAATCCAACATGGCGGCGACGCGAAGTATAAACATTCACATGGACGTTTCTCGCAATTAAACCATCTGAGTGCAGTGAAATTTGGTACTGTAAATCCTTATACGAATGTTAATCCACTGGCATCTAATTTATTTCAATTGTTTCCATAACCACAAGATGGCAGCTGAGCGAAATTTTAAAATCTCCTTGTTACTTCTTGTGTCCTAATCAAGCGATTGAAGTTAGAATGCTACACGTACACAATAATCTTCATGTAACAGTACATAACTCTAGGACCTACATATATAAAATCCAACATAGTGACCATCCGCAATATTTAGTCGGTTCTCAATATCTACGAATCTATTACAGCAATCAAACTGAAATTTTGTATGTAGATAGAGGCAATTAACATAAGTAAGATATATGAAAATAGGCTGTATAGTTCTTCACGGAACTACTTGTTATACTTGTGAACACACTGTCCTTATGCAAGGTTTGGAACTGATGTGTAACTTTCTGACAGTCTGTTACTTCTTCACGCAAAATTTTATCTCCCGCAGAGATTTTTGTTGGTTCCTCAGTTTAGGGGCTGCGACAACGTGGTCATGTAACCCCGGGTGTGTAGAAACTGATAAACGGTGTTAATTGTGATGACTGTATTAGTCTGTAATTCAGGTAAGGTCTGCAGACGGTCAATTTTATGTAGTAGTTCCTAATTTTGTACCATATACTAACGTGAACGACACCTAGCTGTGAACTTGGCTACTAGATGCCACCGCAACCAGCAACTTGCAACGAACGTTGGAACTTCTCCTCCAAAGCATGCTGAGGGATTTTTAGCGCTCTTAGAAAATCAGACGACTTTGGCCGGCTTTGAACCAGCGACCTTGGGCATATAAGTTCAGCATGCTACCAGTTAGCCGCTTCCCACAGTCAGATGGAAAAATGAATGTGATCTCGTGCAATGGCGTTGTCTTGGCAACCTCTGATAGCTCATCCCTCATCAATTTAGAAGTGTTGTCACGGTAACCTCTGATGGCACTTGGCATGTTCTTTAATTCCGAAATCATTTTTCTCATCCCTTGGCGTAATGGTAGGTCAGATCAAAAATTATTTCAGACAAAGTTTTAGGTAATTATTAGGGGAATATTTTCCATTATGTACGGGTTTGATATTGTGCCTATTAAGAGAGATATGATTAATGTTTCCCGAAAAAAAACACTTTTTTCCACCCCTTTGGTCAATGGTTGGTGCTATCAAAAAACCTATTTGACATAAATTTTTGGCACTTATGCGACAAATATTATGAACTTTGAATTGATTCGATATTTCACGTATTAAGAGAGTTATAGCGACATTTCACTTTTTCGAAAATAAGCCCCCCCCATTTTCACCCCCTTTAACCGATTTTGCCCATTAACGAACTCGACCGATTTTTTAAGGGGTTACATATTATGTAAAACATTAAAGTGATTGGTGCAAAATTACGGCAGTTATCGTGTCCACAAGAAACTGATATATATGCATATATATACACACACATATATATAAACTTTTGAACTGACGGTGGTTTGGGGTCTGGGGGATGTGAAACGCGAAGATATGTCGAAATTTTCCGGAAGTCGAAACATGGCACCCATTGCAATAGTTAGCTTTCTGATGAAATCTACCTAAAATAGGCTACATAATTTAAATACTACCATCAACGACACCTAGCTGTGAACTTGGCTACTAGATGCCACTGGAACCATCAACTCGCAACGAACGTTGGAACTTCCCCTCCGAAGGAAAGCATACTCAGGGTTTTTTGGCGCTCTTAGTAAATCCGACGACTTCAGCCGGGTTTGAACCCGCGACCTTGGGCATAGAAGTTCAGCATGCTACCAGTTCCGATACCGAAGTCGCTTCCTACAGACATATGAAAACAGAATGTGATCTCGTGCAGTGGCGTTGTCATAGAAACTGCTGATGACTCATCCCTTATCAATTAAAAGTAAAGTTGTCATGGCAACCACTCTTGGCACTTGGAATTTTCTTATAATTTAAATCATTTTGCTCACTCCGTGGCGTAATGGTGGGTCATATCGAAAATTCTTTCAGACAAAAGTTTTAGGTAATTATTGGAGGAATATTGTCCATTTTGTACGGTTTTGATATTGTGCCTATTAAGAGAGATATGATTAATGTTTCCCGAAAAACCCACTTTTTTCCACCCCTTTGGTCAATGGTTGGTGCTATAAAAAAACTTATTTGACATAAATTTTTGGCACTTATCCGACACATATTATGAACTTTGAATGGATTCGATATTTCACGTATTAAGAGAGTCATAGCGAAATTTCACTTTTTCGAAAAAAGCCCCCCATTTTCACCCCCTTCGACCGATTTTGCCCATTAACGAACTCGACCGAGATTTTATAGGGATACATGTTATGTAAAAAATTCAAAGTGATTGGTGCAAAATTACGGCAGTTATCGTGTCCACAAGAAACTGATATATATATATATATATAGATACATATATACATAAATTATATATAAACTTTTGAACTGACGGTGGTTTTGGGGTCTGGGGGATGTGAAACGCGAAGATATGTCGAAATTTTCCGGAAGTCGAAACATGGTACCCATTGCAATAGTTAGCTTTCTAATGAAATCTACCTAAAAGGAATATAAAGGAATTGTTTAGAGGAAAGCAAATTATTGGAAGGAATTGTATTAAAGGAATTTAGAGCGTTAAAAAAGGAATGTAGAGTAAACTATTTAAAAGGAATAGAACGTTGAACGAAGTAAAGAAGGAGTAAGAGTGTAATTGAAGTAAAATGAAATTTATTGGAGCAAATTTAAGTACAGTATACTTAAGAAGTAACGTCACGAAGTGTAAAGAATATTTCGACAACTCATGATGTTGATTCGAGTGTCAGAAATTTGTTATGAACGAAAGTATTACGAAAAGCTTAAACACATATGTCTAATGAGATTTAGAGCGTTAAAAACATAAAGGAGTTTGTTAAACAAATATTAATGGAATGAAGTCAAACTTATATCTTTTGTTAAGAATATGAATATTTACTGATATTTCTTGAAAAGTTGTAATAAAATGTAAAGCTGAATTTAAACACGTGAAGAGGAAAGTTAACGAAATTAAATAACAGGGTGATTAGAAAGGTGAAAGTACAGAGATTTATTACAGAAATGAAATTACGAGCACGAGGCGATGTTGTATCAATTATAGAGGAGAAATGTTAAGTAAAGGAAGTACATGTATTGAAGTAGAAGTTTATAGTTGAATTACCGTGCAGATTAAGGAGATATGAACGTAAAGGAGATACGTAAGTTTACGAAGGGACGCAGGGGAGTCTCTAAGTTTTTCTAGTATTGAATGCAATAATTGTGAAGTTATGAGAGTGTAGTAAAGGAAGATTCTATACAGGGTGTTTAAGAGAGAAAGTAATTGTTGTATAATTATGGAGGAGAAGTGTGGAAACGAAGGTTAATGCCGTGCACTTACAGTATTCACGTTTATCAGAAGATTGTTAACTCAGTAAAGAATTTCAGCACTTATTTCAGAATTTCATGATATATAGATAAAGGTAAAAAGGAACAGTGCTTAGCTTAAATGTTTGTCACTTATGTTCAATTGATTATGACGAGTATTTATTACTTTCAACACGATAGTTGCGGTGTTTGTTTGAATTTGAATTTGGTGTTTAAGAGAAATGGAGTAGATGAAAGACTTATTGGAGGAAGAATATTTAATCTTCGACGTTATGAAGTGTAAAATTTGAACTTCATAAAAGAATGTATATATGCACATAGTTCATGAATAATTTGATTAGATATGGAACTACGGTTCATAGTTGAAGCGGACCTGTATAAAATAGGGCAATACTTAATGTCACGCCGTTTCACATTGTCTTACAATAGTAATGCCACGTGCAAATTTATCTTTGCAGTTATTTTTGTTGAAGTGTCAGGGAGACACAATATTAAGGGAGGAAGTCAGTTGTTATACATGTTTTATTAGCTTAATAAACGGCTAGTGCTTTTTAGCAACTTAGTCAAATTTTATCTAAACTGATTCCGTTTTCATTGTCGTCATCGTCGAAAATAGTACTACGAGGTATAGATACAGGCGCTCACTATAGATTAGACCTTATCACCCCTCGAGATTGGAGTTTTCTCGATTGTTCTAAATGTAAATAATAGTAGAAATTTGTACCTTGTCTAGTAGTACTATTTTCTTTACGAATAATATCTATCCTGTATGTTCCTGGAATTCCCAATTTTACTTAGTAGGCATGATAAGCTTGTGAGCTGGGTAACTTACATGTCTGCAATCCTTTTTCGGGCTTTGGATATAAGTACTGATGGGTTTCTTCGGGCGCAGTACCTAATTTTCATCGTGAACTGGATGTTTTCTTCTCAAATCATTGAAGCCTGCTCCTATTGGTACGGTATTCTTCCTGATCAGCATTCTTATTGGATGAATGGTAAGTCTGATGTTGTGATATCTGTTTCAAACCTGTTAGTGTCATATGATGCGTTAAAGCAAGTTGCCAAACCTACTGCATATCATGTGAACAAAGTGAAATATCGTTCTCTACATTGGATCAATCGTTTAGTGAGCTTGATTGAATATTGGTCTAAACGTGATGTTGTTTCTTCCGCCAAGCTAACTGGGCTCCGTGACAGGCTGATGAAGAGTTTTAATCGGTTGGCTTCGAGTGTTATTACTGATAATTCTAGTGAACCTGTTGTATGTTCAGAACGTGTTTGCTCATATGTTAGTGATTCTTGAGAAGTTGTGAATAATAGTGATTTTATTGATAATATTAGGTCCGTGTCGATGAATTACAGTGTGAATATGTTAGGGGGTTTGCAAACTAATAATACAACTGAGGTTAATTAGCGAATAGGGTCATCTAGTAATACACCTGAGGTCATGTCTAGCCCAAGTAATTCTAATGCAGGTAGTAATTCACATTTAGATAAAAGATGTAATAACTTATCTGGTTCTATTTCATGCCATGACGTTGGTAGTGCTGCGAATAGGTTAGAATCTCATCGTTCTTGTAATAATAAGGCTGTGAACACTGGTGATAGCTTAATTAGTGAACGTGACGTAGTATAAAGAGTGAATATGCTTAGTCTTTCTGATAATCGAGCCTCGTCTAATGTTGTTTCTCAAGCTAAACTTATGCCTGATGGTAATGTTAATTTTTCTAGACTTCCTAACCCATTATCTTTAATTCTGAAAGATTTTCATGTGTGCTATGGCACTGATATTGATTTATTTGTGAATGTTTTGAAGAAATTAGTGGAATTAAGGGATAGTGCTAGTGTATTCGGTCTGTCTGAGTTACAAATTTTGAGAATCATCTTCCCATGCACTGAGGGAATGTTACGAGAAAAACTAATTGAGAGCTTGCGTGCTGGTCGTTCTTTGGATACATTCCACAGGGAGGTTTTGATTTTTTTTTTGTCACTCCACGTATTTTGGCAGATTTGTGTAGAGCCTACTTATTTCGTGTTCAGCGGATGAGTGAGACGTTAAATGAGTATTTCGTTGACATCAGAACTTATGCAAAGGTTATGGTAGTTGAGTTGACTGAAGAACAGATTGTGAATTCGTTAGTCGAAGGTATGAATCCCATTTACAGTTCTTTCTTGTCCATGCATGCCAACCCCAAGACTTTCGCTGATTTTAATGAAATTATTTCATCTGCTGAGAAGATTAAGAATGCCCACTTGTTGCGTGTAGATGATTCTTCCTTTTCTGGTAATAATGTTCAGGGTTTTTCAGGTTATGTTCGTTATATGAATAATTTTCAGCAACGAGGAGAGATGCAGCTTGCTGATAATTGCAGTAGTGTTGTCCCTTATAAGAATTTATTACAGGGAAGGCGTGAGTTCATGCCTACAAATGTCCAATGCCATGTATTTCAGGGGCGTGCTGACCTGAGGTTTAATGGGAGCAGAGCCAGTAAAGGTAAAAGGTGCGATATTTGTGGGTCGTATAACCACATTAGTCGACGATGCGATGCAGACTATGATAATTAGGGTTAATCTTCGTTGTGGTGTATAGTGATTTTATAAATTGTGCGCGGTCTTAAGAGACAAACTTGTATAAATGTATTTGACTGTGTGAGTGTTGGGTAGGTTATTACCTAAGGAATAACCTTCCCCAAGGGAAGATGATAAAAAAAGAAAGGGAAGAAGTGGGTTTTGGAATGGAGAAAAAGTATGGATAGATGGGACGAGAGTCCAATATAACTCATAAACTTAAACTAAAGTAAACGTGTAATCACCATTTTCAATGCGCGAGCTTGCGGGATACCTAAAGTGGGTATGGACATGGACACAGCTAACGGGAAATGTGGCTGGAGCTTGGGCTATTTGCAAGCAAGCGGCGATCGTACTTTCCCTTCCCAGCCTAAATTTGGATACTATGGGGAAGGGTGGTAGTCTGGCAAGACAAGGAATGGCAGATTTACTGTATATCCTTTCAAAGGAGTTAAGTTTAAAAGAATGTTTTGAAAGGCGCAAATAATTTGAATTTGCCGTGATGATTTTAGTTCTTAGAACTGTAGGATTTCCCGAGAATGGCCGAGTATTCCCAGAAAGGGTAGCGATGAAGCAGTTATGCTTTTGGGGATAATTTTGTTGTTTTCTTCGAGAATTAAGGTAAGAAAAACAATAGTTGCATTTAAGAATAGCTAAGCTTTTACCCAGCCAAGTGCCGACTAAAAGTTTAAACCAGAAGAAAAACTTAAATTTTGAAAACGAACCACAAGTTAGAGAAAATCTCAACAAGCAGGAAGCTTGCGGAGCTAGCTTTACTTGCCTTACTGGCTCATGAGAATTAGCTATAGCAGCTAAAAGATGCTTTGAAAAAGAGGATACTTGAAGTTTTCGTTCAAGTGCAACATGAAGCAAAACTTTTATTATTTTAGTACCGGTATGTGATTTTCTTAAAGAGAGCATAAACCGATGGGAAGAGTCAGGGAAACTAGGGTCCTGCCTAATTGTTATTCTAAGACAAGAACGAAAAAATATAATCTGATTTATTTAACAATGCGTGGAGGTATAATAATTTTGACAAATATAAAAGGTACAATTTAGGTTTTAACCTTTGAAGTCTCAGACCTCTAGAATGTTGAGGTTTGCACTCGGCGATTAACAATTTTTAGGTTTGAAACCTCTTATAAGCACTAAAATCTGCACACGATTTTAAAAATGGTGCTAAGATTAACAAATTCGAAGTTTAACAACAATTAACGCAATCAAAGCTTTAACAATAAATATGGGCACTTTCAGAATTCCTATATGGAAATCTTGAAAGTAAGAACAAATAACAAATTCGAAATTATAACAAAAGAAAGAGAAATTAAGAAGAAGTTTCTGTAACTTCTTATGTTTAAACAGGGATCACGAGGAAAAATAGGGCAAGTTACCCGTTCGTGAAACCTGGAGAAGATAGTTAAATAACTCAGTTGTGAGTAGAAAGAATTAAATTCCTTAGTTATAAAGGAAAACCTAGGTGGTTTTAAATGTGTGCTAGACACGAGTTATACAGAAATTACTTATGAGATATGAAACAATGTTGGGAGGGCACCTGCTGAGAGGTGACACCTCATTGAAAAGGGCCTAAGTTTAAAAATTAACCTAATTTGTTAGTAAAGGTGTTTGGGAAGGGGCAAATGGGAACTTTAGGAGAAAGTTCTCGGCCGTATTTATTGCTCTCACAAACCCGACGCGGTTGGTGGTCTAACGGGCACTGTTTTCACTATAGTCTATTGGTGTATTTGAAAAGTTCACTATTGTAGCACAGAAAGTTCACAAGGAGAAAAGTTTTTGCAATTATGTAAATCACGTTGAATTTTAGCTTGAGAGAGTTTATTGCGTCGTAGCATTTGTAGGTTGCAATTGATTGCAGCGGAAAATCTCCAACGAAGAAAGACACATTATGTTGATTAGAGGTTTATGCAACATACATTTCTCAGTGAGGAAAATGTATTCCCATATTTGAAGAAATGCTAGGCTATTTTACTTGAAAGATAGTTCGATGTCGAAAGTTCTGGAGTTATGATAACAGTTGAATTGGGCAATAGGTCCCACGGAGAAAAAGGTAAGGTTTTATAGACAGTATTTCGTTTAATATGAATCCCGCGGTGTGAGAACTCATTCTCAGTTAATTTGTTTAAGAAGCACTAAATGTTTAAGTGGAAAGTCAGCTTAGATAGTTAGAGCATGACTAGAAAAATCCCTCGAAGGTAGTTATTGCACTGCATTTAGCAATTTCACACTGTCTATAAAACAAGAATTAAACATAATTTAGCTGTTTAAAACCAATTAAAATGCGGTGAAAACCATTGAAGTTGTACTTAGCTCATTTCTGAAGAGTAGGCGAACCAGGCGACCGTTAGCTTAAATCCATATCATGGCATAGATATTTAAAAAATGTCTCGAGTAGACAGGAGACAAGCCTAGGGTAGGCTCCAACTGTAAGTGTTGACGTCTGACACACAAGTGAGAACCGCTCAACGAGGCACGAAGGTACCAACGAGGGAGGAGGGTGGGGGAAACAGACAAAGGAACATGCATAAGAATTACAAACATGACAAAAATTAAGTATCTTGATGAAGTGGTCTTCAAGTAGTTGATAGCAGGCGTCAGTAGCGAAGCCTGGTGGATGGATAGGAGAAGAAGTCCTCTTCAACATGGAGATGTTTGCTGACCATGACGACGACATCTGGTGGCTTGACTTTTAAGGAAGTCCTCTTGAGAGTGAAAATGTTGAAGAACTTCAGTGGTTAGCTGCTAGGTGCCGCTAGGTTGATCATGGAAGATATATATATCTATAAGAGACTTACAAACGAAGTAAGCAAGGTGCACAAATAAAAGAAAAAGTAAGAAATCACTGTTGGTGTTTGCGAAAAAGGAAGGAATGAATTAAAGCAAAGAGCAGCAAAAGCTAACTCTGTCTTACCGTGTATTCCAAAGAATACACCAAGTGTGGGTGAGTGTTATTTAGTTTTTTTCTTGTAATCGGGTGGGTCTTGTTGTTGTTTCTTTATGTAAATTAAGGTTAGGGTTTATTTTAACTTAATGTTTCACTTAATTTGTGTAACTACGCCGAACGTATAAAGTGATATTACGTTGGGATATCATTGGTAAGTGTTTACAAACCACTTCCGTTCTCCAAGTGATGACTTGTTCATTTATTTGCTTGTTGATTTGAGAAGGTAAGTGCTTGCCGAAAAATGTTGTGAGGTGACGGGTAATCATGCTATGCCAGGGTAAAATGCGGCGAGTATGACATGTTGATTTACAGTGTGTTTTATTTAAGGGTTATAATTTTGTGTATGTCAATGTCCTAACGTGTGTCTATTTATATCCTGGAAAATTTTGGGGATTTTGCGGGTGGTTAATTGTTTTTTATTTTTGGGTGTTCGTAAGGTTGTGAAATTTGGATGAAGGATTGGGAATGTTTGTAGCTTGTTGGTCTGCACGTGTGGTCAGTTGATCTTCTATTTATTTAAGGGTCTTCTGTTGGTCATTTAATGAGGGGTTTTGTTGAGTCAGTTCTTGTATTGGTTTTGTTCGCTGAATTTGTTTATTTAGTTTGATATACAAAGGGTATATCAACGGGGAATGATTGTTTGTTATTTTCTAAATTGTGCGTTTCCAAAACCGAAAATTCAGAATGTATAGATGTGAATGATTGTATTTTGTGTGATTTGTTTCACTGTGTTAATTTGGGTGGTTTTCTTGGTGTTTTTTTTTTGTCAAGGTAAGGGTGGATTTCTATTCATTTAAGGGGTTAACGTCGTTGTCTTTGCTTAAAACCGTGTATATAAATTGGCGTTTTGTTGTTACTTCTGTCAACTTAAGTCTACCAGATGAATGTATGGGGGTTCATTTGCTTAGATTTGAGTTGAATGTTATGGTAAGTATTTATAAACAATTCCCCCAAGTCTTCAGTTGATTGAGTGGGTTCAATCTTTGCTGTGAGTCTGAGAAATGAATACTTTAGTGTAAGTAATGTGATGTGATATGATGAATTAATTTGTGGTTATTTATTTATCGTATGGCTTATAGTGCCGGGAGTGTCCGAGGACATGTTCGGATCGCCTGAGTCTGTAGCTGCTTCCAGCGGACACCCTTAGGGTGAGCTACAAGTTCCGTCCGATTTCAAGTAGTTCCAACTTTCGCTACCAGATATCAATGATACCCAGTGGTGAACGTCGGAACTTTGATAGAGCGTTCCGACGAAATGCAACCGAAAAATTTAGCTTTACACAAGTTTAGTCTGTGAAAGGACCTTTTACATGCCATAAATCTATGACATGGGACAGCTGGCATTACTTCCCCTCCGAAGGAAGGCATACTGAAGGATTTTTAACGCCTTAAAAATATCCGACGACATCGGCCGGGTTTGAACCCACTATCTTGGGAACAGCAGTTCAGCATGCTACCAACTACGTGTATACGGAGACTCACTATAGGCCTCATGAAATGCGTGCTTCGACTCGTTTACCTTGTTTCTGTTTGGTCTGAGTCTATATATGAAAGGGTATTTATGTAGTTGTGTTTGTGTGGATGTGTTGACAAGTGCTCATTCATATCCTACTAGGTGTTTCTTGAATTTCTTTGAGGGTGGTAATTTATAATATTTTATGGGGATTTTAAGGTTATGTGTCATGGTGAAAGATTTTGTGTGATTCTGGTTTTGGTATGCACGTGTATCCTGTTATTTGCTTGATAATAGGGTCTTCCAATTGTTCTTCTTGGGATTTTCTTGTATTTTTCTCTTGTGGGTGTTTTCTTTGGCATCATTTATTACTGAATTATTTGGCAAAGTAAGTTGAACAGATGTACAATGTGGGACATATGCCATCGTCTATTAAGAAAAAATGTTTTATTTGTAGATAAGTGAGCTCATGCACAGTTCAGGGTTATTATTGGAACTAATTTTTGGAAAGTTGCTGTTGTAATTTTCAACGGAATTTTGTTATTTTTGAACCACAAATGTATTTTTTTCGTTAATTGAGGGGCATATTTTAGTATTTTGGTTGTAAAAATGTGGATTCTTGATAAAATAAGGTAATTCTTGTAAAATCTGATGCCATTATTTAATATTTTATTGTCATTTATTTTATTGTAAATGAAAAGGAAGCTTGTCGTTTAACGTGACCGTTAATCTTGAGATCATGAGGCACGGGACCTCCTTTTTACGTGGAATCCGAACCACAGGACATGGCATTTCACTTCGAAAATCTCACATGCATTGACCGGGAATCGAACCCAGACCGCTTTGGTGAGAGGCATACAGCTAGACCACTGAGTAAATGAGTGTCAATGTTAGATATTAAGCTTTCCATGACATATTACTGTCGCAGTCGGAATTTGATTTCAGCTGCATTCTTCGAGGTCATGTTCTGCGTTAGGAGTGTTATGCGGTGCGAGAAGATGTCTGTGGCCAGGATATTGGACCAATCTACGTAACCTTCGGACGAACCTGTACCTGCCATCGTATATTCAAGATGCCATCTGTATTGATATTATTGGAAATTGTACAAAGAAAACCTTCTTGATGTATTGTACACTTAAATATTGTTCGATGTTCTTGGCATGACAAGTTTAAGTGGTTTATAGTGCTGGTGAAAACTGAAAGGAACTTTTACTAAGTATTTCACATTCTGAAGGTACGGTGTTTCTTCCTACTGAAGGTAAGTAAATATAGCACGAAGTCTACCCCAACGTTAATACGATCATGAACATTAATATAAATCCTCACACCAGGATATGTCTGTTGTATAGAAGTAGTGACAAAATATTAAGACGACGCAGAACAAGCATTCCTTTGCTTCATTAAAGCCTCCGCAGAATGCATCATATCACATATCACGTCACTCCTCAATAAATGATTAATTAATTAATTCCATGGACATTTACAGTCACGAAGGAAGGCCTACATATATTTCAACTTCTAAAAGTATAATGTCGCCTAATCTGAAGAATTAACTTAATCTCATTAAATATGTGGAGATATTTCAATCACGTCTTTACATAGCAATGGCTACTCACTTCTATATCTTTAAAACAACAACAGATGATCGCTCATAGTTAAAACATACTATCGTTAGCCATCATGATTAACAAAAAACATACGATAACCCGACCAGCGCTGATAGAAAATTAAAGTATGAACCAAATAAATGAAACTTTCTCAGGCCATAAGGCACACTACAAAGTAATTAACAACATTTACATATTAAACGAAATCAGAATAATTAAACATTAATTACGTCAGCAAATATGAGTGTCAATAGCCTACTATAGTGCGGGACAAATCATTGGAAGCCTGAAGGTCAACCGGCTCTCCGCTCCGCTCTCCACCCCGCGCCCGGCGGTGTTGCCATTCTATTGCTTCGTACCTTCAGTCGCGTGCTGGATGCGAGAACGTACAGGACAACAGCGCACCGACTACGCGTGACCTTCAGGCTTCCAATGGTTTGTCCCGCACTAGTGTGAAAACACGAGGTTTGACGATAAGTTTGATGCATCACATCTGTCGACCCCATGAATTATCATCATCATGATCATCATCATTATCATCATCATCATCATCATCTTTATTTGAATTACAGTTATGCTAGCATGCAGCAAGGTAATAAAAGAGGCCAATTAATGCAGCTAAGCATTGACATGTGCGGCTCCTTTTAAACTCCAGTTGCACATCAGCCAGAGAAGAAATCTGACAACACTGCACTGCTCTTATCAGAAACTCTCACTAGCTCAGCAAACTAGTGTATGTTTGCAGACTGGAGCTAGCGAAAGCATTAGAGCATGTATCTCTGTCTCTCTTTTATTAAATCCATTATTTTTTTAAATATTATTATAACTTGGCAGTCATGACAGAGGTCCAGGTTCGATTTCAGCGCTCTACCAAGACATTTTATCTCCGGTCTAAGGGCTGGAACAGGGTACACTGAGTCTTGAGAGGTAAAACTTTTGGGTCAATTCATGGGCCATGCCAAAGGGTTGGCCTTCCTGACTTCTTCAACAACTCATACAAATGTTTACTATTAGCCTACTGGTTAGTTACCTTTACACATATTAATCCATAATTACCTAATAGAAATAATAATAATTTAATTTAATTTATCTAATTTATTTATTTATTAAATACTATTTATGTTACATTATTATGATATGTCTCACGAATCTGATGACAGTTACAAATTATCTGTGAGCCATATTAATTATTATTTACAACATATATATAGATTATATTTCAATACAAGGGTGCATGCATTTTTTGTAATGTTAATGATAAAATATTAATGTAAATAATTAAAGATACAAAAAATTACACTATGGTAGTTATATTAATCAATTTATATTATGTCGTCAATTCAAATAAAAGTACAGTAAGTATGTAGTTAGTTTCAGTTGTAAGTAGGTAGTTAGTTTGTCTATTAGATATATGTCATTGTTCTATTAGACTGTGGTGTGTGAGTGTTTCTGGTAGCAGTTGCATTGTTTATTAGTTATAGTTCATTGTTTCAGTAGACTGTGATGTGTGAGGGTGCATGTGTGCCTGGTGACAGACTGTTTTAGTGGTAGTATTTGTTGTTGGTGGAACTTCAGTTTTTTGTTAGTAGAGTTTTGGTATTTAATTGTTAGTACGGTAGAAGGTTAGTATTTTTGTTAGTAGAATTGCTCTTTACTTATTCTGAAAGGGAGTAGCAGCCTTTCAGAATAAATCAATTCTTTACTAGTCTTATAGACGGTTAAGATATTGATAATATAAGCCAATAATGGCTACACTGCGTCCTGCTGCACGGCTGAAAGCAACGGGAAATTACAGCCGTATGCTATTCCCGAGGATATGCACCTCTCTATGCATAATTACATGTGATGATGGCCTCCTCCCTTGTAAAATTTCAATCCGGAGGTAAACTAGTCCCCCGTTCGGATCTCCGGGTGGGGACTATTCGAGAGGGGGTTAACATCACAGAAGTGACAAAGAGGAAATCTGACATTCTACGGATCGGAGCGTGGAATGTTAGAAGTCTGCTAGGAAGTGGAAGGTTAGAAAACTTAGAAAGGGAAATGGATAGGTTGAGGTTGGATTTGGTTGGGATTAGTGAAATGCGCTGGCAGGAAGAACAGGACTTTTGGTCAGGAGACTATAGGGTCATTAGCACTAAATCAAACAATGGCCAAGCAGGGGTTGGCCTCATATTGAGTAGGAAACTTGGACAGCGGGTGGAATATTATGAGCAATATAGTAAACGGATTATTGTAGCAAAAATCAATACAAAACCTACCTGCACTACAGTGGTACAAGTCTATATGCCTACCAGTCAAGCTGATGATGAGGATGTTGAAAAGGTCTACGAAGAAATAGACGAAATTCTGAGGTATATCAAGGATGATGAAAATGTTATAGTAATGGGAGATTGGAATGCTGTGGTAGGAAAAGGGAGAGAAGGGAAGATAGTAGGAGATTTCGGATTAGGTGAAAGGAATGATCGAGGAAGCAGGCTGGTAGAATTCTGCACCGAGCATGAATTGGTCATAGCTAACACCTTATTCAATAACCACAATAGAAGAATATACACATGGATGAGACCAGGAGATACAGGGCGTTACCAAATCGACTTCATTATGGTCAAGCAGAGGTTTCGAAACCAGATTTTGGATAGTAAAACATATTCTGGTGCTGACATAAACTCTGATCACAATCTGGTTGTAATGAAATGCAGATTAAAGTTGAAGAAACTGAAGAAAAGTCAAAAGCCAAAAAGGTGGGCAATAGACAGACTGAAAGAGAAGGATGTAAACGAGAGATTCATGAAGAGTATAAAGGAAGCACTAATGAAAAACCCTAAACAAACTTCAATTGCAGACGAATGGGCACTTTTGAAGAATGAAATAACAAAATCCGCAGAAGAAAACATTGGTAGGAAAGAAAGAATAGGTAGAAAACCGTGGATCACTCAGGATATACTAGAATTGATGGATGAAAGGCGGAAACACAAGAATGTAAGAGATGAAAAGGGGAAAGCAGAATACAGACGTCTGAGAAATGAGGTTAACAAGAATTGCAAGGAAGCGAAAGAAGAATGGCTGAAAGAGAAATGTGCAGGTATAGAAAATTGTCTGAAATTAGGAAAAGTAGACACAGCTTATCGAAGGATTAAGAATACTTTTGGGGAAAAGAAGACTAAGTGCTGTAATATTAAGGACACAATTGGAAAGCCTCTAACAGATAGGGAAGAAAAGGTTGAGAGATGGAAAGCTTACATAGAGAGTTTGTATAAGGGAAAGGAGATTGAGAATCATGTAATGGAAAGGGAGGAGGAAATTGATGAGGATGCGAAAGGAGATTTAATATTGAGATCAGAATTTGATACAGCTTTGGAAGACTTAAGCAGGAATAAAGCACCAGGAATAGATGATATACCGATAGAGTTGCTACGCTGCATAGGAGATGAAGGTCTGATCAGGTTATTTCACTTGGTGTGTAGGATTTATGAGACAGGTGAGGTACCCCCTGATTTCAAGAAGAATGTAATCATCCCTATACCAAAGAAAGAGGGAGCTGACAGATGTGAAGATTACCGTACAATCAGCTTGATTACTCATGCTTCAAAGATCCTGTCTAGAATAATTTACAAGAGGATTGAAAGCCAGATAGAAACGGAGTTGGGTGAAGACCAGTTTGGTTTCAGGAGAAATGTAGGAACAAGGGAAGCTGTACTAAGTCTCAGGCTGATTTTGGAAGGTAGAATAAGGAAAGATAAGAGAACGTTCATGGCTTTTGTAGACTTAGAAAAGGCTTTTGATAACGTTGATTGGACTAAATTGTTTGACATTTTGAAATCAATTGGAATAAAGTACAGGGATAGGAGGGTGATATACAATCTGTACAGAAACCAGACAGCAGTCATTCAAGTTGAAGGACATGAGAGAGAAGCTGGTATTCAGAAAGGTGTAAGGCAAGGCTGCAACTTATCACCCATACTTTTCAATCTTTACATTGAACAAGCAATGAAGGAAATTAGAGAAAAATTTAAAGTGGGAGTGAAGATTCAAGGAGAAATAATTTCAACTCTGAGATTTGCTGATGACATCGTCATCTTGGCCGACAAGCCTGAGGATTTGAATGAGTTTTTGAATGGTATGGACTCCGTCTTACTGAAAGAATTCATGATGAAAATAAATAAATGTAAAACAAAAATACTGGAATGCAGCCGAAATAAATCAGAAACCTCTATGGAGATCAAATTGGCAGGCGAAAAGCTGAAGGAAGTAGGAGACTTCTGTTACTTAGGAAGCAGAATAACCAGTGATGGACGAAGCAAAGAGGATATTAAAAGTAGGTTGGCTCAGGCAAAGAAAGCATTTCTACAAAAAAGGAATCTGCTGACATCGAATATAGATTTAGGTATTAGGAAGTCATTTTTGAAAGCCTTTGTCTGGAGCGTGGCGCTCTATGGAAGTGAAACTTGGACTATTGATGCAGCAGAAAAGAGGAGAATTGAAGCATTTGAAATGTGGTGTTACAGGAGAATGATGAAGATCAGATGGGTAGATAGGGTTACAAACAAAGAGGTATTAAGACGAGTGGGAGAGGAGAGATGTTTCTGGCGACTGCTAATGAAGAGAAGAGATAGGTTGGTAGGACACATACAAAGACACCCAGGAATAGCAAGCTTGGTTATGGAATGAAGGGTCGAGGACCAAAACTGTAGGGGTAGACCAAGGTTAGAGTATGTTAAACAGATTGCCTCCGATGTGGGGTGCCGGAGCTATGTAGAGATGAAACGATTAGCTCAGGACAGGGAGGCATGGAGGGCTGCATCAAACCAGTCAAAAGACTGAAGACTCAAACAACAACAACAACATTTATGTTATGAGTTAATGTTTGGTTAAGTAATATTTTTAATGCGACTTATAGCTAGTTTGCTGTTAATGTTTGTCATTCCAGGTGGTAGTTCATTAAGTAGTGATGGTATAATATAATTTAGTCTCTTGAAACCATAGCTATTTATACATAAAGGTTTAACATGTTTAGTACTTGTTATGGCTCTTGTTTGTATGTTGTGAGAGACTTTATGCCTGAATCTTGGATCATGGTAGTAGAGATTCAGTACAGTAATTTGAAACAACTCTTTAATATTAAAATAAGGGATATCAGTGAAATATTTAAAGAACCTGTTTTGGCTATCTTGAAGATTATTAATTAAAGTTGTGTTTTGATTTCCCCAAGCTGCTATAGCATATCTTAATTTGCTTTCAATCAGAGCACTATAAATTGTTTTGTAAGTTTTCCTATCTACATAAAATCGGAGATTGTAGAAGGTGTAGAGGTTTGCTCTTAGGGTTTTTATTATGTTTACACTGTGCGTATTCATTTTAAAGTGTTCATCAAGGGCAATTCCTAGGTATTTTTGTGTCGAAGTACTATTTATGAAGGTGTTACATTTGCAACCTGCCAGGATGTTTTGGTGTATGCATGATAAGCTGTGGTGCGTTAGTTTGTATTTTTCTTGTGTGAAGTGATCAACTCTGATGTGCATTATTTTAGATTTGGTTGTATTTATATACAAATTATTGTCATGACACCATCTTGTGATGTTATTGAAGTCTTCTTGAAGTCTATCAAAAGCTGTTTTAGAGTCGTTATGTACGGCATATATAGTGGTGTCATCAGCATAAATAAATATTTTACTGTGTTTAATGGCTTCATTCATGTCGTTTACGAACAGGTTATATAGTGTAGGTGAAATAATGCTGCCTTGAGGGATACCTTGTGTTCCTTCTACTGCGTCACTGATAGTGTTATTGACCATAACTGCCATTTCCCTGTTTTTCAGATAGCTTTCAAATAGTTTGTAAGTAGTGCCTCTTATTCCAATATCGTGTAATTTAGCAAGTAGTTTATTGTGATTTATTGTGGCAAATGCTTTAGAAAAGTCAAGAAAAAGTACCATTATGTGATTGTTCTCATTTAAGGCATTATTTATTACATTGGCAAATTCAGCCAGGAGTAGTTTAGTACTTTTTCCCTTCCTAAAACCGTATAGGTGTCCCTTTAAAATATCATATTTATTTAGGAAATTCTTCAATCCCTTATCCAAGCATTTTCCCTTTATTTTGTGGAGGATTGATAAAATGCATATTGGTCTGTATGTTGCCAAAGTCTAAGTGATCGCCATTCTTATATATTGGTTTAATAATTGTGTATTTCAGATATTTTGGTATTATGCCTGATTCGAATATCTTGTTTATGAGATGAGTTATGATTGATAATGGTTACTATCAGTAACTACAACACACACACTCAATGCTAGGGACAATATGCTAGCCTAGGTATTTATTAACGTCACATAGTAACTATCAGTAACTTCAACACACACACTCAATTCTAGGGACAATATGCTAGCCTAGGTACTTATTAACGTCACATAGTAACTGTCAGTAACTGCAACACACACACTCAATGCTAGGGACAATATGCTAGCCCAGGTACTTATTAACGTCACATAGTAACTATCAGTAACTACAACACACACACTCAATGCTAGGGACAATATGCTAGCCCAGGTACTTATTAACGTCATATAGTAACTATCAGTAACTGCAACACCCACACTCAATGCTAGGGACAATATGCTAGCCCAGGTACTTATTAACGTCATATAGTAACTATCAGTAACTGCAACACCCAAACTCAATGCTAGGGACAATATGCTAGCCCAGGTACTTATTAACGTCATATAGTAACTATCAGTAACTGCAACACCCACACTCAATGCTAGGGACAATATGCTAGCCCAGGTACTTATTAACGTCACATAGTAACTATCAGTAACTACAACACACACACTCAATGCTAGGGACAATATGCTAGCCCAGGTACTTATTAACGTCATATAGTAACTATCAGTAACTGCAACACACACACTCAATGCTAGGGACAATATGCTAGCCCAGGTACTTATTAACGTCACATAGTAACTGTCAGTAACTGCAACACCCACACTCAATGCTAGGGACAATATGCTAGCCTAGGTACTTATTAACGTCATATAGTAACTGTCAGTAACTACAACACCCACACTCAATGCTAGGGACAATATGCTAGCCCAGGTACTTATTAACGTCACATAGTAACTATCAGTAACTACAACACACACACTCAATGCTAGGGACAATATGCTAGCCTAGGTACTTATTAACGTCACATAGTAACTATCAGTAACTACAACACACACACTCAATGCTAGGGACAATATGCTAGCCCAGGTACTTATTAACGTCACATAGTAACTATCAGTAACTGCAACACACACACTCAATGCTAGGGACAATATGCTAGCCCAGGTACTTATTAACGTCATATAGTAACTATCAGTAACTGCAACACACACACTCAATGCTAGGGACAATATGCTAGCCCAGGTACTTATTAACGTCACGTAGTAACTGTCAGTAACTGCAACACACACACTCAATGCTAGGGACAATATGCTAGCCTAGGTACTTATTAACGTCATATAGTAACTGTCAGTAACTACAACACCCACACTCAATGCTAGGGACAATATGCTAGCCCAGGTACTTATTAACGTCACATAGTAACTATCAGTAACTACAACACACACACTCAATGCTAGGGACAATATGCTAGCCCAGGTACTTATTAACGTCATATCGTAACTATCAGTAACTGCAACACACACACACATTGCTAGGGACAATATGCTAGCCCAGGTACTTATTAAAGTCACATGGTTACTATCAGTAACTACAACACACACACTCAATGCTAGGGACAATATGCTAGCCCAGGTACTTATTAACGTCACATAGTAACTATCAGTAACTACAACACACACACTCAATGCTAGGGACAATATGCTAGCCCAGGTACTTATTAACGTCATATCGTAACTATCAGTAACTACAACACACACACTCAATGCTAGGGACAATATGCTAGCCCAGGTACTTATTAACGTCATATAGTAACTATCAGTAACTTCAACACACACACTCAATGCTAGGGACAATGTGCTAGCCCAGGTACTTATTAACGTCATATAGTAACTATCAGTAACTACAACACACACACTCAATGCTAGGGACAATATGCTAGCCCAGGTACTTATTAACGTCACATAGTAACTATCAGTAACTACAACACACACACTCAATGCTAGGGACAATATGCTAGCCCAGGTACTTATTAACGTCACATAGTAACTATCAGTAACTACAACACACACACTCAATGCTAGGGACAATATGCTAGCCTAGGTACTTATTAACGTCATATCGTAACTATCAGTAACTACAACACACACACTCAATGCTAGGGACAATATGCTAGCCCAGGTACTTATTAACGTCATATAGTAACTATCAGTAACTTCAACACACACACTCAATGCTAGGGACAATGTGCTAGCCCAGGTACTTATTAACGTCATATAGTAACTATCAGTAACTACAACACACACACTCAATGCTAGGGACAATATGCTAGCCCAGGTACTTATTAACGTCACGTAGTAACTATCAGTAACTACAACACACACACTCAATGCTAGGGACAATATGCTAGCCCAGGTACTTATTAACGTCACATAGTAACTATCAGTAACTACAACACACACACTCAATGCTAGGGACAATATGCTAGCCTAGGTACTTATTAACGTCATATCGTAACTATCAGTAACTACAACACACACACTCAATGCTAGGGACAATATGCTAGCCCAGGTACTTATTAACGTCATATAGTAACTATCAGTAACTTCAACACACACACTCAATGCTAGGGACAATGTGCTAGCCCAGGTACTTATTAACGTCATATAGTAACTATCAGTAACTACAACACACACACTCAATGCTAGGGACAATATGCTAGCCCAGGTACTTATTAACGTCACGTAGTAACTATCAGTAACTACAACACACACACTCAATGCTAGGGACAATATGCTAGCCCAGGTACTTATTAACGTCACATAGTAACTATCAGTAACTACAACACACACACTCAATGCTAGGGACAATATGCTAGCCGAGGTACTTATTAACGTCATATCTTAACTATCAGTAACTTCAACACACACACTCAATGCCAGGGACAATGTGCTAGCTCAGGTACTTATTAACGTCATATAGTAACTATCAGTAACTATCAGTAACTACAACACACACACTCAATGCTAGGGACAATATGCTAGCCTAGGTACTTATTAACGTCATATCGTAACTATCAGTAACTGCAACACACACACTCAATGCCAGGGACAATGTGCTAGCCCAGGTACTTATTAACGTCATATAGTAACTATCAGTAACTTCAACACACACACTCAATGCCAGGGACAATATGCTAGCCCAGGTACTTATTAACGTCACATAGTAACTATCAGTAACTACAACACACACACTCAATGCTAGGGACAATATGCTAGCCCAGGTACTTATTAACGTCACATAGTAACTATCAGTAACTACAACACACACACTCAATGCTAGGGACAATATGCTAGCCCAGGTACTTATTAACGTCACATAGTAACTATCAGTAACTACAACACACACACTCAATGCTAGGGACAATATGCTAGCCCAGGTACTTATTAACGTCACATAGTAACTATCAGTAACTACAACACACACACTCAATGCTAGGGACAATATGCTAGCCCAGGTACTTATTAACGTCACATAGTAACTATCAGTAACTACAACACACACACTCAATGCTAGGGACAATATGCTAGCCCAGGTACTTATTAACGTCACATAGTAACTATCAGTAACTACAACACAAACACTCCATGCTAGGGACAATATGCTAGCCCAGGTACTTATTAACGTCACATAGTAACTATCAGTAACTACAACACACACACTCAATGCTAGGGACAATATGCTAGCCTAGGTACTTATTAACGTCATATCGTAACTATCAGTAACTACAACACACACACTCAATGCTAGGGACAATATGCTAGCCCAGGTACTTATTAACGTCATATAGTAACTATCAGTAACTTCAACACACACACTCAATGCTAGGGACAATGTGCTAGCCCAGGTACTTATTAACGTCATATAGTAACTATCAGTAACTACAACACACACACTCAATGCTAGGGACAATATGCTAGCCCAGGTACTTATTAACGTCACATAGTAACTATCAGTAACTACAACACACACACTCAATGCTAGGGACAATATGCTAGCCTAGGTACTTATTAACGTCATATCGTAACTATCAGTAACTTCAACACACACACTCAATGCCAGGGACAATGTGCTAGCCCAGGTACTTATTAACGTCATATAGTAACTATCAGTAACTATCAGTAACTACAACACACACACTCAATGCTAGGGACAATATGCTAGCCCAGGTACTTATTAACGTCACATAGTAACTATCAGTAACTACAACACACACACTCAATGCTAGGGACAATATGCTAGCCCAGGTACTTATTAACGTCATATAGTAACTATCAGTAACTTCAACACACACACTCAATGCCAGGAACAATGTGCTAGCCCAGGTACTTATTAACGTCATATAGTAACTATCAGTTACTATCAGTAACTACAACACACACACTCAATGCTAGGGACAATATGCTAGCCTAGGTACTTATTAACGTCATATCGTAACTATCAGTAACTGCAACACACACACACATTGCTAGGGACAATATGCTAGCCCAGGTACTTATTAAAGTCACATGGTTACTATCAGTAACTACAACACACACACTCAATGCTAGGGACAATATGCTAGCCCAGGTACTTATTAACGTCACATAGTAACTATCAGTAACTTCAACACACACACTCAATGCCAGGGACAATGTGCTAGCCAAGGTACTTATTAACGTCACATAGTAACTATCAGTAACTACAACACACACACACATTGCTAGGGACAATATGCTAGCCAAGGTACTTATTAACGTCAAGAGTTTAGTGCTTTTCAGTCGGTCAACACGAATGTACCCAAAAGAGATGGGTTATGCCCTAATCCTGAAATAAATTACATGAGATTAATAAAACACTAGGATGACCAGTTTCGATCGTCAAGCGATCATCATCAGATCCAATACACTCAGGCTATAAAATCTATGTTTGAAATACAGGTGAAAATATTTACATGATGACAATTATTTAGTTGCAGTATTGGTACTGCAACTGTCAGTGTATGCTAAATGCAGTATATATGTTAGGTGAAATGCTAAATGGTGATAGCTATCCGGAGTTTGTACTTTAGAGAGATTATATGGTTGTAAACTATAGTTAAACTATAAAATTTTAGGCTAACTACTTATCTGATTGTCTTCCGTACTACAGATGCTCGCAGTTTTCGTGCTCACTGTAACTTAATAATAATAATAATGTTATTGGTTTTACGTCCCTTTTAACTACCGTGGCTTTTAGAGACGCCGGGGTGCCGGAATTTTGCCCCGAAGGGGATTTTTAACGTGCCAGTAAATGTACTGACACGGCTCCCTCGCATTTGCGCACCCTCAAATGCCTGCTGACTGCGCCAGGATACGAACCTGCAACCTAGGGCCCAGCAAGCGAGAACGTTACCGCTGAGCCACGCAGCCAGTCTCACTGTAACTTACTGTGCGGTCAACTGCGGTGGTTATCTTAACGACTGGTTTTTCCTGCCTTCTCCCCCCTACCCCTACGTGCTGTGGGGAGTGATAGCGATGTGTTTATGTGAGGTGTTGCCAACCTAGATAAGATGTATGTTATTGAATGAGGTGGGTCTACAACTATTAAAGACCGTGGATTAGCCCTCGCCACGCGTGGAGCATTACCCATTCGAACTAAGCGTTGACGGTATTATGAGGACATCCCGGCACCTTTAATACTGCCGCGAATATGGGCCTTGGTTTGTTGCAGAAGAAAAGTACATCGTACACCTGATCCAGATAACATTTACCTATTAAAAAACCCCTAATTTCCCCCCTTTTTTATCTAGCTTGGCTGTGTCGCTAAATTGTGTCTTGTTTCCGACAGGGTGTGTTTTTTAGTAGCGTGAAGAGGGGTGAGCTCTCCAAGAACGTGTGTTCATTTAGATTGTTGGGATTATTTCGTTTGGCTAGGTGTATCTCGATTGCTTCCTTTATGTCAAGAGCTCTGCCTTTCGATTCGTGGTGGATTATTTTAAGGTCCGACTCTATGTTGGTAAAGCTGTGCCCCGCGTCACACATATGTTCGCACACGGCTGAATGTGTTCGGTATCTTATCGCATTCCTATGCTCATTATAACGGGTGTCTACTCGTCTTCCACTCTGCCCGATGTAATTAGCATTACAACCGGTGTCTTGGCACGTTATAGAATATATCCCTGACCTTGAATACGGGTCACGTTTATTTAGATTACTATTTTGGAGGTGCCTAGCGGTTGTGTTTTTCGTCGTGAAAGCTATCTTTATGCCTTGCTTTTTGAATAGGTTAGTGATTTTATATGTATTCGCATCCACATAGTTGAAACGCACAAATTTTTTCTCATTACTGTCCGGTTTGGGAATCGTTTTATCTTTATTTTTATGCTTGGCTATAATTTGGTTTATTTTGCTTGGCGGGAAGTTGTTTTCCTTTGCTATTTGCTTAATAGTTCTTATTTCCTTATTATAGTTGTCTTTAGACATGGGTATGTTTAAAGCCCTGTGCACCATTGAATTGAAACCTGCTAGTTTGTGCGTACTGGGGTGATTAGACTGATTGTCGATTGCATGCGAGGTTTGTGTTGCTTTCCGAAATATGGAATATGAAAGGTCGTTGTCTTTATGTTCAATAGTTATATCGAGATAATTTATTTTTCGGTCTATTTCGGATTCCTTAGTGAATTTGATAGAGTGGTGTAGGCTATTAATGGATTGGAGAATTGTTTCTTCACTTGTTAGTTCAGTATCGTAGATGCAAATTACATCATCTACGTATCTTTTCCATATTACTATTCCCTTTGTTGAAGTCTTTTCTAAGAACGCATTTTCTAGTGCATTGATGAAGATGTCAGCGATTAACCCACTTAGTGGCGATCCCATTGCTAGACCTTCTCTCTGTGTGTATATTTTATTGTCGAATTGAAACACGTTTTGGGTGAGAACGACCCTCAATAATCTCACAATCTCATCGGTTTCTTTTACCGAATTGTTGGATTTTAAGTTGTTTTCGATAGTGTTGATTGCTTCAATAATCGGAATATTGGTGTACATGTTAGTTACATCGAAGGATACTAGCCTGAAGCTAGGTTTCATTTGTAGGGTGTTCAATGCTGTTACCAGCTCTGTTGTGTTCTTTACATTTTTTTTTTGTCGTTGGAAAGACGGCATTTTAAGATTTTTAGTAACTCTTTGCTGATTTTGTAATTAGGGGCATTCCTACAATTGACTATTGGTCTCATTGGGCATTCCTTTTTGTGTATTTTTGGTTGTCCCCTCAATGACGGTATTTTCGGGTTCATGTTTATTAGTTTTGATTTTTCGGCTTTGGTCAGTATGTATTCAGTTTCTTTTAGCGCACTTTTTATTTGTTTTTGGAATTTGTTGGTGGGGTCTTTTGTTAATTCCTTGATTTCGTTGTTGTTTAGGAATTCGACTGTTTTTTCAATGTATTCTGTTTTGTTCAAAATTACAGTAGTGTTTCCTTTATCTGCTTTTGTGATGATTAAGTCATGTTCTTTTATTTTTTGTTTCAATGACTTTATTTCTTTGAGTTGTTTGTTGTTTTGAATGTTATTGCTATCGCCCTCTCGTTTGAGGATTTCTTTGGCTTCGTTGGTGGCGAGATTTTTGGTTAATTCCCTGTCTTCTGCTGGGAGCTTGTGACTGGCTATCTCAATATCTGTGATTAACTGTTTTATATTGTGGTTCGTGTGTGCGTCTGTGCAGTTGTATTTCAAACCTTTGTCTAACACATTCATTTCACCTTGAGAAAAGGTTACGTTCGTTCTGTTGTTTACTCTACTGTGGAAATTGAATTCATTGTTATTCGTGTGTTGTTCGTTGGATTGATGGTTCTGTGTTTCTCCTAGTTTTCTTATTTTTTTTCTAGCGTTTCATGCTTTCTCGTTGCTCTGATTTTGATGGTGTCATGTAGGTGCTCGGTGAAGCTGTCCCATTGGGCTGCGTGCCAGAAATTACTTAGTTGCAATTGAATGTCGTATAATTGTTGGTTAATTTTTTGCTTTCTTATGTATGCAAATCTTAATTCGTTTTTTATCCAAAGCGCTTTAGCTTGTTTAGTTGAACTGATCGAGGCAGGTGTGTTCGGTACGGTTTTAATTGGTACGTATTTAGGGGTGAGGTTTAGTTCTATACATTTTTTGTTGAACCAAATTGACTTGTCTAAATTCATGAGTTTAAGCCTGAGTGATTTGAATTTCTTGGCTTCACGATTTGCCTGACTAGCCGTGAACATTGTGGTGTTTGAAGCCATATTTTCAGTGTTGCCTAAGTAAACAAGAGTTTAGTGCTTTTCAGTCGGTCAACACGAATATACCCAAAAGAGATGGGTTATGCCCTAATCCTGAAATAAATTACATGAGATTAATAAAACACTAGGATGACCAGTTTCGATCGTCAAGCGATCATCATCAGATCCAATACACTCAGGCTATAAAATCTATGTTTGAAATACAGGTGAAAATATTTACAATATGTACAATTATTTAGTTGCAGTATTGGTACTGCAACTGTCAGTGTATGCTAAATGCAGTATATAAGTTAGGTGAAATGCTAAATGGTGATAGCTATCCGGAGTTTGTACTTTAGGGAGATTATATGGTTGTAAACTATAGTTAAACTATAAAATTTTAGGCTAACTACTTATCTGATTGTCTTCCGTACTACAGATGCTCGCAGTTTTCGTGCTCACTGTAACTTACTGTGCGGTCAACTGCGGTGGTTATCTTAACGAATGGTTTTTCCTGCCTTCTCCCCCCTACCCCTACGTGCTGTGGGGAGTGATAGCGATGTGTTTATGTGAGGTGTTGCCAACCTAGATAAGATGTATGTTATTGAATGAGGTGGGTCTACAACTATTAAAGACCGTGGATTAGCCCTCGCCACGCGTGGAGCATTACCCATTCGAACTAAGCGTTGACGGTCTTATGAGGACATCCCGGCACCTTTAATACTGCCGCGAATATGGGCCTTGGTTTTTATTGCAGAAGAAAAGTACATCGTACACCTGATCCAGATAACATTTACCTATTAAAAACCCCCTAATTTCCCCCCTTTTTTTATCTAGCTTGGCTGTGTCGCTAAATTGTGTCTTGTTTCCGACAGGGTGTGTTTTTTAGTAGCGTGAAGAGGGGTGAGCTCTCCATGAACGTGTGTTCATTTAGATTGTTGGGATTGTTTCGTTTGGCTAGGTGTATCTCGATTGCTTCCTTTATGTCAAGAGCTCTGCCTTTCGATTCGTGATGGATTATTTTAAGGTCCGACTCTATGTTGGTAAAGCTGTGCCCCGCGTCACACATATGTTCGCACACGGCTGAATGTGTTCCGTATCTTATCGCATTCCTATGTTCATTATAACGGGTGTCTACTCGTCTTCCACTCTGCCCGATGTAATTAGCATTACAACCGGTGTCTTGGCACGTTATAGAATATATCCCTGACCTTGAATACGGGTCACGTTTTTTTAGATTACTATTTTGGAGGTGCCTATCGGTTGTGTTTTTCGTCGTGAAAGCTATCTTTATGCCTTGCTTTTTGAATAGGTTAGTGATTTTATATGTATTCGCATTCACATAGTTGAAACGCACAAATTTTTTCTCATTACTGTCCGGTTTGGGAATCGTTTTATCTTTATTTTTATGCTTGGCTATAATTTGGTTTATTTTGCTTGGCGGGAAGTTGTTTTCCTTTGCTATTTGCTTAATAGTTCTTATTTCCTTATTATAGTTGTCTTTAGACATGGGTATGTTTAAAGCCCTGTGCACCATTGAATTGAAAACCTGCTAGTTTGTGCGTACTGGGGTGATTAGACTGATTGTCGATTGCATGCGAGGTTTGTGTTGCTTTCCGAAATATAAATATGAAAGGTCGTTGTCTTTACGTTCAATATATATATACACCGCGGACAGGCCAACAAGGACCACGCAAATATCACTTCTTTATAGGTCTAGTTTCCTTCTTTCTCTTCCAGAAGTCTTTCATCCTGGTCGACTGTGCAGCTCTTCTTTCAGCAGTCCATTCTCCTCTGTTGAGTTTTTTTTCTCCCCGACAAGAATTTTGAGACCAAAAATTTTTTTTCTGTACTCTATTCGATTTAGACAATCTTCTTCAGTAATTTTGAATTTTTGAAGTTCTTCTTTCATTTGTTTTACATAGCCTCCTTGTCCTTTATAGTTCCAGATTTTATCAAAAATTTGTTTGTTTAACCTTGAGCAATCCATGCGGACCATATGTCCGTAGAACTGAAGTCGCCGTTTTCTGATCATCACTTCAAGGTTGTCAATTTTACTATAAATTTCTGCATTCGATCTCAGTCTATAACCTTCCTGTGTTTTCCTAGGACCATAAATCCTTCTTAAAATTCTTCTTTCTATCTTGAGCAAATTCTCCATTCCGGTTATATTTGTAGTTTCCATGCCGTACAAGATGACTGGTCTAACAACAGTATTAAAATGTCGTAATTTTGCATTGATAGACAGGTTCTTTTTATTGTATATATTTTTTGTACAAAAATTTAATCTTTCCAATTTCCCTTTTTTGTTCTCGATTGCCAATTTATCCGTCCCATTGCTACTAATTATTTCTCCAAGATATTTAAATCGGTCAGTGACCCTGGTGCTCCCATAATTTGTTTTTATCATTTTCTTAGTGTATTTCTGATCACTTGTCATCATCTCTGTTTTTACCAACGAAATCTGTAAGCCCGCTTTTTCCGCCGTTTCTTTTAACTGATCAATTTGGTTAATAGCTTCTTGTTCTGATTCAGCAAACAACGCTACGTCGTCAGCAAATGCTAAACCTTTGACTCTGAGGTTCTTATTCTTTGTACCAATTTTAGCACTTGAATCGTTCTTCTGCCAAAACGTCCTCATGACTTTATCCAAGACCAAATTGAAAAGCAGTGGTGATAGACTGTCCCCTTGTCTTAGCCCAGTTTTTACCTCGAAGGGCTCGCTAACTTCATTTAAAAATTTGACTCTGGAAATCGTATTAGTTAATGTAAGTTTTATTAAATTTATGGTTTTTTGATCAATTTGGTATTCCTTCAATGTGTCAAAAACAGTATCCCTATCCACTGAATCATACGCTTTCTGAAAATCAACGAATGAGATAAAGATATTCTTTGGCCTGTTGTTGTAATATTTTAATATCAATTTTAAACTAAGAATTTGTTCTGCACACGATCTATTCCTTCTGAAACCTCCTTGGAACTCGCCAAGCTGTGGTTCGATCTGTGGTTCAAGTCTGTTTAAAAGTAATTTGGCAAATATTTTATATGTGACAGACAACAATGAGATCCCCCTATAACTATTGACATCAATTTTTGAGCCTTTTTTATGTAGTGGATGAATTAAGGCGATTAACCAGTCTTCTGGAATTGCTTCCTCAATCCAAATTTTCTGGAATAGATTTGTCGTCGCTATTAAAAATTCATCATCTACAAGCTTCCACATTTCTGCAATTATTCCATCCTTGCCTGAGGCTTTATTGTTTTTAAGTGAGTTGATAATACATTTAACTTCATTTACATCTGGGGGCGTAGAGTCAAAATTTTGTGTTGTAAATTTGAAACTCAACTTGTCTGTCGGTTTTGGACAATTTAACAACTTCTCAAAATACGCAGCCAAGATATCACAATTTTCCTTGTTGTTTAATGCTAGCGTACCATCTTCCCTTTTGAAATTTAAACTCGGCGCTGAATATCCAGTGATTTCATTCTTAAATGCTCTATAAAACAATCGGGTGTCATTTTTCTTAAAATTGTCGTCCATTTCCATTATTTGGTCCTTCATATATTTTCTTCGAATCGTTCTTAAAGTCTGGTGGGCCATTTTCCTTAATCTTTGTACTTCCTCTAAATTTTCTGGAGTCTTGTTCCCGTTCCACTTGTGCCAAGCACAATGTCTTTCTTTGATCACTCTTTCACATTGTTCATTCCACCAAGCATGTTTCCTATAAAAGTTCAACGGTGCAATTTCCTGAGCTGGTTCAAGAAGGTTATTAGTAACATCATTCCAATTGGTTGGTATTTTAAGTTTTCCTTGAAATTCTATCCTTTTTTCATTTGTAAGAACCTCTCTATTAATTTTCGGAATTTTAATTCTAGTTGTATTTTGTTTGCGTGTAAAAGGTATGAAATTCATCTTGATTTGAGAAAGGTAATGATCTGAAGTTACATTAATGGATTTTCTGACCTTGACATTTTGAATT
Source organism: Meconema thalassinum (assembly GCA_946902985.2). Classification (NCBI taxonomy): domain Eukaryota; kingdom Metazoa; phylum Arthropoda; class Insecta; order Orthoptera; family Tettigoniidae; genus Meconema; species Meconema thalassinum. The sequence continues at coordinate 435,275,274 of OX336394.1, forward strand.
TCTTTGAAACAATTTCGAGAGATAGCTACATGATCTAGTTGAAACTCACCCAGCAACGCATTTGGGGAGACCCATGTTTTCTTTTTACTTGGTTTTGCTTTAAAATGTGTGGACATAATCTTTAAGTTTAGATGTTCACAGAGTTTAACCAATCTCTCACCATTCCTGTTGGTTCTATTGTGAGCGGGATATTTACCTATTATATCAGAAAATTTTCTCTCAGATCCAAGCTGAGCATTGAAATCTCCAAGTAAAATTTTTACATGATTAGAAGGAATTTTGAGAATTTCGGCTTCTAACTCGTCCCAAAATTCATCAACTTTCTCTGGATTCGTTTTATTATCCTTATTTATAGGAGCATGGGCGTTGATTAGCGTGTATCTCTTATTGAGAGATTTTATAGTTAGAAAAGATAGTCTGGCATTCACACTTCTAAAAGCGATAACTGCGTCCAAAAATTTCTTGTTGACCATAAAAACTGTTCCAAGATGTGGCATGTTCTTCATCACTCTCTTCCCAACTTTTCCTTTGAAAATTCGGAAGTTGTCAGATTCAAAGGTGTCCTCATCCAAGAACCTGGTCTCTTGAAGGGCTAATATTGTAATGTGATGTCTATGAAGTTCTGTTGTTAGTTGTTTTAATTTTCCAACCTGAATTAAGGAATTCACATTGTATGTTCCAAAAAAATATTTTCTCATTTTCTTGAATCTTGAACTGTTCTTGTGGTGCTCCGATTCACCATAATGTAACCCTAAACTGCTAGGCACCCTGGAATCCGATTTACGCCTAGCATTGTCTTCAGGGTAATCATGACCAATAGAAGCTAAATCCATGATATTAAAGTAAATGTGGGTTGGACAAAGTCCAACGTTATACAACTAAGATTGTGAGTCCTAGAGGTTGCCTCAAGATGTGTTCTGGCTCTTATTTTACGGCTTAAGCCAACCCTCCTCCTTTCTCCGGGCTTGGGACCGGCAACAGAAACTACTGAGCTACTCAATCCACCCAGTAGATCCTGCAGGCGGAGTTCAATAGTTATATCGAGATAATTTATTTTTCGGTCTATTTTGGATTCCTTAGTGAATTTGATAGAGTGGTGTAGGCTATTAATGGATTGGAGAATTGTTTCTTCACTTGTTAGTTCAGTATCGTAGATGCAAATTACATCATCTACGTATCTTTTCCATATTACTATTCCCTTTGTTGAAGTCTTTTCTAAGAACGCATTTTCTAGTGCATTGATGAAGATGTCAGCGATTAACCCACTTAGTGGCGATCCCATTGCTAGGCCTTCTCTCTGTGTGTATATTTTATTGTCGAATTGAAACACGTTTTGGGTGAGAACGACCCTCAATAATCTCACAATCTCATCGGTTTCTTTTACCGAATTGTTGGATTTTAAGTTGTTTTCGATAGTGTTGATTGCTTCAATAATCGGAATATTGGTGTACATGTTAGTTACATCGAAGGATACTAGCCTGAAGCTAGTTTTCATTTGTAGGGTGTTCAATGCTGTTACCAGTTCTGTTGTGTTCTTTACAGAGTTGTTTTTGTCGTTGGAAAGACGGCATTTTAAGATTTTTAGTAACTCTTTGCTGATTTTGTAATTAGGGGCATTCCTACAATTGACTATTTGTCTCATTGGGCATTCCTTTTTGTGTATTTTTGGTTGTCCCCTCAATGACGGTATTTTCGGGTTCATGTTTATTAGTTTTGATTTTTCGGCTTTGGTCAGTATGTATTCAGTTTCTTTTAGCGCACTTTTTATTTGTTTTTGGAATTTGTTGGTGGGGTCTTTTGTTAATTCCTTGATTTCGTTGTTGTTTAGGAATTCGACTGTTTTTTCAATGTATTCTGTTTTGTTCAAAATTACAGTAGTGTTTCCCTTATCTGCTTTTGTGATGATTAAGTCATGTTCTTTTATTTTTTGTTTCAATGACTTTATTTCTTTGAGTTGTTTGTTGTTTTGAATGTTATTGCTATCGCCCTCTCGTTTGAGGATTTTTTTTTTGGCTTCGTTGGTGGCGAGATTTTTGGTTAATTCCCTGTCTTCTGCTGGGAGCTTGTGACTGGCTATCTCAATATCTGTGATTAACTGTTTTATATTGTGGTTCGTGTGTGCGTCTGTGCAGTTGTATTTCAAACCTTTGTCTAACACATTCATTTCACCTTGAGAAAAGGTTACGTTCGTTCTGTTGTTTACTCTACTGTGGAAATTGAATTCATTGTTATTCGTGTGTTGTTCGTTGGATTGATGGTTCTGTGTTTCTCCTAGTTTTCTTAATTTATTTTCTAGCGTTTCATGCTTCCTCGTTGCTCTGATTTTGATGGTGTCATGTAGGTGCTCGGTGAAGCTGTCCCATTGGGCTGCGTGCCAGAAATTACTTAGTTGCAATTGAATGTATAATTGTTGGTTAATTTTTTGCTTTCTTATGTATGCAATCCTAATTCGTTTTTTATCCAAAGCGCTTTAGCTTGTTTAGTTGAAATGATCGAGGCAGGTGTGTTCGGTACGGTTTTAATTGGCACGTATTTAGGGGTGAGGTTTAGTTCTATACATTTTTTGTTGAACCAAATTGACTTGTCTAAATTCATGAGTTTAAGCCTGAGTGATTTGAATTTCTTGGCTTCACGATTTGCCAGACTAGCCGTGAACATTGTGGTGTTTGAAGCCATATTTTCAGTGTTGCCTAAGTAAACACGAGTTTAGTGCTTTTCAGTCGGTCAACACGAATGTACCCAAAAGAGATGGGTTATGCCCTAATCCTGAAATAAATTACATGAGATTAATAAAACACTAGGATGACCAGTTTCGATCGTCAAGCGATCATCATCAGATCCAATACACTCAGTCAATTGTCAATTGCAGGAATGCCCCTAATTACAAAATCAGCAAAGAGTTACTAAAAATCTTAAAATGCCGTCTTTCCAACGACAAAAACAACTCTGTAAAGAACACAACAGAGCTGGTAACAGCATTGAACACCCTACAAATGAAAACTAGCTTCAGGCTAGTATCCTTCGATGTAACTAACATGTACACCAATATTACGATTATTGAAGCAATCAACACTATCGAAAACAACTTAAAATCCAACAATTCGGTAAAAGAAACCGATGAGATTGTGAGATTATTGAGGGTCGTTCTCACCCAAAACGTGTTTCAATTCGACAATAAAATATACACACAGAGAGAAGGCCTAGCAATGGGATCGCCACTAAGTGGGTTAATCGCTGACATCTTCATCAATGCACTAGAAAATGCGTTCTTAGAAAAGACTTCAACAAAGGGAATAGTAATATGGAAAAGATACGTAGATGATGTAATTTGCATCTACGATACTGAACTAACAAGTGAAGAAACAATTCTCCAATCCATTAATAGCCTACACCACTCTATCAAATTCACTAAGGAATCCGAAATAGACCGAAAAATAAATTATCTCGATATAACTATTGAACGTAAAGACAACGACCTTTCATATTCCATATTTCGGAAAGCAACACAAACCTCGCATGCAATCGACAATCAGTCTAATCACCCCAGTACGCACAAACTAGCAGGTTTCAATTCAATGGTGCACAGGGCTTTAAACATACCCATGTCTAAAGACAACTATAATAAGGAAATAAGAACTATTAAGCAAATAGCAAAGGAAAACAACTTCCCGCCAAGCAAAATAAACCAAATTATAGCCAAGCATAAAAATAAAGATAAAACGATTCCCAAACCGGACAATAATGAGAAAAAAAATTGTGCGTTTCAACTATGTGAATGCGAATACATATAAAATCACTAACCTATTCAAAAAGCAAGGCATAAATATAGCTTTCACGACGAAAAACACAACCGCTAGGCACCTCCAAAATAGTAATCTAAATAAACGTGACCCGTAATCAAGGTCAGGGATATATTCTATAACGTGCCAAGACACCGGTTGTAAAGCTAATTACATCGGGCAGAGTGGAAGACGAGTAGACACCCGTTATATTGAACATAGGAATGCGATAAGATACGGAACACATTCAGCCGTGTGCGAACATATGTGTGACGCGGGGCACAGCTTTACCAACATAGAGTCGGACCTTAAAGTAATCCATCACGAATCGAAAGGCAGAGCTCTTGACATAAAGGAAGCAATCGAGATACACCTAGCCAAACGAAACAATCCCAACAATCTAAATGAACACACGTTCATGGAGAGCTCACCCCTCTTCACGCTACTAAAAAACACACCCTGTCGGAAACAAGACACAATTTAGCGACACAGCCAAGCTAGATAAAAAAGGGGGAAATTAGGGTTTTTTTAATAGGTAAATGTTATCTGGATCAGGTGTACGATGTACTTTTCTTCTGCAACAAACCAAGGCCCATATTCGCGGCAGTATTAAAGGTGCCGGGACGTCCTCATAAGACCGTCAACGCTTAGTTCGAATGGGTAATGCTCCACGCGTGGCGAGGGCTAATCCACGGTCTATAATAGTTGTAGACCCACCTCATTCAATAACATACATCTTATCTAGGTTGGCAACACCTCACATAAACACATCGCTATCACTCCCCACAGCACGTAGGGGTAGGGGGGAGAAGGCAGGAAAAACCAGTCGTTAAGATAACCACCGCAGTTGACCGCACAGTAAGTTACAGTGAGCACGAAAACTGCGAGCATCTGTAGTACGGAAGACAATCAGATAAGTAGTTAGCCTAAAATTTTATAGTTTAACTATAGTTTACAACCATATAATCTCTCTAAAGTACAAACTCCGGATAGCTATCACCATTTAGCATTTCACCTAACATATATACTGCATTTAGCATACACTGACTGTTGCAGTACCAATACTGCAACTAAATAATTGTACATATTGTAAATATTTTCACCTGTATTTCAAACATAGATTTTATAGCCTGAGTGTATTGGATCTGATGATGATCGCTTGACGATCGAAACTGGTCATCCTAGTGTTTTATTAATCTCATGTAATTTATTTCAGGATTAGGGCATAACCCATCTCTTTTGGGTACATTCGTGTTGACCGACTGAAAAGCACTAAACTCTTGTTTACTTAGGCAACACTGAAAATATGGCTTCAAACACCACAATGTTCACGGCTAGTCAGGCAAATCGTGAAGCCAAGAAATTCAAATCACTCAGGCTTAAACTCATGAATTTAGACAAGTCAATTTGGTTCAACAAAAAATGTATAGAACTAAACCTCACCCCTAAATACGTACCAATTAAAACCGTACCGAACACACCTGCCTCGATCATTTCAACTAAACAAGCTAAAGCGCTTTGGATAAAAAACGAATTAAGATTTGCATACATAAGAAAGCAAAAAATTAACCAACAATTATACGACATTCAATTGCAACTAAGTAATTTCTGGCACGCAGCCCAATGGGACAGCTTCACCGAGCACCTACATGACACCATCAAAATCAGAGCAACGAGGAAGCATGAAACGCTAGAAAATAAATTAAGAAAACTAGGAGAAACACAGAACCATCAATCCAACGAACAACACACGAATAACAATGAATTCAATTTCCACAGTAGAGTAAACAACAGAACGAACGTAACCTTTTCTCAAGGTGAAATGAATGTGTTAGACAAAGGTTTGAAATACAACTGCACAGACGCACACACGAACCACAATATAAAACAGTTAATCACAGATATTGAGATAGCCAGTCACAAGCTCCCAGCAGAAGACAGGGAATTAACCAAAAATCTCGCCACCAACGAAGCCAAAAAAAAATCCTCAAACGAGAGGGCGATAGCAATAACATTCAAAACAACAAACAACTCAAAGAAATAAAGTCATTGAAACAAAAAATAAAAGAACATGACTTAATCATCACAAAAGCAGATAAGGGAAACACTACTGTAATTTTGAACAAAACAGAATACATTGAAAAAACAGTCGAATTCCTAAACAACAACGAAATCAAGGAATTAACAAAAGACGCCACCAACAAATTCCAAAAACAAATAAAAAGTGCGCTAAAAGAAACAGAATACATACTGACCAAAGCCGAAAAATCAAAACTAATAAACATGAACCCGAAAATACCGTCATTGAGGGGACAACCAAAAATACACAAAAAGGAATGCCCAATGAGACCAATAGTCAATTGTAGGAATGCCCCTAATTACAAAATCAGCAAAGAGTTACTAAAAATCTTAAAATGCCGTCTTTCCAACGACAAAAACAACTCTGTAAAGAACACAACAGAGCTGGTAACAGCATTGAACACCCTACAAATGAAACCTAGCTTCAGGCTAGTATCCTTCGATGTAACTAACATGTACACCAATATTCCGATTATTGAAGCAATCAACACTATCGAAAACAACTTAAAATCCAACAATTTGGTAAAAGAAACCGATGAGATTGTGAGATTATTGAGGGTCGTTCTCACCCAAAACGTGTTTCAATTCGACAATAAAATATACACACAGAGAGAAGGTCTAGCAATGGGATCGCCACTAAGTGGGTTAATCGCTGACATCTTCATCAATGCACTAGAAAATGCGTTCTTAGAAAAGACTTCAACAAAGGGAATAGTAATATGGAAAAGATACGTAGATGATGTAATTTGCATCTACGATACTGAACTAACAAGTGAAGAAACAATTCTCCAATCCATTAATAGCCTACACCAATCTATCAAATTCACAAAGGAATCCGAAATAGACCGAAAAATAAATTATCTCGATATAACTATTGAACGTAAAGACAACGACCTTTCATATTCCATATTTCGGAAAGCAACACAAACCTCGCATGCAATCGACAATCAGTCTAATCACCCCAGTACGCACAAACTAGCAGGTTTCAATTCAATGGTGCACAGGGCTTTAAACATACCCATGTCTTAAGACAACTATAATAAGGAAATAAGAACTATTAAGCAAATAGCAATGGAAAACAACTTCCCGCCAAGCAAAATAAACCAAATTATAGCCAAGCATAAAAATAAAGATAAAACGATTCCCAAACCGGACAGTAATGAGAAAAAATTTGTGCGTTTCAACTATGTGAATGCGAATACATATAAAATCACTAACCTATTCAAAAAGCAAGGCATAAAGATAGCTTTCACGACGAAAAACACAACCGCTAGGCACCTCCAAAATAGTAATCTAAATAAACGTGACCCGTATTCAAGGTCAGGGGTATATTCTATAACGTGCCAAGACACAAGTTGTAAAGCTAATTACATCGGGCAGAGTGGAAGACAAGTAGACACCCGTTATAATGAACATAGGAATGCGATAAGATACGGAACACATTCAGCCGTGTGCGAACATATGTGTGACGCGGGGTACAGCTTTACCAACATAGAGTCGGACCTTAAAATAATCCATCACGAATCGAATGGCAGAGCTCTTGACATAAAGGAAGCAATCGAGATACACCTAGCCAAACGAAACAATCCCAACAATCTAAATGAACACACGTTCATGGAGAGCTCACCCCTCTTCACGCTACTAAAAAACACACCCTGTCGGAAACAAGACACAATTTAGCGACACAGCCAAGCTAGATAAAAAAGGGGGGAAATTAGGGGTTTTTAATAGGTAAATGTTATCTGGATCAGGTGTACGATGTACTTTTCTTCTGCAACAAACCAAGGCCCATATTCGCGGCAGTATTAAAGGTGCCGGGACGTCCTCATAAGACCGTCAACGCTTAGTTCGAATGGGTAATGCTCCACGCGTGGCGAGGGCTAATCCACGGTCTTTAATAGTTGTAGACCCACCTCATTCAATAACATACATCTTATCTAGGTTGGCAACACCTCACATAAACACATCGCTATCACTCCCCACAGCACGTAGGGGTAGGGGGGAGAAGGCAGGAAAAACCAGTCGTTAAGATAACCACCGCAGTTGACCGCACAGTAAGTTACAGTGAGCACGAAAACTGCGAGCATCTGTAGTACGGAAGACAATCAGATAAGTAGTTAGCCTAAAATTTTATAGTTTAACTATAGTTTACAACCATATAATCTCTCTAAAGTACAAACTCCGGATAGCTATCACCATTTAGCATTTCACCTAACATATATACTGCATTTAGCATACACTGACAGTTGCAGTACCAATACTGCAACTAAATAATTGTACATATTGTAAATATTTTCACCTGTATTTCAAACATAGATTTTATCGCCTGAGTGTATTGGATCTGATGATGATCGCTTGACGATCGAAACTGGTCATCCTAGTGTTTTATTAATCTCATGTAATTTATTTCAGGATTAGGGCATAACCCATCTCTTTTTGGGTACATTCGTGTTGACCGACTGAAAAGCACTAAACTCTTGTTTACTTAGGCAACACTGAAAATATGGCTTCAAACACCACAATGTTATTAACGTCACATAGTAACTGTCAGTAACTACAGCACACATACTCAATTCTAGGGACAATGTGGTAGTCTAGGTACTTATTAAAGTCACATGGTTACTAGTAGTAACTACAACACACACACTCATTTCTAGGGACAATATGCTAGCCCAGGTACTTATTAACACACATAGTAACTGTCAGTAACTGCAACATACACTCAATGCTAGGGACAATATGCTAGCCACATAGTAACTATCAGTAACTGCAACACACACACTCAATGCTAGGGACAATATGCTAGCCTAGGTACTTATTAACGTCATATAGTAACTATCAGTAACTGCAACACACACACTCAATGCTAGGTACAATACCTAGCCCAGGTACTTATTAACGTCATATAGTAACTATCAGTAACTGCAACACACACACTCAATGCTAGGGACAATATGCTAGCCCAGGTACTTATTAACGTCATATAGTTACTATCAGTAACTGCAACACCCAAACTCAATGCTAGGGACAATATGCTAGCCTAGGTACTTATTAACGTCATATAGTAACTGTCAGTAACTGCAACACACACACACTCATTACTAGAGACAATATACTAGCCTAGGTACTTATTAACGTCACAAAGTAACTATCATACTGCAACACCCACACTCAATGCTAGGGACAATATGCTAGCCCAGGTACTTATTAACGTCACATAGTAACTATCAGTAACTGCAACACACACACTCAATGCTAGGGACAATATGCTAGCCCAGGTACTTATTAACGTCACATAGTAACTATTAGTAACTGCAACACACACACTCAATTCTAGGGGCAATATGCTAGCCCAGGTACTTATTAACGTCACATAGTAACTATGAGTAACTACAACACACACACATATTGCTAGGGACAATATGCTAGCCCAGGTACTTATTAACGTCACATAGTAACTATCAGTAACTACAACACACATTACCAATTCTAGGGACAATATGCTAGTCTAGGTACTTATTAAAGTCACATGGTTACTATCAGTAACTACAACACACACACTCAATGCTAGGGACAATATGCTAGCCCAGGTACTTATTAACGTCACATAGTAACTATGAGTAACTACAACACACACACTCAATGCTAGGGACAATATGCTAGCCTAGGTACTTATTAACGTCACATAATAACTATCAGTAACTGCAACACACACCCTCAATGCTAGGGACAATATGCTAGCCCAGGTACTTTTTAACGTCATAACGCATGGATGACGCTACTGACCTAGTATACGCAGATGAACAAATAACACGTAACAAAGTGTTAGAACGAAATAAAACCAATCAAGTCAGGAACAGCAATGCTGAAATAGCGAAACTCAACAAAAAGATTAAACGCGACAACATAATTATCACAAAAGCAGACAAAGTTATCTTAAGCAAAGAAGATTACATCACAAAAACGGAACAATTTCTCAGCAACAAAAATTTTTCCAGAACCAACAAAGACCCAACCGCATCCACCCAAGAAAACTTAAACAAATACTTAAAGACGTCGTTTTCATCATGAACGATAAGCAAAACTATAACCTTATTAACATGAACCCGAAAATACCTACCCTCAGATCCCTTCCTAAAATCCATAAAGACAACATCCCCATAAGACCGATTGTCAACTACAGGAGCAGCCCCATATATAGAACAGCCCAGTTTATACAGAAATTCCTCCAGAATAATTACACATTTAAAGCAAATAAATCCTTGGAAAATTCATTACAGTTTTGCGAATTAACCAAAAATCTGAAAATTAAACCTACACATTCATGTCATATAATTGACATAAAAGATATGTATACAAATATACCAATACAAAATACAATAGAAATTATCAAAAGCAATTTAAAATATAATGACAAACTTTCAGAGAAGAAATCGAAGAATTTATCGAGATCCTCAGTTTCACTCTCAACAATAATTACTTTAAATTCAATAATAGCATTTATAAACAGAACCAAGGACTAGCAATGGGATCCCCAGCCTCCGGGATTCTTGCCAACATCTATATTGACCACTCAGAAGCGAGTGAAATCTTAAACAAAATAAAAGGCATAGAATTCTGGGGAAGATATGTGGATGACATATTTGTCATTATTGACGGAAATGTCGCCAACGTAGACCAGCTTCTCGTTAGGCTGAATAACCTAGATCCTAACCTTACATTCGGGGTCGACGCAAGGCCATTTCATCGAAATTGGCTTCTGCTGCGAATAATACCGCACCCTAAGAGTTCGAGGATGGCGGTTTCGATGCCCGCACTCCCAGCCGTGGCCGACTCGTCGGAAATAAAATCCCATGGAATACCTAAGATCGAAAAGGTCTCTCACCCAGAGGCCTTTTCGAAAAGTTCGAAACTTTTTCCTTCTTCTTTCTCGGAGTACAGTAAGTATGTAGTTAGTTGTAGTTGTAAGTAGGTAGTTAGTTTGTCTATTAGATATATGTCATTGTTCTATTAGACTGTGGTGTGTGAGTGTGTCTGGTAGCAGTTGCATTGTTTACTAGTTATAGTTCATTGTTTCAGTAGACTGTGATGTGTGAGGGTGCATGTGAGTGTGTCTGGTGACAGACTGTTTTAGTGGTAGTATTTGTTGTTGGTGGAACTTTAGTATTTTTTCGTTAGTAGAATTTTGGTATTTAATTGTTAGTACAGTAGAAGGTTAGTATTTTTGTTTGTAGAATTGCTCTTTACTTATTCTGAAAGGGAGTAGCAGCCTTTCAGAATAAATCAATTCTTTACTAGTCTGATAGACGGTTATGATATTGATAATATAAGCCAAATAATGGCTACACTGCGTCCTGCTGCACGGCTGAAAGCAACGGGAAACTACAGCCGTTTGCTATTCCCGAGGATATGCACCTCTCTATGCATAAATACATGTGATGATGGCCTCCTCCCTTGTAAAATTTCAATCCGGAGGTAAACTAGTCCCCCGTTCGGATCTCCGGGTGGGGACTACTCGAGAGGGGGTTAACATCACAGAGGTGACAAAGAGGAAATCTGACATTCTAAGGATCGGAGCGTGGAATGTTAGAAGTCTGCTAGGAAATGGAAGGTTAGAAAACTTAGAAAGGGAAATGGATAGGTTGAGATTGGATTTAGTTGGGATTTGTGAAATGCGCTGGCAGGAAGAATAGGACTTTTGGTCAGGAGATCATAGGGTCATTAGCACTAAATCAAACAATGGCCAAGCAGGTGTTGGCCTCATATTGAGTAGGAAACTTGGACAGCGGGTGGAATATTATGAGCAATATAGTGAACGGATTATTGTAGCAAAAATAAATACTAAACCTACCTGCACCACAGTGGTACAACTCTATATGCCTACCAGTCAAGCTGATAATGAGGATGTTGAAAAGGTCTACGAAGAAATAGACGAAATTCTGAGGTATATCAAAGGTGATGAAAATGATATAGTAATGGGAGATTGGAATGCTGTGGTAGGAAAAGGGAGAGAAGGGAAGATAATAGGAGATTTCGGATTAGGTGAAAGGAATGATCGAGGAAGCAGGCTGGTAGAATTCTGCACTGAGCATGAGTTGGTCATAGCTAACACCTTATTCAATAACCACAATAGAAGAATATACACATGGATGAGACCAGGAGATACAGGGCGTTATCAAATCGAATTCATTATGGTCAAGCAGAGGTTTCGAAACCAGATTTTGGATTGTAAAACATATCCTGGTGCTGACATAAACTCTGACCACAATCTGGTTGTAATGAAGTGCAGATTAAAGTTGAAGAAACTGAAGAAAAGTCAAAAGCCAAAAAGGTGGGCAATAGATAGACTGAAAGAGAAGGATGTAAACGAAAGATTCAAGAAGAGTATAAAGGAAGGACTAATGAAAAACCCTAAACAAACTTCAATTGCAGACGAATGGGCACTTTTGAGGAATGAAATAACAAAATCCGCAGAAGAAAACATCGGTAGGAAAGAGAGAATAGGTAGAAAACTGTGGATCACTCAGGATATACTCGAATTGATGGATGAAAGGCGGAAGCACAAGAATGTAAGAGATGAAAAGGGGAAAGTAGAATACAGACGTCTGAGAAATGAGGTTAACAAGAAGTGCAAGGAAGCGAAAGAAGAATGGTTGAAAGAGAAATGTGCTGGTATAGAAAATTGTCTGAAATTAGGAAAAGTAGACACAGCTTATCGAAGGATTAAGAATACTTTTGGGGAAAAGAAGACTAAGTGCTGTAATATTAAGGACACAAATGGAAAGCCTCTAACAGATAGGGAAGAAAAGGTTGAGAGATGGAAAGCTTACATAGAGAGTTTGTATATGGGAAAGGAGATCGAGAATCATGTAATGGAAAGGGAGGAGGAAATTGATGAGGATTCAAAGGGAGATTTAATATTGAGATCAGAATTTGACAGAGCATTGGAGGCCTTAAGCAGGAACAAAGCACCAGGCATAGATGATATACTGATTGAGTTGCTACACTGCATAGGAGATGAAGGTCTGATCAGGTTATTTCATTTGGTGTGTAGGATTTATGAGACAGGTGAGGTACCCCTGATTTCAAGAAGAATGTTATCATCCATATACCAAAGGAAGTGGGAGCTGGCAGATGTGAAGATAACCGTACAATCAGCTTGATTACTCATGCTTCAAAGATCCTGTCTAGAATAATTTACAAGAGGTTGGAGAGCCAGATAGAAACGGAGTTGGGTGAAGACCAGTTTGGTTTCAGGAGAAATGTAGGAACAAGGGAAGCTGTACTAAGTCTCAGGCTGATTTTGGAAGGTAGAATAAGGAAAGATAAGAGAACGTTCATTGCATTTGTAGACTTAGAAAAGGCTTTTGATAACGTTGATTGGACTAAATTGTTTGACATTTTGAAATCGATTGGAATAAAGTACAGGGATAGGAGGGTGATATACAATCTATACAGAAACCAGACAGCAGTCATTCGAGTTGAAGGACATGAGAGAGAAGCTGGTATTCAGAAAGGCGTAAGGCAAGGCTGCAACCTATCACCCATACTTTTCAATCTTTACATTGAACAAGCAATGAAGGAAATTAGAGAAAAATTTAAAGTGGGAGTGAAGATTCAAGGAGAAATAATTTCAACTCTGTGATTTGCTGATGACATCGTCATCTTGGCCGACACGCCAGAGGATTTGAATGAGTTTTTGAATGGTATAGACTCCGTCTTACGGAAATAATTCATGATGAAAATTAATAAATGTAAAACAAAAGTACTGGAATGCAGCCGAAATAAATCAGAAACCTCTATGGAGATCAAATTGGCAGGTGAAAAGCTGAAGGAAGTAGGAGACTTCTGTTACTTAGGAAGCAGAATAACCAGTGATGGACGAAGCAAAGAGGATATAAAAAGTAGGTTGGTTCAGGCAAGAAATGCATTTCTACAAAAAAGGAATTTGCTGATATCGAATATAGATTTAGGTATTAGGAAGTCATTTTTGAAAGCCTTTGTCTGGAGCGTGGCGCTCTATGGAAGTGAAACTTGGACTATTGGTGCAGCAGAAAAGAGGAGAATTGAAGCATTTGAAATGTGGTGTTACAGGAGAATGATGAAGATCAGATGGGTAGATAGGGTTACAAACAAAGAGGTATTAAGACGAGTGGGAGAGGAGAGATGTTTCTGGCGACTGCTAATGAAGAGAAGAGATAGGTTGGTAGGACACATACTAAGACACCCAGGAATGGCAAGCTTAGTTATGGAAGGAAGGGTCGAGGACAAGAACTGTAGGGGTAGACCATGGTTAGAATATGTTAAACAGATTGCCTCGGATGTAGGGTGTGGCAGCTATGTAGAGATGAAACGATTAGCTCAGGACAGGGGGCATGGAGAGCTGCATCAAACCAGTCAAAAACTGAAGACTCAAACAACAACAGTTTTTTTGGATGTTGCCTTTATGTCTTTCAAGCGTATATTGTCTGCCCCAGGCGATTTGTCTGTTTTTAATTCCTTAATTATATTTTCTATTTCATATTCATCAGTTTTAAGTAATGTAAAGGAATTCATTAATGTGTTTCTATTTGATTGCCATATGTTGATACTACAGTTATGAGCTAGGCTGTTTATTTTTTCACTAAAGGTATTGATGAATTTATTGACTATCACTTCGTTAGTATAATGTAATATTAAATGTTTGTTTATGAATTCATTGACAGTTTGTGTTTTCCGACCTGTTATATCATTAATGACTATCCACATTCCTTTATTATCGTTTTTGGAACTATTTATCTTATTTTTATAATATTGATGTTTTGTTTTGTTTATTAGCTTATTTAATTTGTTTCTGAAAGCTTTGTATTCATTTTTTATTGTAATATTATCCTTGTTTCTGAGCATTGCTTTGTAAAGTCTGTCTCTTTCCATACATTGTATTTTTAGGTCATAAGTGAACCATTGTTTGCTTTTTCTGTGTTTACGAGTTGTTATGTAAGATGCTTTTGGTAGATTTCCTTAAATTTTGTTGTTATATTGTTATATATGTCATTAGGATTTTTTAATTCAAAGCAATCTGTCCAGTCTGTGTTCTTAAGGCTTGTGTGTATTATAGTATCGTTCATTAGCGTAATGTACGATTCATTATCTTGTAATTGTGTCTTATCATTTTTTGGCCAAATACCTGCATATGTTATGTAGTGGTCAGAGATATCTGATTGTATGACTGCAGAAGTATATTGATCTAGTCTGCTACGATAGTATATGTGATCAATACATGTTCTCGAGTCTAAATTTGGATCATAACGAGTACATTGAGTGATAAGTGGTAGGAAACCATGAGTTGCCATAATATTTGTATATTTGATAGCTGATAGACTGATGTCATTAGATAAAGTATCAATGTTGATATCTCCTAAAATGGCGTATTCGCTGTACTTACTGGTGTGTTGTGTTATATGTGTCTCCAGTTCATCAAGAAAGTCATTTATGTTATTGCTAGGTGGTCTGTAAATGCGTGTTAATCCAATCTTTTTGTTCATGTGAAGTATTTCTATTACCATTGATTCATGAGTATCGGAAATGTATGAATTGTGTGTTCTAATAGCCATGTTGTTCTTTACATATATGGCTATGCCTCCTCCTTTACGATTTGTTGTATTACAAAATACAACATTAAAATTATCCAAAGTAAATAGGTAATTATTAGATTCAAGTATGTCAATTTCTGTTAAGCAAATAATATCCAGATCATTAATTTTCATGCCTAAGGTTATGGTTAAATAATCCCAGTTTTTTGATATAGATTGAATATTTAGAGAGAGGATATTGATTTCAGCATTATTTCTAGTCTTATTACCATTTTCGATGAAATCGGGTATATTGAGAAATGTGAGTTCATTTTGTATTCCAGAAACATTTATATTGCTATCCCAACTGTTCATAATATCAATTAATATAATAATTCAATAATAATTCTTTCTTTTTGGCGGGGGGGGGGGGCTTACCTAATTTTGTTAATGTCTTCCTCACGGGAGATTCTCAATATACCAGATTCGTCGTTTTTTCGCGCTAGTATTTTGCCGTTTTTAACCCAAATGAATTTCCAGTTATTTTCTCTGGCCTGATTTTTAGTTTTCCATAGTAGCTCCCTGTAAAATGACGTTAGACTTTCGTTAATGAAAAACCTAGATTTAGTGTTCCCATGAGTGAGGAAATTTTGTCCTTTTCTTTTCTGTAAAAATTCATTCTTTTTGGATATGGAGTTGAATTTTACCACTATTGGGGGGATTTTGTTCTTTCTTTGCAGTGGGGGCCTGTAAACTTCCTCTACATCAAACATGTTTAGATCTACTTCTAGAGTCTCAGCAATTTTGTGGACGATTTCATCCAGGCATTCATCTTTCGCGCGTGGCACTTCACATATTTCAATGTATTGTTGCCTACCGTTCTGTTCCATTGAGTGCACTTTCTCGTTTAGATCTGATATTATTTTGTCTTGTAGATTCTTTTCGTCTTTTAGGGTTTTTATTTCTGCTGTAAGTGATTTCAGAAGAGTTGCATTTGACTTAGTTTCCTTAATCAACTCATCATATTTCTGCGCAATAAAGTCGGCACTTTTTACACTTTCACTCACTTGGTTTTTCAGTTCACTAATATGTTCCTTTAATTCTAAAAACATACCTTTGATATCCGATGCGTGTATTATCTCCGTGTCCGGTGTTGAAGGTGGAGTCGCTGTGTCATCAGTGTTGGCAGCAGCTGGTAGGGTCATTATTCCACCGCTTGCGACAACAGGTGCTGACGTTGTCTTCTTGAAGCTACGGCACTGTGGACACCGCCATGACTCCTTAGCTTGTTTTGCCATACCTTTTCACGTACGTATTGTTACTGATGTTTATTCATAATGATATTTCCCTTTGCATCCCGTGCAGTATACATAGTCACCATCACTTGGGAGTCCTTCTTGACAGCGGTCGCAAACCATTTCCTTGCTATACTTAACTTTTTGCGGAGCACTCAGGTACACGTCTACTTCCTCCGGTGTCTCACAAGTTTTTAACATGATTTTTCTCGTAAAATGACTATTAATAATAATAATAATAATAATAATATTAAAAATGATAATCCTCCATACACACGTCCATTAAAGCATGGTTTCACAAAACGCTTATGCTTTTAGATGTTTAATACATTTTTCCCTGTAAAATTACTATTCCCTGTTTTAAAAGTGAAATAATCTAACGAGGTAAAAGCGTATGTCATCTCATCACCTATTGTTCAACTATCACACCTAATTATAGGGTTCTTAGTTTGTAAGATATCGATTTTTTCAATTTGGGGATAGTTTTCACCCCCCACTATTTTTCATCGAAAACAAAGATCTTAGGTTCAATTATCATTTTTACCCGATTAACACCTTTTCATCCCCTGTAAAATCACTATGTACTGTTTTAGGGGTGAAATCACCTATCCAGGTAAAAGCGTATGTCATGGCATATTTTTAAGCATAATTTTAGGGTTCTTAGTTTCCAAGGTATCGATTTTTCAATTTGGGGGTAGTTTTCACCCCGCTGCTATTTTTCATCAAAAACAAAAGATCTTAGGTTCATTTATCATTTTTACGTTTTTAACATGTTTTTTCTCGTAAAATGACTATTAACTGTTTTAGGGGTGAAATGACCAATCGAGCTAAAAGCTTATATCATCACCTATTTTTAAAGCTAACACACCTAATTTTAGGATTCTTAGTTTCTAAGATATTGATTTTTCAATTTGGGGGTCAGGGTAGTTTCATCCCCCAAAGGGGGACGTCGTCCCAAGTGCTAGGACCCCTCATACAAATCCCTAGCATGAGTGGTTCGCGAGATATTAACAAAAGTGTAGTTAGGCCCTTTTGACAAAAATGAATCATACATTAAAAAATGGGGCGTCACCCCAAGTGCTAGGATACTGCCTATGGCAAAATCCCATCAGGGGTTCAGAAAATATTAACAAAAGTGTAGTTAGGGCCTTTTGACAAAAGCCGTCAGTGCGCACGCATACAAATATATATTATTTATCCCGGGTAAGAGTAGATTTTATTTTGGGGTGGAAATACCTCGTCCATACAAAAAGGGGGTTCACCACGAGTCCTACGACACCCCATATGTTTAAATCCCATTATTGGTTAGCGAGTTACTAAAAAGCGGATGACCTATTAGTTTTTTGGTTCTTAATAAATATTAAAAAAAACGCATCTATAAATAATCATTTAAAAAGCCCGCTCTCCTACAAAAGCCCCTTCCAAGTGTGAATGCATACAAAAGATAATCACTACTCCACCCCCGGGTAAGGGTAGTTTTTTATTTTGGGGTAGACATACCTTGTCCATAGAAAAGATGGGTTCACCACGAGTCCTACGACACCCCCATATGTTTAAATCGCATTATTGGTTAGCGAGATAATAACTAATCTATAAATAATTATTTTAAAAGCCCACCTACTTACAAACGACGATACAACAAAAATAACATGATACACGTCATTATCACTTTTATTAAATATCCCCAAAATGTCAAAACAACATGTTTACCCCAAATTGCGTTTCCAAATTCCACCCATTTTGAAAAATAACCTCACCATCAAATACAGCGGAAAAAATACCATCTAAAGGTTCCCTCACTCAACCCTACTCCTCCCCCACCACCTAACCTGTTCCCAACATAGCCATGCGTATTCAAGCACACACGCGACTTGCAGGAGAACTGTAAAACGTTTTTCACCTAGCGACTTCAAATTTATGGTGCGGGTAGAGGGAGTAAATACCAACCATTCATCACAAACAAACTTTTTGTCAGGTTCACCGTTTCCAAAATATACACCATTTTAAAAATTCCTTTTCTTTTTGGCCTACACACTGAAAACTTGGTTTCTTCCTAGAGGGCATAGGCACCTTTCATTAACGTCAAACAAACTTTTTCACAAAATTCACCGTTTCCAAAATAATCAAAAATTCAAAAACAAGAATTTTCAAACAATTTTTTTAAAATATCAACACACATTGTTAGCAAAGAGGACGTCACCCTAACGCCAACAGTACCTCATTCGTTAAAATACGACCATCCGTTCGCCAATTATCGCCAATGGTCGCGAGAAAGTAGGCTATCATTCTTTTTCCTCCTACACACTTCAAACTTCTTTTCCACCTAGAGGGCATAGCCACCTTTCATTAACGTCAAACAAACGTTTTTCTCATCTTCACCGTTTCCAAAATAGCGCCAATTTCAAAATCAACAATTTTCAAAAAATAAAATAAAATACCAACACACATTCCTAGCAAAGAGGACGTCACCCCAACGCCAACAACACCTCGTTCGTTAAAATCCGATCATGCATTCGGGAGATATCGGCAAAGTTTATAAGAAGGTAGGGGGAATCCAAGAACTTCTATAACCCCACTACTCGCAGGGTATATTTCTGAGATCATAGTGTGTGGGTCATTTCCATGCAAGCTGTGATCCACCTTAAGCAAAATCTTGGTCTTACCTTACAGTTCATATCCTCGCCGCTAGATGGGGGCGTCATTCATTCCATTCCTGACCCGGTCGGAGACTGGAAACAGGCTGTGGATTTTCATTTTCACAGTCATACAGCATAAATGTTTGATGTATAAGGATTACAATGCAACCAAGAACTACATTTACCAACCACCTCGAGCCGAGAAAAAGTTACCTTACAAAAATTATATCAACTTTGTTTCTTGGACACACAAAATTGTGAAATTAATAAACCAGTTATACAACATTCCAATGTAATTTGTGCTAAAATTTGAATTCGATCTGATGACGGGCTTTTGAGATAATAATTCTTGAATGTGACGCATGGTTGAAACACGCTTAAAAACGTGCACTTTTTGTGTTCCAACTGCGATAAAAAAAAATATATAAATTTAAAAATCCAAACCTACATGAACTAACGTAAAATAGAACGACGAAAATGTTAATGGTATTGGATTTTATGTAGGTCTATTGGTTACTTCACAAATAACCCTCAAACTCGAGTACACATAATACTTTGGTCGACAGTAGATCAAGTGTTCTATGTAGATTGATTCTTCAGTAGATCTACACATTGATATTCAAAGCTTTGCAAAATTTATTTATTTATTAATAGATACCGTTACAGTTAAGCATTAAGAGAAATCTATAGCTGGACGCAATATTATCTGCAGACGACTTAGTGCTGGTTGCAACCTCAGAAGCTGATTTACAGCGTTCAATATATAACCTGAAATTAGTCTCAGAAAACTACTCAATGGAATTATCTCTAAAGAAATCTAAGATAATGGCATTCTGTGGCACGGAACCAGTAAGAAGTAAGAACTGCTTGGATAATAACATTTTGGAAAGAGTAAACGATTTTTACCTTGGTTACAAACTGTCTTTCTTTGAAGAAATGGACATACCCGAGAAAATCTTAAAATTCAACAGATGTTTAGGAATCATCAATACAGTTTTTAGACCATCATTAGTTCAAAAACACACCCGAACAAGAATTTAAAAAACCTTAGCAAGACCAGTACTTTGCTATGGTAGCGAAGCGTGGAGCCTGAGGAAATGTGATGAGAGACGAATAACTACCGCCGAAATGAAATATATGCGACGAACAGCAGGAGTCACTAAGTGGGATCACAAACGAAACACAGAACTGCTGAATGGTCCTAACAACAGACCTGTATTGGAATACATCCATGAATACCAAAGAAATTGGCTAAGACACCTCAACAGGATGGACAGAAGCAGGATCCCTAAAGCAGTCGTCAACTACAGCCCCGGTGAGAAGAGATCTTTAGGTCGCCCCAGGAAAAAATGGCGTGAAAATTCAAAGCTTTTGTGTAGACCGTAACAGTTCTTCTAGGACTAACACATGAAAGGATGATGATGATGAGACAGTTAAGCAAAACCTGGTGGTAACAAGATATTTACATGCTGTATATCTCAATTTCTCTCCATAATGTCTCTATGTTCCCTCAATACAACATTTATTTTATTCCTGAAAACTTTTAAACTGTTAGGAAAAGGTTCTAATATTTCTTCAGGTGACTCATTCCATGTTTGAATGCTCTTGTTTATAAAAGAATACTTAGCAAAGTTTGTTTATTGGATTTTGGGCCCAATTTTGTATTCGTCATCTCTCTTACCCATATAATCTGGCCATGCATTCTGTTTCGCAACTCATTCTAGGTCGGTTCTCCTGTGTATGCTTTGTACATCTCCTGGAGTCTTCTTTTATGTCTTCTGCTGTGTAGGGATTTCCATTCCAATGACTGTAACATATCAGAGACACTGTTAGTTTGGGAGAATTTGCCAAGTACGAATCTTGCAGCTTCCCTTTGCACCATCGGAAACTGAGAAGCTTTGAAGTGTCAAACATGCCTCGAATATTGAATTATGAATTTGACACATTAGTGATGCAGATAATTATGTCCTTTCTGTCAGCTAAACTATATGCTGCTGTCAAGAACTTCCTTTACACATAATTACCGGGTTGGCAAGATGGAAGGAAGTTAGGGAAAATATGAATGCGTGGAAACCTTGACATTATGTAACATCTTTTTCATTAACAGAAAAAATCCACTTTAACATATCAGCACAAGTAGAATACGTGCAAGAGGAGCTTCGACAATGTTCGCGTGTACTCGGTAGTGGCAGAACACGCCCCTCCCACTTTGCTTCAGTAGGTCGCTGGCAGCAGTTCTGAACTGATCATCTGTCCATCCGGAGGCTTGGCATGCAAAACTGTGATTGGGGTTCAAGCGTGTATGTAATGCCTTACACTGTAGTTATTACCTGAGCCAGGACAGAGTAACCTAGACCCTAATTAGCCTGTATTGTTTGCTGCTTCCTTGCACTCTACGCTTGAATTACAGCTGTAGACCAACGAGCCCGCAGGGTTGAAGAATGCTGTGAGCAGGGAGCCCGGTAATCAGCATTCGGGGGACACACAGGAGCCCTGCAATGAGCATTGAACTACGTCGATTGATAATGGTCTCTGCGCATCGTTGAGTTTAAGCAAGCTCTTCTGCATGGCACAAAACACATAGTAACCAACATATCTATTTATTACAATAATATGATACACTATACACAGCATGTTGAATAGGTCGGTGAGGAGACACGGCTAATGCGTGAAACCAACAGAACACGCCTGAATGAATTAGGCAAGATTGACAATGAAATGTCACATCGTCGCCATAGCACGATAACACATTGTCGCCTGCCTTCTCGACTCAACACATTGTCCTCTTTATCTCCCATTATCTTCAATTATTTCGATTAAATCAGCAGTGTCCCTCCTGGATCATTCACGCTTTTCCTCCTTTTCTAAGCAAATGAGAGCATTATGTGAGATGATTGCATGTTTTCACGTAGTTGCCAACTTGCTCAAAATAGGAACGGATTTGATCAGTGCAAGTAACTTGCGAAGCTCACGACAATCTTCTTTACATTGACGCACAAAACTGGCTGCAAGTTTCTTGTACAAGAAATTGCTCATAGCGCAAGCCAACTTGCCGAGTAATTTAGACTTGCAATTTTGTCCCGCAAGTTCCCCCGGTCAAGTTAATTGCTACAATAACTTGCTGGTGTAAACGTGGCCTTATAAACATCATCATCTCCTTCATTTCCCGCTTCCAGCTTCCGGGGTCGGGTTGTGAATTAAAGACCTGTCTCTTCACCACTCCTCTCCTTTTTAAGTACATCTTCAAGTTTTCTTCCCCTCTTCTCTATGCACTCCCAGACTGTATCCGTCCATCTCTTTCGGGGTCTTCCTCGTGGTCTCTTCCCTGTCTTCTTTTTGGAGAAAGCTTTCTTTGGTACTCTCTCCTCTTCCATCCTCATCATGTGACCATAGCACTTCAAGCTTCCTGTCCTTGTTCTTATCCCTTCATTTCTAACTCTATATCTTGTGGTGTTGCCCTCTATGCCTCATCTCCACTGCTTGTAGTAGTCCATGTTCCAGCTGTATATCGTAATAGGTTGAATATACTGTAGTATATGATGCTGCGGCACCAACTCTCTCACCAGAAGAGCTGCAAGAGTCAGTTAATTGTTACAAAAGTGCATGTGATCGCTTTGGTCTTACCATAAATGTCTTGGTACAACCTTCACCAGGCACACCTCTTCCTCAGTTCAATATCTCCATCTCAAATTTGCCATTAGAACAGGTAGACCACTTCTCGTACCTGGGCAGTACCATTTCTGTGAGCTGTTCCTGTGAGCAGGATGTGGATAAGAGAACTGGCGCAGCCCATGCAGCATATGGACGATTAGCGCACCGGGTCTTCATGAATAAAGATCTGTCCAGGAGTTCACAGCTTATGATATACCAAGCAGTAGTCATTTCTACATTGTTGTATGGCTGTGAAACGTGATCTTGGGAAGCTTGAGCGTTTCCACCTACAAAAACTTCGATCAATCCTGAGGATTAAATGGGAAGACCACATTACCAATATTGCTGTTCTTGAAAAGGCTCAAATCAACAGCATAAAATCATCCATAATAGGTCACAAATTTAGATGGATTTTTCATGTCCATCGGATGGATGATGTGAGATTACCTCGTCAAATGCTATATGGTGAGCTATGCTATGGCACCAGACCTCATGGTGGTCCTAAGAGGCGCTGCAAGGACCAATTTAAGCAGACCCTGAAATTGGCAGGTCTTGATTCACAAACCTGGGACTTGCTGGCTGCAGACCGCTCAACTTGGCGTCGTACCATCTCGGATACTGTAAAAACGTTTGAAAGGGATCGACGCACACATGAAGAGGCCAAGCGTCAAGCTAGGAAACTTCGAGCAGCCCAACCACGTCCTCCTCCAGCAATACTATGTGACTTGTGTGGACGCTTGTTCCATGTCAGGATTGGACTCTTTAGTCACCGTAAACACATCCACAAACTGGACTGAAGGAAGAAGATTTATACTCGGATTCGAGTTAAAGCCGATGATGATGACCTTTCCCATTTAGTTTTATCGTTCCTCTTCCTTCCTTCCTTTGTTCCTCTTGACACTACCATTGTCTTGCTCTTCTCTGTGCTGACCTTCATCCCAAATTTCTCATCTCTTGATTCCCAACCTCTAAACATTACAGGTTTATGTAAATGAGCTCTGTCGTGATTATTTTTCAGGGGAAATTTTCCAACTGATGGAAGCAACAAACAAGCAGAAAGGAGTTCACAGCCGAATAATTTGGACTTGTAGCTGGAGCCATGACTCGCTCTACTTTGCTACGGGATCTCGAGATGGAAAAGTGGTAATATCGCCATGCGTTTCAAATCCACTAGATTTTACATCATTCATGGAAATGGATGGACAATCAATGACGGCAGTGGCATTTGCACCATCCTTTATCAAAGAAAACTATGTAATTGCTGTGGGTTTGAAAACTGGCAACATTTCCATTAGAACTTGGAATCCAGATTCAAATATATGGAATGGTCTGCTGTGGCTTGATAATAAGTTAGTTGATGTCTGCTTGATAACATAGTCTTTCTGTCTCTCGTATAATACAGGGTCATTATCCTTGTGCGCCCCCATAACCACGGCAAGCTAAGCCGGCGTTGACTGGCGCAAATCACAGGCGAGCGTACACGGTGCAGCCGGTGGTTGGCGAGCACTTTTATACTTTTACCAAACATGTTAATGACTGGAGGTCTCAAGATTCAAGGAGAAATAATTACCATGCTTCGCTTTGCGGATGATATCGCAGTCCTGGCAGAAAGCAAAGATGATCTGAATTATGCATTAGCAGAAATGGAATCCACCTTTAACAAATATAACATGAAGATCAACAAAATGAAAACCAAAGTTCTTCTCTGTAGCCGGCAGTGTGAACCTCCTCGTTGTACTTTAAATGGAGAACAGCTGACAAATGTACAGGAGTTCACTTACCTTGGTAGCAAAATAACAGCAGATGGAAGAAGGAGAGGAGAAGTAGGCGGCCGCATCAACCAAGCCAAAATAGCATTCAACAAGAAAGGAAAGCTCTTTACATGCAGAAACATTAGTATGAGCCTCAGGAAACGTCTTGTGAAGATATATGTGTGGAGAGTACTGTTGTATCGTAGTGAAACCTGGACTCTTAGCTTGGCTGATAAGAAACGAATAGTAGCCTTTGAAATGTGGTGCTATAGGAAAATACTAAAAAATTCGATGGGTGGACAAAATCAGTAATGAAGAAACGCTGAAGAGGATTGGAGAGAAGCCATGTTTATGGAATATGCTTACTCACCGAAGAGACAATTGGATTGGACATATCTTGAGGCATGAAAGTCTTCTGCACACAATACTCGAGTGCAATGTGGAAGGAAAGAACTGTAGAGGTAGACCACGGCTGAGATACATGAAACAAAACATTCACGACAAGGGTTGTGATAATTACTTGGACATGAAGAGACTAGCCACAGACCGGAGTTCATGGAAAGCTGCTCCAAACCAATCTTCGGATTGAACACCACAGAGAGAGAGAGAGAGAGTTCAATAATGAGTACTTACAGTACTCATAGTCGATGCTGCAAATGCCCTCCCTCTCTGGTAACACACACCTGACATCTTCTGATGAAAGAATGGACAACGATCTCATCTAATTTTTGTTTTGTGTTACAAGAGAGGGAGGACATTTTCTACATCGACTATGAGCACTGTAAGTACACATTATTGGACATGTTTGGTAAAAGTGCGCGCCAAGCACTGGCTGAACCATGTACGCGAGCCCGATATCTGCTCCAGTCCACGCCGGTTTACCTTGCCGTGTTTATCGGGGCACACAAATATAATAACCCTGTAGAAATATTCCAGCTGACAAGGTCCGCAATAGCCTATATTTGAACTTCGTACGAGAATCAACATAATCGCAATCATCAACACTGAAGTACAGCAACATGGAATCCTGTCAATACTGGAAAATGGTTGATATTGCCTGTAAATGGCTAAACCTGCGTGATGCAGAAAAAGAAGGAATTATAACTGATATAACGGCTTCGGTGTGTTATCATTACAGATTCAAAAGCAGCCATCCAAGCCGTCTCGTCAAATTATAAGCCTCAAAATAAAGAACTGAAATACATTTTTGTATGATAAAAACCTTTCAAAGACTCCACAAACAGATCTCATTTCAGTGGATCCCTTCTCATGTTGGAATAGCAGGTAATGAAGAGGCAGACAGATTAGCAAAAAAAAAAAAGGTACCACACTACAACAACCTGCCAGTCAGACTGATTTTATGTCAGCAAAAATGATCTTTAAAAATACTATCAAAAACAGGTATGAAGAAATGGCAAAGAAAACAGCAGAAACCAAATTATGGAAGGACACTGATGCTAAATGGGATCAATATATGAATTAACACCAAGAAGAGAAGCTGTACCCTTCTTCAGACTTAACACTGGCCATGACTGCCTTGCAGCCCATCTGAAACGAATCAACATCCTGAGATCTGAAGAATGCACACTAGAAGTAAAATGGATAAGGGGCCCCTGCTACATTGCAACAAACTTGATGTGACTGCTAGAACTTCAGGAAACCTCACACAACTCGATTGGAACGCAAGAAAGCAGATGGATTGGAATCCGGGCTAGCCATAGGAAACAACAACAACAATAATGGCTTCGGTGGCGTAGTTGGTAGTATGCTGAACGGCTATGCCCAAGATCGCGAGTTCAAACCCGGCAGAAGTTGTCAGATTTTTAAGAGCGTTAAAATCCCTCAGTATGCCTTCCTTCGGAGGGAAAGTAAGGCTTGCGTGCCCATGTAATAGATTGATGGCATGTAAAAGAACCTACCACCACAATTGGTGGTGTGTAGCAAACTTTGTAGGTTATATTTGGCTAGTTAGAAACGCTCTATCAAGTTCCAACGTTCACCGCTAGGTGTTAGCGATAGTAGCATATGGTAACCACAGTTGGAACTACTTGGTATTGAACTTGTTGGGAGCCCTCGGGCGTTCAATCAAAAATACCCAGCTATGGCCATTGGCTGCGATTTATATATAGTAACTGATATAACGAAAACATGTGAATTTCATGTCGTTTACATGTGTATTTCACTTGCTTTGACCAGTGTTGCCAATGGTTTCAATGAAAAATCTGTTAAATGGGTAGAACATCCCACAAAAGGTAAACAAATATAACATTCAAAGTTATAACGTCAGCTCAACAATCAAGGTCTACCCACAAAGCGCTGTCGGTAGACGGCAGATGAAGTCAGAAGTCGGAGTTCACAACATAGCCACCCACAATGCGCAGTCGTTAAAATGCTAGGAGTAAATAATAACTTGACTTTCATTTATTCCTTGAGAAGGTTGTCATTGTCAACAACCTAACCTAAAATTTGCAAGGACGCATGACTTGGAGCGGTACGGTTTATTTTTATTGCTGCTAACTGGTACAGCATTGTTAAAATTGAGGAAAAATACTCGTACATCCAGTATCCCCTCTTGTAAATAATTAATAACAAATCCAACTCTGAATTACGCCTACTGTTTTTTGAACAGAATTGTTTTTGTGTAGCTGGTCATTTTTGATTGAACGCAAGAGGGCTCCCAACACGTTCAATCTATTACTACATCATTTCCTCACTTATTTTTCGTCATTACAAAATGTATTTTGGCTAATGTCAGTACCGGTAGGCCCTAGGCCTACTTTAGAAAATGTTTTCGTGCGATGAGCTCTCATTCAGCGTTACCTTCCGCTGCATTACATTTGCTACAAAGGAAAACATTATAATCAATGAACAGTTTCCTTTTAGATACTTGGGCTCACTCATGTCATACATCCAACGGCGTTCCCTCACAAGATCAATTAATATATCTTCTATCCCAGTCATATTTTTATATACTGTAATTATGCGAAGAATATACCGCGAATACAACTAGTCAACTACACAGCTGATGACAACAAAGTGACGCCATCTTGTGATCTTTTCTCATTGGCTCTCAAATATACAGTTAGCTGTCGAAGATAAAATTGGCAACTATCTTCACATTGTGAATGACGCCATAAGAGAGCACGTCAGCCTTCAACTGCCATTGTGGGTAGAGCTTCACTGTTGGGAGAACCTGGCTGTCGGGAAACAATAGCAATGTAACGTGGACGCATAGTTAGCATAATATGCAACTGATAATTTGGACAGGGATGATTTTGGTTGTTTTTCAGCAATTGCTGTTTGGATGTATATTCCCTTAACCCATAACTTCCAGTTTGGCTCATCACCTGACAGTAAAGCGGCTACGCTTCCATCCAACTGCAGCTTCACTGTTGGCTTCATGTGGGATGGGCCATATCATCAAGATCTATGATCTGTCCCCTGCATATCAGCGTCCCAGTCACCTTAAATAAGTGTCTTTTGTGGTTTCATTTGAGGGGCTTGGACATAGTCATCATTTAGCCTTGAGTATGCATGTGTGTGTAAAAAAATAATTTCTTTTTAACTGTTGTTGTTTGAGTCTTCAGTCTTTTGACCGGTTTGATGCAGCTCTCCATGTCTCCCTGTCCTGAGCTAATCGTTTCATCACTTCATAGCTACCACACCCTACATCCGAGGCATATTCTAACCTTGGTCTACCCCTACAGTTCTTGTCCTCGACCCTTCCTTCCATAACTATGCTTGCTATTCCTGGGTGTCTTAGTGTGTGTCCTACCAACCTATCTCTTCCCTTCATTAGCAGTCGCTAGAAACATCTCTCCTCTCCCACTCGTCTTAATACCTCTTCATTCGTAATCCTATCTACCCATCTGATCTTCATCATTCTCCTGTAACACCACATTTCAAACGCTTCAATTCTCCTCTTTTCTTTTCTGCTGCACCAATAGTCCAAGTTTCACTTCCATTGAGCGCCACGCTCCAGGCTAAGGCCTAATACCTAAATGTATATTCGATGTCAACAGATTCCTTTTTTGTAGAAATGCTTTCCTTGCCTGAGCCAACCTACTTGTTATATCCTCTTTGCTTCGCCCATCACTGGTTATTTTGCTTCTAAGTAACAAAAGTCTCCTACTTCCTTTAGTACTTCACCTGCCAATTTGATGTCCATAGAGTTTTCTGATTTATTTCGGCTGCATTCCAATATTTTTGTTTTATATTTATTAATTTTCATCACGAATTCTTTCCTCAAGACGGAGTCCATACCATTCAAAAACTCTGGTGCTTCAGCAAATCTCAGATTTTTTAAAAATACAGAAAAAATTAAGTAAAATACAAAATAAGATGTTTTGAAATGTCAAGGATATAAGGACAGCCATGTTATTCCTGGAGCCTAGCAGTGGTACCCGGCTTCGCCCGATGGATTGTTTTATTTGTTTCATGAATGATAATAACTGTTTCAAGGGGCCTAAATCTTCTTACACTAATTACTCCCCGTGACTGTAATTTGTAAGCAACGTAATATGTAACTATTTTTGCAATTCCGCACCAAAACACGGATAGGGGCGGTGTGATGCAGCCTGCTTTGCCAGCCAACAATAGACTTATTTAATAGTACATTATGCAACGAGCCTATAATGGCTATAATTAAGACACGAGTATGTTTATAAAATGAGCTTTAGCGAGTTTTATAATTTCCATACGAGTGTCTTAATTACCATTATAGGCGAGTTGCATACGACTGTTTATGTTCGACGATAATTATAACTTTATTATTATTATTATTTCCTATTATTCCCCTTCAGGAGAGCGTGAGAACTTGAGCCAATCACAGCTTCACTTCCTTTTCCTCTCTTCTTTTCTTCCCAAAACCTCTTCATTAGTTCACTGTGCTTTTTCTTCCTTTCCTCTGTCCATTTTTTCCCTGATGTGTCCTTCCTTGAAACTTGTACAATTTTCGTGTTTCTGATTTTATTTCTAAATTGTTCTCTGTCCTTAATGTCGTGTTCAGAGATTTTAAGTAATTCCATGTCTTCATGTACTTCTTTTATCCAACTGGTCTTTAATTTACTTGCATTCACGATATTGAAAATCTTCTTAGTGAGTCTGTTCTCATCCATCCTATATATGTGTCCATAGAACTGCAGACGTCTCTTCCTAAATTTATCTATACTGGTGTCTGTATTTTCATAAAGTTCCTTTGTTGGTCTCCTGACCCAAATTCCATCACGGAAAACAGCGCCATGGATTTTCCTAAGAATTTTTCGTTCCTGTTTCTCAATTCATGAATTCTTGTCATTCCTCTAATGATGACGGTGGTTTCTGCCGCGTACAAGGCTTCAGGCAAGACAACTGTGTTATAATGGCGCAATTTTGCATTGCGAGATACTGCTCTTTTGTTATAATGATTCCATGTCAGCTTGTACGCCTTCTGCAATTTCACTATTCTATCTGCATTAGAAATTGTGTTCAATCCTGTGGGTTGGATGGCTTCTCCTAAATATTTGAAGTGAGTGACCTGCGAGATTTTTCCATATTGCGTTCGCAAGGTGATGTTTCCTGTTGATTTGGTATCCATATACTGTGTTTTTTCATGGGAAATATCAAGTCCCGTTTTACTGGAGATTTCGTGTAGTTTCTCTAGCGCTAATATGGCTTCATCCTTGTTGTTTGTTAAGATGGCCAGATCATCTGCAAAGGCCAAGCATTTCACAGTGACTCTTTTCCCTTTCTCCTTTCCAATTTGGATACCTTTCGCATGCTTTTCCCATTCTGTGATGATTTTGTCCAGTACGATGTTGAACAAGAGTGGTGATAAACCATCCCCTTGTCGAAGTCCAGTATGTATTGCAAAAGAGTTAGAGATTTCTCCCATGAATTTCACCTTTGAGGTAGATCCCAATAATGTTTCCTGGATGATGGCCCTGGTCTTCCTGTCAATTCCTAATTCTTCAAGTCTGTTAAACAAGGTTTGTCTGTCAACCGAATCGTAAGCCTTTTTGAAATCCACAAATATGACTGTAGTGTTCCTGCATCGTCGGATGTGCAGTAGGGTCCTGAGGTTTCAGATCAGCTCAATACAGGACCTTCCCTTCCTGAAACCTGCCTGATATTCTCCAATATGGTGGTTCACCTGTGGCTCGAGTCGATTCAGCAAAGCTTCAGAGAGAATTATAACTTTATTATATGTTTAACATAAATATTCATAAATATCTGTTCAGTAACTAGAATTTTGTGATCGGGTGGTGCGCTAGGTAGCATATCTCCGTGCTCCAAGCTCTCTGGCCGACCGACGCATGCGCTCTGTCTGCTTCAATACCATATGTGCAGATCGTGAACCATTCAGTAAAACTGTCACCGTAGTCGTTTGAAATCAACGCGCTGTGTAGAAATTGGATTTGAGTATATTAAGGTACAGTGCTATTTCTTGTCTCATATTCACCAGTTTATTTACGCAAACATATGGACGGTGCACTTTCGGTAATTTATATAGACATGTTGGATTTTGAGCGCATGCGCGAAGGTATCCTTATCTAATTGGTCAAACAACTGTTTCTTGAGCTGTGATTGATGGGAGAAACTGTTTTATAATGAAAAATAGTGTTATAATGACCATCATTATTGTTACGTGCAAAGTGCCCGTCCCAACATTTCAAACATGTAAATTCCCCTGATGCAATTCTTATTTTGAAATGTCCGCTTCGTCGCTCAGTTCCGCCTGTGACCACGAGATGGTAGCGGCAGTCGGACTTTGTAAGGTCTGCTCGTGGTTCCTGTTTCTCTCCGATAGGTGGTGTGTGCTGCGCCTTATAAAACTCCTTATATGCATGACATAATTGAAAGACAATTACATTCTTCGTCATGAAACAAATGCCAGTGTATTCAGGATACCGCCAAATTAATTTCCTATTTATGACATTGTTGTTTGATGTGTCGGTCTGTGATTGGACAATAAATTTTACATGAAGGCAGTTCTGCACTTGACACGCAATAATTCTCCGCCATTTTGTGGAGTCCATTAGCCATCGGGAAAAAAACAAGACATCAAGCTGACTGGTCGTGAAAGGTGTCACCGCTGATGGGGGCCTAGCCCCCATTCTCTACCAAATATTAATGTATTCAAGAGAAAAGGAATTGCCTGTTCTCTTCAGGCTGTGAATTTCATCGTTTCGCCGTGAAGTGGTCGTGTGAAATGTGGTCGCATGTCGATATAGACCTGTGATTGTGACCCGCACGAGGCATGTGCCGTGTGGCCATTTTCAAGGCAATTTAGTGCCAGATTTTATTTATTTTAAAATGTGTTAGTTTTTTTATTTTTATTGTGTCTCCACTGCGAAGGATGTAAGGTACGTTACATTATTTTTCTTGATGTTTATTATTGTTATGGAGCTCCGATATCATCTTATAGTAATATTTTAATTCTGTTCCTCATTTGTTTTATAGGCCTAATTTTATTTCTATTTTAATTACGTTTCCTGATTTATTTTAATTTTATTATCTTTCTTCGTACCTTATGGAGACACATTTCTAGTTTATTTTACGTTTAAATTATTACTTATTGTCTTCTGCCAATCTTAGGATTGATATAGTATTCAATTTAATTTATTCATGATCCGGTGCATTTCACTGTTGTAATGGTATTTAGACGTAATGTTTTCCTCCGTCCATTTCCTTCTGCTGATGTTTAAATTTAATTTTATTAATTGTTTGCCGTAGTTTCGATCAGGCATGCGGTCTCCCGTTTTAGTGGCCATGCTTTTGTTTTATTATGAAGAGATGCATTCAGGTCTCAAGGGCAGTCTCTAGGCGTCCTCCGCGAAACTCAAACGTGTTGTGTTAACTCAAGTTTTTTTTTAAATTTTACCTTGTCGGTTCAACTTTGTGTTTTTAGTAATTGTTCCTGTGTTTGTCTCTTTCATGCAAATTAATGAATTGTTTTCTGCTACTATTTAATTTGATTAATTTAATTTTTTATTTCTCGTTTCGTCGTGGCCGGGATCTACGCATGCCGGATCGCTATTGCATTCTCTAGCAAATTATCAAGCCCTTTCTCATTGTGTTATGCATGTAATTTTTTTATTTTAACCTTTGGGTTGTTTTACATTTTAAATTTTAATTTGAGTCTTTTCTTTTCTTTTCTTGGCCTTGCAGGCAAGCATGTTTGGCGGTCTCTTGCATTCATTGTAAATTATGGTGGATGATGCATGTTCTTTCTCTGGTGGAGGTGTTCCTTATATTTTTACATTACATTTTTTGTAATATTTTTAATCTTTTGTTGTGGCATTATTTCACCGGCAGTAATTCTGTCGGTTAGTGGGGGGTGTCTGTTGAATAGCCTGTGTGTGTTGTCCCCTTCTCCATCTTCCTTCCACCCCTTTTGGAGCTCTTCTGTTGGGACATGTCATCTGTAGGTGATGTTGCTGCGGAGGTGACCCGGACCTCTAAAACCGGTAAGTAGGCTCATCTTCGTTCCTTTCCAGGGTGGCAATTATGATACGGTTTTCAGACACATAATAGTCAGGGTCGAACATAAATATTCTTACAATACACTGCTTTTGACACAATTGGTTCTAGGGCCTTAAACCGTGGTCTTCGGGTCTCTTTGTCGGCTATTTATACAAATCTACTCCGTTTCACCAATCTGCACCAAAGTTTATGTCCCGAGTTTTGTTTCTTGTTTGCGAGGCGTGAAATGAGCCTAGATTGGTCCTCCTGATACAAATTCGATATTTTGTCTATGTACCAATTGACCTACATATAGAGAATGGAGAGGGCAGTCCAAAGTTCAAGTAGACAATGTTACCTGCAGAGTTTAGAAGGGTAAGTGTTCTTGTGATGATCGTTTAGTTGTAATTCCACATTTGCATCCAGGGGAATTGATTGGAACATTAAAATATCACGCCCAGCCACCATCTTGAATGAACGGAATCATTAATATTGCGCCTACTGTAGAGAAAGCCTTTTATGTGAGAGTACATATTTCCTGCGTTTCATCATTGTGGACTGTCGATATTAATGTCATATATTGGCTGTGTGCTATATGCAATGTGACAGTCTAATGACCAGAGCCCCAATTTTGATGACATAAAATGTTTAAAAAATAATCTATAAGACTGGAAAAATCCAATAAAATGATCCGAACACTTTAAAAAATCACCCATAAATTTGAATTAAATTTTACAATCAATTTACTCCTGATACACCATAGGCTATATTTATGTTGACATTATTTCAACACACAAAGAAATGCAAACAAATCTTCCCTTCATGTATTTTTAGCCTATTTTCAATTTTGAAAAAATAGGCTTATGAGATCACCTTTTGTTCGTGTGTGTGTGCGTGTGTGTGTATGTGTGATTCGTGTGTGTGCCCCCCCTAATAAAATCTAAATGGAAGGAGCGATTTCAATGAAACTCGGAAAGTTCATAGCACTATTCCCGGCGAGCTCGACCGTGCCCTTCAAATTTTGTTACGACTCACCAATCCAACATGGCGGCTGTGCGAAATATTTCACCAGCATTCAATATCTCCGAAACTATTACCGATATTACACTGACATTTTCTATGGTGATAGAGGGAACTACTATAAGTTCACTTATGTGACTTTTGAAAACCTGGTAACTACAAAACGAACATGGCGGCCAAGCGAATTTGCGACTTTTAAATAGACGTTTCTCGCGATTTGACCAACCAAACGCAATGAAACTTGGTACAGTATATGTTTATATACATTGTAATGCACCGACATCTAACTTCGTTCAATTGTTTACATAATCACAAGATGGCGGATGTGCGAAATATTTCACCGGCATTCTATATCTCTGAAACTATTAGCGGTATCTCCCTAAAATTTTGTACTGAGATAAAGGGCACTACTGGAAGTCCATCTATAAGATTTTCAAAAACCGGTTAACTACAAAACGAACATGGCGGCCAAGCGAATTTTAACATTTTAAATAGACCTTTCTCGCGATTTAATGTTCCAAGCGCACTGAAACCTGGTACAGGAAATATTTATACACATTGTAATCCACTGGTATCTAATTTAGTTCAATTGTTTACATAACCTCAAGATGGCGGCAGTGCGAATTTTAAAATTAAGTTTTTATTTCTTGTGATGTAGTCATGCGATCGAAGTGAATGTTTGAATAATGAACCTACGCAATAATTTTCCTTTAATGGTACATGACTCTATGGCCTATACATTTAACAATCCAACATGGCGACCATCCGAAATATTTAGACGATACTGAATATCTACGAATCTATTTTAGCAATCAAACTGCATTTTTTAATGTTCATAGGGGCTATGAACTTAAGTTCACCTATAGGACTTTAAATAACCTGGTGATCACAAATCCAACATGGCGGTGACGCGAATTATAAATATTCACATGGACGTTTCTCGCAATTTAACCATCCGCGTG
Source organism: Meconema thalassinum (assembly GCA_946902985.2). Classification (NCBI taxonomy): domain Eukaryota; kingdom Metazoa; phylum Arthropoda; class Insecta; order Orthoptera; family Tettigoniidae; genus Meconema; species Meconema thalassinum. The sequence goes on from OX336394.1 coordinate 435,310,440, forward strand.
CAGTGAAACTTGGTGCAGTAAATCTTTATCCGAATGTTAATCCACTGGCATCTAATTTATTTCAATTGTTTCCATAACCTCAAGATGGCAGCTGTGAAAAAATTTTAAATCTCCTTGTTTTTTCTTGTGTCCTAATTATGCGATTGAAGTTTGAATACTACACGTTCACAATAATCTGCATGTAACAGTACATAACTTTAGGACCTACAAACATAAAATCCAACATGGCGACCATCCGAAATATTTAGTCGGTTCTCAATATCTACGAATCTATTACAGCAATCAAACTGAAATTGTGTATGTTAAATAGTGGCAATTAACGTAAGTAGGATATATGAAAATAGGCTGTATAGTTCTTCACGGAACTACTTGTTTAAGAATACAACAGGCAAATAATATAAAAGTCATGAGAGTTTCACAAAATGAGCTAATCCCCAGTTCATCTTCAGCTGTTGAACTTCAGTCTGCATGAATAATGAAGCCCTCAGTGGTAGATTGTCTGCTCCATGTTCCCAAGATCGTGGATTTGATGTCGGATTTTTGAAGAGCAGCGAAACTCATGCCACTCTCGAGTCGTTATGTGGGTTTGTACAAGATATCTTCTGTCACATTTTGTGATTCTAAACATTTGATCTCAACCTCGGCTCGGCAATTAGAGGTTCAATTTCGCTGTCTGATGTCAATGTTTAGCAGAGCATCGAATTTCGAACGATCGAATGGCTACAAAGATCTACATACAGGAAGCTGAGCCATTATTATTATTATTATTTAGAATATCTATTTTTAGCCTATTTTCAATTTTGAAAAAATAGGCTTATGAGATCACCTTTTGTCCGTGTGTGTGTGTGTGTGTGTGAGGTGTGTGTATGTCCCCCCTAATAAAATCTAAACGGCTGGAGCGATTTCAATGAAACTCGGTAAGTTCATAGCACTATTCCCGGCGACCTCGACCGTGCCCTTCAAATTTTGGTACTTCTCACCAATCCAACATGGCGGCTGTGCGAAATATTTCACTAGCATGCAATATCTCCGAAACTATTACCGATATCGCCCTGAAATTGTGTACGGTGATAAAGGGCACTACTAGAAGTTCACCTATGAGACTTTCAAAAACCTGGTGACTACAAAACCAACATGGCGGTCAAGCGAAGTTGAGACTTTTAAATAGACTTTTCTCGCGATTTAACTATCCACACGTAATGAAACTTGGTACAGCAAATGTTTATACACATTGTAATGCACTGGAGTCTATTTTAGTTCAATTGTTTACATAACCTCAAAATGGCGGCTGTGCGAAATATTTCACTGACATTCTGTATCTCCGAAACTATTACAGATATCACTCTGCAATTTTGTACGGTGATAAAGGGTACTGATACAAGTTTACCTATGTATACTTCATAAACTTGTAAAGTAGAAAACGAATATGGCGACCAAGCGAATTTGAAATATTTTAATAGACTTTTCTCGTGATTTAACTCTCTGAGCGCAGTGAAATGTGGTACAGTAAATGATTTTGCAGATTGTAATGCACTGCCATCTAATTTAATTCAATTGTTTACATAACCTCAAGATGGCGGCTGTGTGAAATTTTAAAATTAAGTTTTTATTTCTTGTGTCGTAATCATGCAATCGAAGTGAAAGTTTGAATAATGAACCTAGGCAATAATTGTCCTTGAATGGTACATAACTCTATGGCCTATACATATAATAATCCTAAATGGCGAGCATCCGAAATATTTAGACGGTTCTCAATATCTATGAATCTTTTACAGCAACCAAACTGATTTTTTTAATGTTCATAGAGACTATGAACATATGTTCACCTATAGGACTTTCAGTAACCTGGTGAGCACTAATCCAACATGGCGGCGACGCGAAGTATAAATATTTAAATGGACGTTTCTCGCGAATTAACAATCCGAGTGCCGTGAAACGTTGCACATTAAATGCTTGTACAAATGTTGATCCACTGGCATCTAATTTATTTCAATTGTTTGTATAATCATAAGATGGCTGCTGTGCGTAATTTTAAAATCTCATTTTTACTTCTTGTGTTCTAATCATGCGATTGAAGTTTGAATACCACCCGTACACAATAATCTTAATGTAATAGTACAAAAAAAAAATCCAACCTGGCGACCATCTGAAATATTTAGACGGTTCCTAATATCTACGAACCTGTTACAGCAATTAAACTGAAATTTTGTATGTTGATAGAGGCAATTAACATGAGCAGGATATATGAAAATAGGCTGTATAGTTCTTCACGGAACTACTTGTTATGTTTTCTCGTCATCGTTGTCGGCTGTAACTTGATTCCGACTACACATACTTCTTCCTGCATAGAGCTTTTCAAACCAGCTTGTGGACATGTTTCTGATGACGAAACAGGCTAATCCTGGCATAAAACATACGCCCACATATATTGCACTGAATGGTCGGGGGAGGGCGGGGTTGTAATTGACGAAGCTTTCTTGCTTGTCGGCCTCTTCATGTCTGCGATGTTCTTCTTCAAATAAATTGACAGTGATCGATGTAGTGTTCCGCCACAGTAAACAGTCCGCAGCAGATGTTTCCCATGAGTGGATATGTATCCCAGTCGTCGTCATGATGTGTTTTAGCTGGTCTTTGAATGCTTCAGAGGGGCCCCATGAGGTCTGGTGCCAGAGCAAAGTTCACCATAAAGGAATTGACGTGGAAGCCTGGTATCACTCATACAGTGAATATGGCCTAAATATCTCAGTTGATGAGCGATGATGGTTGCCTCAATTTTGTTGAGATGCACTTTCTCGAGAACTGCAGTGTTGGACTGCCTGTGAAGGCGCAACTCAATGGTAGATTTGTATAAATAACAGACAAACCAACAAACAAACCAACATTCAGCTTTTATATACCGTAGATACAGTAATATGTTTTTTTGTTTTATACCATATTAGCTATTTTGCCCGGGAGGTGTATTTACATGTTATAGAACGATACACGCCAATATATTACGCAAGGTATATTCATTTTGCCCATCGCGGTACAACGGGTAAAACAGACAGAGGATGCCATCTGTGGATGGAAGTTGTTACCAACGGTACAAGGACGAGATTCAGCTAACCAGGCCCGTAGAAACGACGGGGAGGGAATTTGTGTTTGAATGAGCGACCCAATAAAAGCTTCGGGCTTGGTAGGGAGAGTGATAAATTCATTAATAAACTCCAATGTGTCATAAAGCCTCTTTCAAATATGTTTGAATTTATCTCTATAAACTGTATAACATGTAATAACGATAATAATAACATCCTTTTCTTGTTATTTGGACAGAACTGCTTCGCTCTACATGTGGTTTGTCTTAAGTTTCAAGGTCTTTTATCACGAATGTCATTCCTCATAAATCGAGCTCATATTTCCCGCTACAAATACATTGCTTTGCCTGACACTCCCCGCAAAATAACCGGTTCTGCTCGTGCGATATGCACAGCTTTGCCACGCACAAAATCTACATTCCTGGATACACTTGGCTAGCTTCATTTATAACCAAAATAAAAGCTAGCTTCCTGGCTCTGCGAAATGATACGATGATAAAGCTCTCTAAAATAAATTGTAATCTTTGTAATTAACCAAAAATCCTACCTAAGATGCTATTGACTAAATGTGTGGCTCCAATAGTAGGCGGTCCCATGTCATAGATTTATGGCATGTTAAAGAACCTTCCACTAATTGCACCTGTGTGAAGCTAAATTGGATAGGCTAAGAATGTAGACAACGATCTTAGGTTTCTACGTTCGTTGTCAAGAGCCGACTGTGGTGGCGTCTAGTAGCTAAGTTCTTAACTAGGCCTGTCGGTGGCGGTGGCGCTTGGCGGCAAAAGTAGGAACTATTTGAAAAATTCTAAGTTGCAGTACTTAAATTAAAAAACAGATACAGTCATCACAATTAACACCGGTTATCAGACAGATTCTACACACACCCAAAGTACACGGGGCTACATGACCGCGTTGTCGCAGCCCCTAAACTTAAGAACCAACCAACCAATAGTAGGCCTAATCACAGGCCCAAGGAAATTAAAATGTGATCGTTGATGGTTGTAACTCACATACACAGGGTCTTTCATATAAAGTAAGAACGGCGAGCGGCGGATTTGTTATCCGTTGTTGCGGTGGCCTTGGCTGAGCTTGTGGCGCGCCACGGCCCCCTGTTCTAGTATTGAAAGCGCGCGCATGGTACATATTTGACCTTGCAATAAGCGTGCAGTTGTTCAGTCACCAGTCTGAACCTCAGATGCTAACATGGTGAGACAGTTATCATTACAACATCGTATTTTGTTCAGCAATTTCCCGATGAAGTGCCACCTTCACTAGCACAGATTCACGTAACTGAAAATAAGTTTGACACTACTGACTCGGTGCTCAATAAAATACATAAAATAAAATAATCGGAAACATTACAGTGGCAGAACTCACTCGCGTCAGCCAGAATGTGGATATCAGATACAATGCCTGCATTACCCAGCAAGGACGACACATCCGGCATCTCTTATAAGGTAATATTGTGGGAGCCGGATGAGGATCAAGACGGCCGAGTATGGGATCTAGGGGGCGCAGGAGTAAGCTCAGCGCCATTGTCTGAGAATACTGTAAAAAGAAGAGAAGCAATATTCCGAGTTCCGATGAGCCGCGAAACACATTCTCTTAATTCTATATATTGTATTCTAATAAGTTCCTTTGTTTAAATAAATAATTCAGTCCTATATTCGATGCTTGTGAGTGTCATGATGTGGAAACCGTTTCCCACAAATGGGGGCTCGTCCGGGATGAACTGAAACAACGAGTTACGACGCAATCCACGACTCGAAGTACGACGCTGTTTTCGACGAAGTGAACAGCTAATCATATTTGTTGCTGTTGCCTACGACGCTGACGACGAGACGACGTGCAGTTTTGTGAGCCCACGACGTGCGAATCAACGACGAGTATCATAGGCTAGCAAAATTTGTTCTTCAGTTTCAGTGACAATTAGTGGTGCCGTGACGACGACGACGAGGGTCGGAATCTAAACGACGACAGAGGATTGTGGATGTGGTAAGAGGATAGCGACTCGTCAGAGAGAAACGACGGGAAGCGGTTTTCAACGATATCACCTACAAATATCACCGGTTTGGTGAATGAGGTTAAACTGGTTTGATTGCGCGGTTATGAGGAAGCGATATTGACGGAAAATTACTTGACACACGTGAGTAAACAAATAAGATGACTACACTCGGTGCAATAGAAAAAATAAATAAGAACATAAGTGATGCTCCGGTCAAAGCAATCAAAGTTTTACATAACCTCATTTTCGAACATATAAAAGACGACAGGAAGAATCGAAAGCGACTGCGACAGTTTCCTGGGTTCGATTTTGACGAAAATTCCATTGAAGAGGAAGCTAAGAAGAAATGTATCGAAGAAACATTTTCCAAGGCTGATCTGTTGCGTGTTTCTGAGATTCTTAATACCGAGATCGGGTCAAAGGAGGTAATGATTAACACCATTTGTTATTACTTGAGAAAATTGGATGAACTCGCAACTAATATAGACGATGATGACAAAGATGAAGAGAGCGAAGAGGAAGACCAGCACAGAAGGTATAGAGAACAACATAAGTTTTCATTGTCGTTCCGCGACGTAGAGGGCGCTATGAAAACATTTAACGGTAAGGATGGTTACCCAGTGAAGAAATGGATCGCAGATTTTGAGGAGACGTCAATCTGGATGGGATGGAGTGAGCTGAAAAAGTTTATTTTCGCTAAGAAATCACTCGATGATTTAGCTAAGCTTTTTATTCAAGGTGAGAAAGGACTGACGTCCTGGACTGCACTGAAGAAGACCTTGAAATAGGAGTTTGACGTGGCAGCAAGCAGTGCAGAAATCGAGAAGTTGTTAACCCAGCGACGAAAAAAGCGCGACGAATCTCTACAGGAGTACTTTCTTGTGATTAAGGAAATCGCTAGTAGAGGTGATGTTGAGCAAGTTTCTCTGTGTGAGTACGTGATTGATGGGATCGAAGACGATTCAGGATCAAAACTTCTTCTCTATGGAGCAAAAAATTCCAAGGATTTCAAGGAGAAAATGAGAAGTTATGAGATGGCGGTGAAGTCTTTGCCAAAGAAAAGCACAAAGTATAATAACAGTAATTTTCAAGGAAGTGCGAAGGGTGCCAACGAGAAAGACAGAAAGAGCTGGGGCAGTACAAAGAAGAAAGAGGCGAGTTGTGGTGATAGATGTTATAATTGCGGTGGATCTGGTCATAGTTCAAAGGAATGTGAGCACAAGGATAAAGGCAAGAGATGTTTCAACTGCAACGAGTTTGGCCACATTTCATCCGAGTGCAAAAAAGAGAGGAAGAACGATAAGAGGCATAATCAAGGCATCAATCTTATTGATGAAAAGAAAAGCTACCTCAAGTTCAAAGAGGTTAGTTTGGGTCAGCAGAAACTTCAGGCACATATCGACTGTGGCAGTCCTTATAACATACTGCGACAAAACTTCCACAAGACCATGGGTTCCCCAGGATTGAAGAGCACGGATCTTGTTTTGAAAGGATTCGGTAATGGTTTTGTTGCTCTTCACGGTTACTTCACAACAGTCGTTGAGGTAGATGAGCTGGAGTTCCAAACCAACGTTTATGTTGTTTCTGATGATACTATGGAGTGGGACATGGTTATTGGTATCGATCTATTGGATCAGGGTGAGGTCATCCTGAGCAAGTAAGGAGTTACCATCAAGAAACTAGACGTCCCAATGATGTTGATCAGGGTAGCCGACGAACAGGAATTGGATATCGAGAACTGCGTTGATGAGGAGAAAAGGGAACAGATCCAGGATATGGTAGCGAGGTATGTACCAAAGAAGACGAAATCTACTGATGTCAAGATGATCACATTGAAAGAAGAAAAACCGATATTTAGCAGGCCCAGACGAATGGCACCGCTTGAGAACGTGTTTGTTGATGAGCCAGTCGAGGCGTGGCTGGAGGAAGATATCATAGAACCGAGTCAATCAGAATATACATGCCAAGTGGTGGTAGTCGAAAAGAAAAATAGAAAAAAGCGACTTTGTACTGATTTTCGTCCAATGAACTCAATCGTAGTTAGGGATCTATTTCCCATGCCAGTTATAGAGGATCTTCTGGGCAAGTTACAGGATGCTACGATGTTCTGCACCTTGGATCTCAGGAACGCATTCTTTCACGTGGAAGTCGAAGAAGAAAGTCGACGTTATTTGCCATTCCTAACGCGTTCTGGACAGTACCAGTATAACAAGTCCCATTTGGATTTTCCAACTCACCTGCAGCCTTCCAACGCTTTATTAAAGCTGTGCTCTGGGAGTTAATCCGAGAGAACATAATGTTTACGAGCTCGAGATCTTAGCTGTGGTGAATGCATTAAAAACCTATAGGGTGTACTTGCTTGGAATTCCGTTCAAGATCGTGACTGACTGTATGGCATTCCAAAAGACAATGCACAAAAGGGACCTGGTCCCACGAGTAGCTAGATGGGCTATGGCCTTGGAGGAGTTTGACTATACCATCGAACACCGAACTGCAACCAGTATGAAACATGTCGACGCCCTGAGCCGATGTCCAGCAGTGATGTTTGGATTCCCTGATGGCCTTGCAGCGAGGATCAAAATCGCCCAAAGAAAAGACGAGGGATTGACAGCGATAAAAGCGACACTGGAGAAAGGGCTTTACGAAAACTTCATCGTCAGAGATGTACTGCTGTTTAAATTTGTTGACGGGCGAGAGACGTTGGTACATACCATGAAATCATCAGAGCTGCACATGAGAAGGGACACTACGCTGTTAAAAGGACTGAAGAAGACTTGAAGCAGGAATATTATATTCCAGACTTTGCCAACAAGGTGAAACGAGTCATAGCCAACTGTGTGAAGTGTCTGGTGGTTAACAGAAAGGCAGGCAAGAAAGAAGGTTGGTTACATCCGCTGTTCAAGGAGAGTGTGCCCTTGCACACCTACCACATGGATCACATTGGACCGCTTAAGTCTACGCACAAGAGATACGAACACATCTTCTGTGTGATAGACGCCTTCACGAAGTTCACCTGGCTGTATCCTGTGAAAACTACCAAATCGGCCGAGCCGATTGAAAAGATGGAGTTTCAGAGGACGAACTTTGGAAACCCAGTTCAAGTGATCACCGACAGGGGGCCATCGTTCACCTCCCATGAGTTCCAGGACTACTGTAAATCGCAGAGTATCAAGCACATCTTGATCACAGCTGGACTGCCAAGAGCCAATGGTCAAATCGAGCGAGTCAACTCAACAGTGACCAAGATCATCGCTAAACTTAGCATTGACGATCCGACAAAATGGTACAAGGTTGTACCATCCGTCCAACGAGCTATCAACTATACGTTCCAGAGGAGCATCGGAATGTCACCTTTCGAGCTGCTGACAGGAGTCAGAATGCACAACCAAAATGATCTACGTATAGTGCAACTCATCGAAGAGGAGCTGATCGATTCGTTCAACGAAAAACGTGATCAGATGAGAGAAGATGCATGAAAGCAGATAGAAAAAGTACAATCTGAAAATCGTGCAGAATTCAACCGACGACGTAAGGAGCCTAAGAAGTATCAGGTCGACGACCTGGTTGCCATCAAACGCACTCAGATCGGTCCACATCTGAAACTAAAAACCAAAAGTCTAGGACCTTACCGAGTGACTCGAGTTAAACTCAACGACACATATGACGTCAGCAGAGAAGGAGACCATGCTGGACCAAGAATCACATCGTCCTGTGGGGAGTTCATGAAGCCCTGTCCGGGCGGATCTTGTTCATCCGGGTCGGATGAGGATCAGGACGGCCGAATGTGGGAGCCGGATGAGGATCAAGACGGCCGAGTATGGGATCTAGGGGGCGCAGGAGTAAGCTCAGCGCCATTGTCTGAGAATAAAAAGAAGAGAAGCAATATTCCGAGTTCCGATGAGCCGCGAAACACATTCTCTTAATTCTATATATTGTGTTCTAATATGTTACTTTGTTTAAATAAATAATTCAGTCCTATATTCGATGCTTGTGAGTGTCATGATGTGGAAACCGTTTCCCACAAATGGGGGCTCGTCCGGGATGAACTGAAACAACGAGTTACGACGCAATCCACGACTCGAAGTACGACGCATAATGCGACGCTGTTTTCGACGAAGTGAATGACTAATCGTATTTGTTGCTGCTGCCTACGACGCTGACGACGAGACGACGTGCAGTTTTGTGAGCCCACGACGTGCGAATCTACGACGAGGATTCATAGGCTAGCAAAATTTGTTCTTCAGTTTCAGTGACAATTAGTGGTGCCGTGACGACGACGACGAGGGTCGGAATCTAAACGACGACAGAGGATTGTGGATGTGGTAAGAGGATAGCGACTCGTCAGAGAGAAACGACGGGAAGCGGTTTTCAACGATATCACCTACAAATATCACCGGTTTGGTGAATGAGGTTAAACAGGTTTGATTGCGTGGTTATGAGGAAGCGATATTGACGGAAAACTACTTGACAGACGTGAGTAAACAAATAAGATGACTACACTCGGTGCAATAGAGGAAATAAATAAGAACATAAGTGATGCTCCGTTCAAAACAATCGAAGTTTTACATAACCTCATATTCGAGCATATACAAGACGACAGGAAGAATCGAAAGCGACTGCGAGAGTTTCCTAGATTCGATTTTGACGAAAATTCCATTGAAGAGGAAGCTAAGAAGAAATGTATCGAAGAAACATTTTCCAAGGCTGATCTGTTGCGTGTTTCTGAGATTCTTAATACCGAGATCGGGGCAAAGGAGGTAATGATTAACACCATTTGTTATTACTTGAGCCCCCGTGTGGGTGCGGGTTAGAATACACCCACCGTATGCCCTGCCTGTCGTAGGAGGCGACTAATAGGGCCGACATGGCCGAATCATTTGCCAGTTTTTGATTTGTTCAGACCCCCTGTGGATGGGGAGGGCAGAATTCATCCACGGTATCCCCTGCCTGTCGTAAAAGGCGACTTAGAGGGGCCTTATAAAGGTCGATTTTGGTTTTCTGGTCCCAGCTCTGCTTTGACCAATAGAAATAAACATGCATACTGTTAGGGGAAGGGCCACCAGCTTGGCCATCTGGCCAGAAATCCTAGACGGTATGCCTCATCCCGTCAGGTGGGTGCGCCATGTATCCTACAGTAGTATCCGCCTTACAACGAAGGTCCCTGCATGGCCGAATACTTGAGCTGCATAAATCCTGTGCATGCCGAGGGGGAAGTGCCTGTTCGAGGCACTGGGACCCCGGGCAATATCTGCTATGCCAGGTAGGTATTGCCTTGGCTGGCTGGCGCCCACAGTGATAGCCCCCGTTCGGAGTGGGCAGTATTCGGGGAGGATTTCGTACGGGATGCCATCAAAGCGATCACGGACACCTGTACAGGGTGGCACCCTTAAAAAGCCGTCTCTGGAGTGTCGAGCTACCAGGACAGACGGGGATGATTTCAAGCTCGTAAAATCGATCATTTTCGCTGAGGAAATCGAGGGGAAATTTGGTGATCTTAACGGGATTTCCAAGCTCCGGAACGGGCAGCTCTTGCCGCATACCGTTAGCCGGCAGCAAACCGAATTGTTGTTGGAATGCACGCAATTTGGCGAAATCCCCGTTAAGATCACAAAGCACGAAACGCTGAATGAGGTCGTTGGAGTTATTTTCCATCGTGACCTCATTTTGAATAGAGATGCTGAACTGTTGCGGGATCTGGGGAAGAGAGGCGTCACAAAGATTAGGCGCATCACCCGAAAGATTGGGGAAAGGAGCGTCGATACCGGCGCTTTTATTCTCCATTTTGAGGGTGATGTTGTACCTAAACAGGTGAAGGTCACATCGTACCACTGCGATGTGCGACCGTACATCCCTCCACCTATGCGCTGCTACCAGTGCCAGAGATTCAGGCATGTTTCCGCCAGGTGTACTGCGAAGGCCGTATGTAGAGAGTGTGGCAAGGGGACTCATGAGGGTGACGAGAGGTGTACGCCTCCCCCCGATATGTCCCAACTGCCAAGGAAGTCACTCTCCACGGTCAAAACAGTGCCCTGAATTCATTATGGAAGCCAAGATCCAGGAAATCAGGACTCTTGACAGGCTTTCATATCACGACGCTCGCAAGAGGTACCGTGATATGAATGCCCCCGAATTTCGGGTATCGTTTGCAGCTGCAGCGACACCCTCAATCACCCCTGCCGTTAAAGTTTCCAGTGCAGTACCCTCGATGTCCTCTTTTAGTACGACTTTGAAATCTCCCCTCGCTGTACCAGCGAGCAATGTCAGCCCGAAGGAGGTCCCAAAACCTTCTTCGGCCACGGTTAAGAAGGCGCCGGTTTTAACACCTAAACCGGCGAATTCGGAGAAGAAGTCCTCTTCTTCTCCGAAACGGTCGGCGAACAAGTCTTCCCCAGCTAAAGGGGGAAAGAAGACTTTGCCGACCAGGGCTGGTCCTTCTTCCAGCCCACCTAATACGAAAAATATAGGGGAGAAGAGGGAGTCGGTTCGTCGCCGTCTCTCTCGCCCTTCTACTGACGGGGTGGCTACTGTCTATGCTGGTCTTTCCGCTCCCACGACCACCAAGGGAGCGAAGCCTGCTGAAGCCAAGCCCGTCCGTATGGAGGAACTCCCCTATAGAAAAGAAAATAGATCGGCGGAGGAGAGGGGAACGGTTCAGCGCCGTTTCTCTTGCACTCCTAAAGGCAGGGCTGCTCACGTATCTGCTGGTCATCCCACACCCACCACTACCAGTGGAGCGGTGCCAGCAGGAGCGACCTTGTTTTATAAGGACCCGGCGTCTGTGGGGAAGGGACCATCTACTTCCCCAAACACACGTCGGCGCTGATCCAGAAAGAAATCTCTTCGGGGCGTGTCGGGGACAGATACCCAGTCTTCGGACCGGGAGAAAGTCCCTCGACACCGCTCTCGCTCTTCCCCAAGAGCGAGACTCGTGAGGTCCGACGACGACCGCGCGCAACCCAAGAGAGCGCCCGCTCCATTTTCTTCGTCTTCGGAAGGAGATGTGGAGATTGAGGTGTGCTCTCCTGCCCCATCATCTCCAACTAGAGATGGGGAAGGGTGGCAAACGGTCAAGCATAAGTAGAAGATCCACTTCTACTTAAGTCCACACCATGGCACTAATACAATGGAACTGTAATAGCTATTCTGTTCATCTCGCTGAGTTACGACAATTAATATCTTCTTTCTCGGCAACCATTGTCAGTCTTCAGGAATCCAGGTTTCGTCCTGGACATGAGACAACAATGCGTCACTTCAAACTCTTCTCTAAAGACCGGGTGGACGGAGCTGAGGCCGCTGGTGGCGTCTGCACTCTCGTCCACTCTAGCTTCTTTAGTGAAGAGGTGCCGTTGCGTATTCAGCTAGAGGCAGTTGCAGTTCGTACTTCGTTGCCAGTAATGGCAACAGAATGTAACGTGTACATCCCGCCTGATTCTCAGCCGGATTAACACCAGCTGGTGGATCTAGTCTCTCAGCTCCCCCCTCCTTTTCTCCTTCTGGGAGATGTTAATGCCCACAACACCATCTGGGGCTCCGCTACCACTAGCGGTAAAGGGAGAGATTTTGAGAGGCTGATCAGGCGGCTGGACCTGTGTCTGTTGAACACAGGGGAACCTACGCACTTCTCTATTGCACACGGTACTTATTCAAGTATCGATATTACCTTGTGCAGTCGTGCGCTGGTTCCCCTGCTACAGTGGGGTGTACACGATGACCTTTGTAATAGTGACCATTTTCCAATTATCGTTACTCTTCCGAACCAGAGAGCCATCGAGTTACCAAGTCGATGGCTTCTCCGTCGGGCTGATTGGCCAACTTTCACGGCACGTGCGGTGTTTGCCGAAGATACCTTTGAGAGTGTCGACGATCATACCATTCACATAACGAATGGTATTTTGGCTGCTGCTGAGGAAACAATACCTTCCTCATCCGGCAACTCACGCCGGAAGCTTGTCCCTTGGTGGACAGCCGAGATTGCAGCAGCCATTAAAGATCGTCGACGTGATTTCAAATGCTATCGGAGGCAAAACACTATGGCCAACCTTATCACCTTGAGAAGGATGCGTGCTGGAGCCCGATATCTGATTCGGGAGAGTAAGAAAACGACGTGGGAAAATTATGTGTCGTCTATGACGGCGCATACTCCATCATCTCAAGTGTGGACTAAGCTTCGTCGGATCTCCGGACTCCCGACATCACTGTCGATACCCGGAGTGTCCATCAATGGAGTCATCATCACGGACCATCTCACCATTGCCAACAGCATTGGCTCGCACTTCTCCGATGTAACCTGCTCCGGGAGTTACTATCCTACATTTCTGACTCTGAAGCGGGAGGCAGAGACTCACTGACTCCGATTGCACTGTGCAGGGATACGGCTCCTGGACCGGATAACATACATAATCAAATGTTAAAACATCTGTGCGAATCCAGTATAAAAAAAACTGTTGATCCTCTTCAATCGTATATGGATTGAAGGGGAGTTTCCATCTCAATGGCGAGAGGGGATCGTGATACCGATTCCTAAGGCTGGAAAGGATCCCAAGTTTGTAAGCAGCTATAGGCCCATTTGTTTGACTAATGGCCTATGTAAGCTGCTCGAAAAGATGGTGAACCGTCGACTGGTGTGGTTCTTGGAGGAGAAAGGTCTCCTGTCTGAGTACCAGTGTGGATTTCGCTTTCATAGGTCCACCACTGACCATCTGGTGCGACTTGAGAGCGCCATACAGGGGGCATTTTTCCGAAAGCAGCACCTAGTCACGGTCTTCTTTGACTTCGAGAAAGCCTACGACACCACATGGCGCTACGGGATCCTTTCCACCCATCACAAGTGGGGACTCCGTGGTAACCTACCGACTTTCATTGCGAATTTCATGTCCGTCCGACTCTTCCGTGTAAGGGTGGGTAGGACATTATCGCAATACTATACCCAAGAAAATGGAGTTCCTCAGGGTTCAGTGCTGAGTGTCACCTTGTTCGCGATTGCCATAAATGGCATTGTTGCCGCCGCCGGGTCCGCGGTAGTTCCATCGCTGTATGTAGAAGATTTAGCTCTGCATTACTGCTCTAGAAGTATGGCAGTCGTGGAACGGCAATGCCATCTAGCTATCAACCGGGTCGACAGGTGGGCTCACGACCGGGGTTTTCGTTTTTCAGCAGCGAAAACCTCCGTCGTCCATTTTTTGTCGGCTTCGGAGGCCACATTTACACCCTGAACTACATCTCAGGGATGCTGCGTTGCCGTTGGTTGACACTTATCGCTTCCTGGGGCTCCATTTTGATAGCAAATTAACGTGGCAGCCCCATATACGGCAATTAAAAATGGCATGTCTCAGGAAACTGAACATGCTCAAGATTCTTAGTGGTACTACGTGGGGGGCTGACCGTGCGGTGCTGCTACGGTTCTACCAAGCACTCGTCCTGTCCCGGCTAGACTATGGTTCTGCGGCATATGGTTCAGCAAGGCCGGCAATCTTGAAAATGCTGGACAGTATCCACCATAGTGGCGTTAGAATGGCTACCGGTGCCTTCCGGACCAGCCCGATACCCAGCCTACTCGCCGAATCGGGAGTTCCACCTTTAAATTATAGACGCCAACATATGCTTTTAGCATATGCTGCCAATGTGCGTCAAATGCCGCAACACCCGACCTATCAAGCTCTCTTCGGTACCCAAAACCACCAGGGGTACGCCAACCGGCCTCGTGCCACTCGGCCAGCTGGTATTAGACTTGATAGCTTGTGTACTGAAATAGGAGTGGCTGTAGGTCCCTGTATGATCCGTACATCTAGCGAGGTGCCTCCGTGGCAAGTCCCGCGTCCAGAAATTCGGTTAAATCTTCACCGAGGTCCTAAGGTGAACACGGATGCCTCCGTTTACCGGAGGCAGTTCCACACCATAGTTCACCAATTTCCGGACGCTGGCATTCTCTACACGGATGGTTCGAAGGTAGACGAGAAGGTGGGTTGTGCTTACGTTATTGATGGTGCAAATACCAAGATCTCTTTGCCTGAGGCCTGTAGTGTGTTTACTGCGGAGCTCGTTGCCATCTATGAAGCTCTGCAGTTTGCACTACAGGATGCACGAATCCACTTTCTCGTGTGTACCGACTCTTTGAGTTCGTTGCAGTCAATTGCTACATGTTTCCCGCAACACCCCTTAGTGCAGCGTATCCACGACCTACTAGCCGGGCTGTGCCACGCTGACACTCGAATCACCTTTCTGTGGCTTCCAAGCCACATGGGAATTGTGGGAAATGAGTTAGCGGATCAAGCTGCAAAAGAGGCGGTATCACTACCACCTCGACCAATGGAGGTACCCGCTAGAGATATTCGCTCACAGTTACGCCTACAAGTTCTGGCCTTTTGGGAGAGTCAATGGCTAGCTGACCCACTGACCAGTAAACTGAGAGCGATCAAGGGAACTACTCGCGTTTGGCGGAGCTCCTTCCGGGCCCGGAGAGAGTGCGTCATTTTGTGTAGGCTAAGGATAGGTCATACAAGATCCACCCTCTCGTACCTAATGAGATGGGAAGACCCCCCACTTTGTACCTGTGGAGCCGTTTTAACCGTGGCCCACATTTTTACCGAGTGTGTGGATCTTGCAGACTTACGAAGAAACCTTGGTTTGCAGATGACACTCAAACTTATATTAGCTGATGACGCGATGGCTGCTGATCGCGTTATCCGCTTTGTAAGTGAGAGTGGGTTTGGGCCAGCAATCTAAATTTCCAGTGAACATTGACTCAACGACTTGTTCGTTTTTGAATGATAATGTTTTGTTTTTCCCTAAATTTTGTTTATTTTTATAATTTTTATTTTTATTTAATTTTTTGTTTATGTTTTATTAATTTTTGGTCTTTTAAAATTAAGGTGACCACCTCAACATTTTAAATTGAATTCCAAATTAGTATTCTTCAATCTGTGTTAAGAGGGGCAGATGACTTCGTAGTTCCGCCCCTTAAAACAACAATAACTAACTAACTTATTACTTGAGAAAACTGGATGAACTCGCAACTAATATAGACGATGATGACGAAGACGAAGAAGACGAAGAGAGCGAAGAGGAAGACCAGCACAGAAGGTATAGAGAACAACATAAGTTTTCGTTGTCGTTCCGCGACGTAGAGGGCGCTATGAAAACATTTAACGGTAAGGATGGTTACCCAGTGTAGAAATGGATCGCAGATTTTGAGGAGACGTCAATCTGGATGGGATGGAGTGAGCTGAAAAAGTTTATTTTCGCTAAGAAGTCACTCGATGGTTTAGCTAAGCTTTTTATTCAAGGTGAGAAAAGACTGACGTCCTGGACTGCACTGAAGAAGGCCTTGAAGGAGGAGTTTGACGTGGCAGCAAGCAGTGCAGAAATCCACAAGTTGTTAACCCAGCGACGAAAAAAGCGCGACGAATCTCTACAGGAGTACTTTCTTGTGATGAAGGAAATCGCTAGTAGAGGTGATGTTGAGCAAGTTTCTCTGTGTGAGTACGTGATTGATGGGATCGAAGACGATTCAGGATCAAAACTTCTTCTCTATGGAGCAAAAAATTCCAAGGATTTCAAGGAGAAAATGAGAAGTTATGCGATGGCGGTGAAGTCTTTGCCAAAGAAAAGCACAAAGTATAATAACAGAAATTTTCAAGGAAGTGCCAAGAGTGCCAACGAGAAGGACGGTAAGAGCTGGGGCAGTACAAAGAAGAAAGAGGCGAGTAGTGGAGATAGATGTTATAATTGCGGTGGATCTGGTCATAGTTCAAAGGAATGTGAGCACAAGGATAAAGGCAAGAGATGTTTCAACTGCAACGAGTTTGGCCACATTTCATCCGAGTGCAAAAAAGAGAGGAAGAACGATAAGAGGAATAATACAGGTATCAATCTTATTGATGAAAAGAAAAGCTGCCTCAAGTTCAAAGAGGTTAGTTTGGGTCAGCAGAAACTTCAGGCACTTATCGACTGTGGCAGTCCTTATAACCTACTGCGACAAAACATCCATAAGACCATGGGTTCCCCAGGATTGAAGAGCACGGATTTTGTTTTGAAAGGATTCGGTAATGGTTTTGTTGCTCCTCAAGGTTACTTCACAACAGTCGTTGAGGTAGATGAGCTGGAGTTCCAAACCAACGTTTATGTTGTTTCTGAAGATACTATGGAGTGGGACATGGTTATTGGTAACGATCTATTGGATCAGGGTGAGGTCATCCTGAGCAAGTAAGGAGTTACCATCAAGAAACTAGACGTCCTAATGATGTTGATCAGGGTAGCCGAAGAACAGGAATTGGATATCGAGAACTGCGTTGATGAGGAGAAAAGGGAACAGATCCAGGATATGGTAGCGAGGTATGTACC
Organism: Meconema thalassinum; assembly: GCA_946902985.2. Classification (NCBI taxonomy): domain Eukaryota; kingdom Metazoa; phylum Arthropoda; class Insecta; order Orthoptera; family Tettigoniidae; genus Meconema; species Meconema thalassinum. Next base: position 435,327,858 of record OX336394.1, read on the forward strand.
AAAGAAGACGAAATCTACTGATGTCAAGATGATCACATTGAAAGAAGAAAAACCGATATTTAGCAGGCCCAGACGAATGGCACCGCTTGAGAACGTGTTTGTTGATGAGCAAGTCGAGGCGTGGCTGGAGGAAGATATCATAGAACCGAGTCAATCAGAATATACATGCCAAGTGGTGGTAGTCGAAAAGAAAAATGGAAAAAAGCGACTTTGTACTGATTTTCGTCCAATGAACTCAATCATGGTTAGGGATCTATTTCCCATGCCAGTTATAGAGGATCTTCTGGACAAGTTACAGTATGCTACGATGTTCTGCACCTTGGATCTCAGGAACGCATTCTTTCACGTGGAAGTCGAAGAAGAAAGTCGACGTTATTTGCCATTCCTAACGCGTTCTGGACAGTACCAGTATAACAAGTCCCATATGGATTTTCCAACTCACCTGCAGTCTTCCAACGCTTTATTAAAGCTGTGCTCTGGGAGTTAATCCGAGAGAACATAATGTTTACGAGCTCGAGATCTTAGCTGTGGTGAATGCATTAAAAAGTATAGGGTGTACTTGCTTGGAATTCCGTTCAAGATCGTGACTGACTGTATGACATTCCAAAAGACAATGCACAAAAGGGACCTGGTCCCACGAGTAGCTAGATGGGCTATGGCCTTGGAGGAGTTTGACTATACCATCGAACACCGAACTGAAACCAGTATGAAACATGTCGACGCCCTGAGCCGATGTCCAGCAGTGATGTTTGGATTCCCTGATGGCCTTGCAGCGCGGATCAAAATCGCCCAGAGAAAAGACGAGGGATTGACAGCGATAAAAGCGACACTGGAGAAAGGGCCTTACGAAAACTTCATCGTCAGAGATGTACTGCTGTTTAAATTTGTTGACGGGCGAGAGACGTTGGTAAATACCATGAAATCGTCAGAGCTGCACATGGGAAGGGACATTACCCTGTTAAAAGGACTGAAGAAGACGTGAAGCAGGAATATTATATTCCAGACTTTGCCAACAAGGTGAAACGAGTCATAGCCAACTGTGTGAAGTGTCTGGTGGTTAACAGAAAGGCAGGCAAGAAAGAAGGTTGTTTACATCCGCTGTTCAAGGAGAGTGTGCCCTTGCACACCTACCACATGGATCACATTGGACCGCTTAAGTCTACGCACAAGGGATACGAACACATCTTCTTTGTGATAGACGCCTTCACGAAGTTCACCTGGCTTTATCCTGTGAAAACTACCAAATCGGCCGAGCCGATTGAAAAGATGGAGTTTCAGAGGACGAACTTTGGAAACCCAGTTCAAGTGATCACCGACAGGGGGCCATCGTTCACCTCCCATGAGTTCCAGGACTACTGTAAATCGCAGAGTATCAAGCACATCTTGATCACAGCTGGACTGCCAAGAGCCAATGGTCAAATCGAGCGAGTCAACTCAACAGTGACCAAGATTATCGCTAAACTTAGCATTGACGATCCGACAAAATGGTACAAGGTTGTACCATCCGTCCAACGAGCTATCAACTCTATGTTCCAGAGGAGCATCGGAATGTCACCTTTCGAGCTGCTGACAGGGGTCAGAATGCACAACCAAAATGATCTACGTATAGTGCAACTCATCGAAGAGGAGCTGATCGATTCGTTCAACGAAAAACGTGATCAGATGAGAGAAGATGCAAAAAAGCAGATAGAAAAAGTACAATCTGAAAATCGTGCAGAATTCAACCGACGACGTAAGGAGCCTAAGAAGTATCAGGTCGACGACCTGGTTGCCATCAAACGCACTCAGATCGGTCCACATCTGAAACTAAAAACTAAAAGTCTAGGACCTTACCGAGTGACTCGAGTTAAACTCAACGACACATATGACGTCAGCAGAGAAGGAGACCATGCTGGACCAAGAATCACATCTTCCTGTGCGGAGTTCATGAAGCCCTGGCCGGGCGGATCTTCTTCATCCGGGTCGGATGAGGATCAGGACGGCCGAATGTGGGAGCCGGTTGAGGATCAAGACGGCCGAGTATGGGATCTAGGGGACGCAGGAGTAAGCTCAGCGCCTTAGATTGAGAATATAAGAAGAGAAGCAATATTCCGAGTTCCAATGAGCCGAGAATCACATTCTCTTAATTCTATATATTGTATTCTAATAAGTTTCTTTGTTTAAATAAACAATTCAGTCCTATATTCGATGCTTGTGAGTGTCATGATGTGGAAACCGTTTCCCACAATATTAGTCATATAGGATTGTCTGTCTGTTAGGTAGTCAGCCCGAAGGCTGGTTGGATCCTCAAAAAGTACCGCCGTTACGTTATGTGAGTAGATACCCACAAAAACCCAAGGCAGCACTATTTTGAGGCGTACACACGCTTAAAGCAGGGGGCCAAGGCGCGCCACAGGCTCGGCCAAGGCCACCACAGTAGCGGATAACAAACCCGCCGCTTGGCGTTGTTACTTTATATTAAAGACCCTGCATGTAGGCAGTAGTCTGGGGTTCGAGAAGAACATCCTCATCCTTCCAATTTCCATCACTCGGATGTGAATCACGTACCATACCTCTGTCGATGCCTAACCATCACCCCTCCAAAGTGAATAGCTTAGAATATGATTTCCCCCCCAGGGGCTCACATCTAGCGGGACGTGAGTTGGCGACCGTGGGGCTCCAGCTGAGTCCGGCATTGTTTCCACTTACTTGTGCCTCTCCGTCATCTTTCCTGTCGACCACTCTTGGTCACCTCTTGTTCTCTTCCGACCCCGACGGTATTAGGGTATCCGAGGCCTAGGGAGTCTTGTCCTTTCCCGCCTTAATTGACCCTTGTCTCATCTTTTCTGATACCCTCCTTCTGCGAGGGGTCAGTCTTCTTATTCTTTTCATATTGTTATCTCCTGCCGTCTGCTCAAGGCCCTCAAGGAGGCCGGGTGTACGTAGCCCCACCACTTCTGGTGCACCCTGGATAGTGCTACACCCTCAAGGGCTCATGGCTGGTGGGTTTGGGAGTTGGCGACCCCTAGGGATTCCTGAGCTGGGTCCGGTTTTCCCCCTTTTTTCATTACCTCTGGGACGGACCCCCTCCTCTTTCACTTTCCTATCTGCCTTTCATGGCTCTCCTTCCTTCCAAGTCCCTCAATCCGCGTTCTTCGAGGGTTGAGGGCATTTCTTTTCCTCCTGTTCTTTATTTGCTTTATTCTCCTTTTTTCATTTCTTCTTCTAGTATATAAGTTAGTTTTAGTTATAGTTTCCATTTCATTATCATCTTCACGATCACCCAAACCATTAGGGGCTGATAACCTAGATGTTAGGCCCCTTAAAACAATAATTATCATCATCATCATTTCGACTCTGGATACAATCATGATTAGTTGATGGTCAGCTATGTAGTCAGGTTGGAATACCTGGTTCGATCCGAGGCTACTAAACTACAAAGGTTGCCTCAATATGGAGCACTTAGACGAGGGGACCGCGGGGAGAAGGGAAAGGACGTTACGTCACTAGATTCCTCGTCGCGCGCGAGGCGCGAGATATGCAAGGAAAGTCAACTTTCGCACACATTATATTGTAAGGATATCAGTGGTTTAAACATGGGTTTTAAGCCCTTTTGTTTATAATCATGCCAGGCCAAAGATGTGCTGTGGTAGTTTGTCACAGTTATTATAAAGTTGGAAATGACGTGTCGCTTTTCACGATGCCAAAAGACGCATGCCTTCGCAATCAGTGGATTGCTGCATATAAGCGAAAATATCATTGCAACTCCTAAACAAGTAGAATATGTTCCCTCCACATTAAGACTGAAGACTTTGAATTAGACTACAGGGCCTAATTGCTTAATATAAAGCCAAAATTTCCAAGGAATCTAAGACCAAATGGTAAGTGAGCCTTGATGGCCTACCGTTTCGATGACATGCTAGGATGATTTTAAAGATGTTAATATTTTTGACATATTTCGTATATGGTATTTTAGTGGTTTCAAAATACAATGGCTGTATTATCAAATCATAAATGTAAACGGGAGGGTTAGCTTAATATGTATTTAAAAAACACTTGCTAGGCCTACATTACTACATACATCCCACTTGAACTTTGTTGTTTTCATATTACCGGTACTTCCAGCTGTGCCAACGCTACATTTAACTCCAGAGTCATCATCAAGAAAACAAAGATTAATAAAGAGGAACCAGAGGACATTGTTTCAAGATCTACTCAGAGAAGAGAGTGAAAATGAAGCACCACTTCAAACCCAGACAGATGACAACAGGTTTGCAATTCTTATTGAGGATTACAACAGGGTTTTAGAAGAAAGTGAGCAGTTAAGAAAACAATGTTTACAAAATAGAGCACACATTATTGATTACCAGAAGCAAATTGAGAAACTAGAAAAAACAGTTGAAGAATTATCAGCTAAATTGGAAAATACCTCTCAGAGTACTGAACCAGCAAGTCATTGTACATTCTCAGGGGTGCTGAGTAAAGGCCGATTAGATTAGATATCATCATCAATAAAAAGAAGCACGTTCAATGGACTTCAGATGATATTTTGACTGCATTTGCCATCAGATATCTCAGCAAACGATGTTACATTACCCTTGACCAGGAATTTCTTCATTGCAGAGATGGGTGATCACTTTTGTGATACTTTCAATGTTTAGCTTGGCCCATTTGTCGGTCAAATTTTATTTATTGTTACCGAGATCCCCGAATGGTAATTATTTCTTTACAAATGTTAATTGCTTAAACCATATGCATAATCTTGTTATCAATCACTTATTCATAGATATTATAGTTCTCACCTCGAGTGTTACAGTCGCTCGCTACCTCAGGCGTCCTCACTCCCGACATACAGGGCTTCTACTGGTTGATCCACTGTCCGCTGAGTAGTGTCGACTGACGTCACCCTGCCTTTCGTTCGACCAATGGCAGGTCTTTGTCTGGTCGGGCGATCTCCAAACTTCGAGAGAGTTCCATGGTCCCTATTTAAGACGCCGCTTGCTGGCGTTCTTCTCCACTTCTGATCCACCACTTCTGATCACTTCAACCTGCTGGTCACCGCTACTGCATCTCATGACACCATCGCTGATATCTACGCTACCGAGCAGTTACGTCACGAGATCTGCACCATGACGTATTGCTCAAGATGGCAAGAATAATTGCCAGCCGCTGTACTCTTCATCTTCACCTTAGAGAGGACGCTTGGAATCGTCTTTCGAAATATTGCTGGATCATCTCTTGGAAACTATAAATGTCATTCCTGCGCAAGAAAAGAAGAGAGAGTTGACATTTTATCGATGGTGCACATATCTCTAGGCCATGTACGCCTCCTTCCGAGAAAACCGTGAGGACTTTTAAATCAACATTTATGCTAGCTGGAACTTCAAAGATAAGTTCAATTTTAGGAAGAATAAATTATACTAGTTATTTCATACTCTTAATCAGTTTTATGGTTCTCTCTTTTTATAAAGTGCATTTATATATGTTAAGCTCAACTTCTCTCCAATCAAGCAAGCTTGTTTCATGGACCTTTCTTTAATCTGGGTTTCTGTTATCAGGCCCTCACACTTTGCTACATTTATAATTGTTCATTTCTGTGATAAGCACTTAAGTGCAATTTGTTTATTCATTATAAATTTATTAATAGGAATAAAAATTGTTAATGTATTGCTCCTTATATTGGTTTTCTAGTCACGTATTTCATGCCCACTACCCCGCACCGCTTCAGTCTAATTTTCTTGACCACAGTAGTTATTTTGTCCAGGCTTTCGCCTGATGCGTTTCGTTCTCCCGTATGGGGAAGTTTTAGGGCAGAACTTATTCTTCTCCATAAATTTGGTGCCGAAACCCGGGAAACATATCTGTTGCACCCTGGATCCCTATACAAGTTTAATATTGTGGATTTTACATTAACAATTTTTGTTCATTGTGTTTCAACACTAATTCACATTGTACGTTTCAGCTTGAGGCGCATGTTCAGCAGAAGAGAGAAACGTAAGCTAAGCCGGGTTCTTCCGCATCAGACTAAACCTTACTACCTAGCAAGCTGTCATCCTCTGACTTCCAGTACTCGAAGTCACAATATTGACGTGAGTAACAAACAACTTTTGACATGCCTAACCTTGATGAAAAACTCGGCAACGCCAGAGCCTCTTGTAAGGGCAAGCTCACACGGTTTCGTACTTTCTTAACGGAGCTCGAACCCCAAGAGCGTAATCTTGACATAATTTCGCAGAGGCTTAAGAATTATGAACAAGCCTTTGAGAAATATGATGAGATACAATGCAGTATAGAAACTCAGCATCCGGACCAGCAAAGTGATAGGTTGTAAGTTGAAAAATTATACTATCAGGGATTTGCTGAAGCTAAACAGCTTATTAGGGCTTTAACTTTAAAAGAAAAACAAGAAGATCAAACTTCTGCAGCATCTTCTACATCTTCTTCACGCATTATATTACCCAAATTAGAAATACCCAAATTTACTGGTAAAGACATAGAATGGGAACCATTTTTTGAATTATTCAATTCTTTAGTTCATGAGAATACTTCTATACCAGTAATACAAAAATTTCACTACTTGCGTCTGGCAGTTCAAGGCAACGCACTTAACCTGATCCAAGCACTTTCTTTGACCAGTGATAATTATGAAGTTGCTCTGAATCTTCTTAAGGATAGATATGGGAACATTCGTTTATCTATTCAACGCCATATACAAAGCTTATTCGAGTTACCTAACGTGCAAGCAGATAACAGTTTATCACTTCGTAAGTTGATTGACACTGCAGAGCTACACGTCAGAGCATTGTCCAATTTAAACCAACCTGTAAATCACTGGGATTTATTTCTAGTTCACCTCATTTCTGCAAGATTGGATGCAAATACATTAAAAGCCTGGGAAACAGAACTTTCCCAGAATTTGCAATGCACTTATGAGGCGATTATTAACTTTTTGAAGGCCAGAAGCCAAGTCTTTTCCGCCATAGCTAATCAAAAAACTAGTAGTTCAGATTCAAAAGCCTTCTCAAAACATAAGGTTAGCAGTTCTAATCAAAGAATTTTAAGATCACAGGCTCTTCCTGTTGATGCTCGGTCACCTAACCAAATGCAAACGTGCGGTCTGTGTCAGCAATCGCATACTTTATACAATTGTGATGAATTTAAATCTTTATCAGTAGATGAAAGACGAAAGCTCATTACGAACAAAAAACATTGTTTCAACTGTTTGTCAGGAACGCATATGTTAAACAATTGCCGTTCACAACGTTTATGCTTTCATTGTAGGGCAAGACACCATTCACTTTTGCACAGGCATGAAAGACCACGGTTATCAGGATCAAGCAGTTCCAATACCAAGTCTAATTCGGAGACTTCTCAAAATAGTGCGCAGTCGTATGCCCAAAGTTCTACCTCGCTTGGCAAAGTCCAGGTTTTATTATCTACCGTGCAGGTTCTATTGAAAAATTCTCACGGAAAATGGGTATCTGTCAGGGGATTATTGGACAATGCCGCTACCAACAATTTTATTAATGAATCGTTGGTACAAAAGTTAGGCCTCCCAAAACATCCTACCTCAATAGAGGTTACAGGAATAAACTGCTCTAAATCGCAATCCTTAAGCTTTGCTAAAGTGGATCTGAAGGACTCTAATAATCTTGGTACGCAGTTGCAATTAGATTGTTTGATTATCAAGTCTATAGGCAACAATATTCCTGGCACTTCTTATCCTATTCAAAGTTGGAATATCCCGAATTTTGTCCAGCTAGCTGACCCTCATTTCAACAGAGCTTCGCCCGTAGAGCTTCTTTTCAGCTCAAGCGTATTTTGGCAATGTCTTCATTCCAATAAAGTAAAAATTGCTCCTAATGTTTTCTTCCGCGAAACTGATTTTGGTTGGATTGCTACTGGCCAAATATACCGTAATCCTATTCAAACTGTATCGAATTGTTATTTTGTTGGTACCGATTTGAGCCAAGAGCTAACCAAGTTCTGGGATCTTGAGAATGTTCAGGCTACTTCTTCTTCTTCTAACGAAATTTGTGAAAAGTTATATCAGGAAACCACTGTCCGTAATGCTGAAGGCAGATTTATAGTAACTCTTCCACGTATTCCCAATCCTCCCGCCATTACGGGCTCGCATTCCAGAGCACTTAGGGCACTATTTGCTATTGAAAATCGGTTCAAACAAGATGCTTCTGTCAAAACTCAATATGCTTCCTTTATGGAGGAATACGAATCATCCAATCACATGGAGGTGATTTCTAAATCAGAAGAAATTGACCATCCTTTAAATGAAATAGTTTATCTAAATCATCACCCGGTATGGAAAAATTCCATAACACAAGACAATATAAGAGTAGTTTTCAATGGCTCATCACCAGATTCCAATGGAATCTCTTTAAATGATACCTTGCAATGTGGTCCCGCGATTCAAACAGATCTCACCTCTGTTTTGCTTAATTTTCGAAGGTTTCCTATTGCTGTAATCTCAGATATTAAGCAGATGTACCGGCAGATTCTCGTAAATTCTGAGCAGCAAGATCTGCAAAGAATATTGTGGCGCGATGAGAGTTCCAAACCCATAAAGATATTTAGATTGAAGACTGTGACATATGGCGTGAAGCCTTCAGCCTTTCTTGCGATTCGGTCTCTCCACATGTTAGCCGAGCAAGATGGTCATCTGTATCATCCTTTGGCCTCTGAGTCATTAAAAACGGCATTTTATGTCGACGATTTCTTGTGCTCTTTCCCTAATATTTCTGAAGCGCTCCTTGTGTGCGAAGATTTGAAATCCCTACTCCTAGGAGGTGGTTTTCCGCTCCATAAATGGACTTCAAATTCCACTGAATTTATATCAAAATTTTCATCAGAGGTCCCAGTTGATGAATTTGTTGCCATTCCTACTGATGAAGCAGCCGTAAAAGCATTGGGTGTTTTTTGGTGTCCTTATTCTGATACCTTCTCTTATCAGGTACATCTGTCAGAATCTCCCCCTGTAACTAAGAGACAAGTTCTGTCAGAAATCGCAAAGATCTTTGATCCTTTGCAATATATTGCTCCTATAGTTATTGTTGCAAAAATGTTCTTGCAAAAGCTTTGGTCATTAAAATCAGACTGGGATGAAAATCTCCCCCTTCCTCTTGTAGAAGAATGGTTAGAGTATCGCAGCAGTTTGCTGGATCTCTCCAAGGTTTCTATACCCCGCCCTTTAATTTCTAATCCCTTATACCAGCAGTATGACCTGCATGTATTTTCTGATAGTTCAGAACGGGCTTATGGCTGTTGTGCATACATAGTAGGACGTTCCTCAGCTACATTCCCTGGATTTTCTAAATTAGTGTGCGCTAAATCAAAGGTTGCTCCACTTAAAACAGTATCATTGCCGAGATTAGAATTATGCTCTGCTTTAATGGCAACAGAATTAGCTACTAAACTAAATGTCAGTTTAAAGTTAAAATTTTCCCGCACATTTTTTGGAGCGATTCTTCTATTGTATTAGCTTGGATTTCCAAGCTTTCTTCTCATTGGAATACCTTTGTGGCAAATCGCGTTTCTAAGATTCATGAAGTCTCTCATTCTGAACAATGGAGACATGTTCCTAGCCGTGAAAACCCCGCGGATATAATATCACGTGGTTGCACGCCTAAAAAATTGATTTCTTCAGACCTGTACTGGAATGGTCCTCCTTGGCTAAGTCAGGAATCATCTTGCTGGCCTCGCTTAGCTAATCAATTTGCAGAAGAAATACCTGATGCCCGTAATGACCCTGTCACGTCGCATCTTACTTCTACTTCTACTAGCCTTTTTCATAGATACTCTTCATTTGATAAATTGATTCGTGTAGTGTCTTATATCTTCCGATGGAAATATTTAGTAATTGATCAACCATTGAAGCCTCAACCCTTTCTCTCCAGAGTAGAGTTAGAATTTGCTACTTGCAAGATTTTGTTACTTGTTCAGCAGGAAGTCTTTGCTCCTGAAAAGCAAGTTCTTATAAGTGGTAAATATTTACCCAAGTCTAGCAGGCTTTCACCACTCACTCCTTTTCTAGACCAGGACGGCATAATACGTGTGGGTGGAAGATTAGCTATGTCTAGTTGTGAGGATGGGAAAAAGCATCCCATCATCCTTCCTTCAAAGCATCCTATCACTACCCTTATAATAAAAAAGTTTCATTATAAACACCTTCATGCTGGCACTCGCACCTTGCTCTGTATAATTCGTGAACTCTACTGGATCATCAATGGCGTTCATGAGGTTTCTTCTGTTGTCAAAAAGTGTATACCTTGCTTCAAGGTTAAACCACGGCCCGCCACGCAGATTATGGGTAATTTACCTCCCTTTCGTTCAGAACCTAGTAAGCCCTTCGCTCTTACTGGGATCGATTACGCTGGTCCTTACGTATATCAGACCAATCCCTCTTCATCTAAGCGCAAAATCTTAGGTAAACTCTACATCTCGTTATTTGTATGTATGGTGACGGGAGCTATCCACCTTGAGTTGGTTACGAACGCTTCTGTATCTTACTTTTTGGCCGCCTTTTCTAGATTTGCTGCTAGAAGGGGCGTTCCATCTGAAGTTTTTTCAGATAATGCAAAATTTTTTGTAAGCGCTTCTGATCTCTGGAAAAAAGTGTTAAGCTCCCCTTCTGCTAAAGAAAAAATTTCCAACTTTTCCTATTCTAAAGGTTTCAAATGGCATTTCTCCCCGCCTTATGCTCCCCATCATGGGGGCCGTTGGGAATCCTGCATCAAACTTACTAAAAGACAGCTTAAGAAAACTCTTGGTCCTACCATCCTTTCTTATGAGGAATTCAACTCTTTAATTATTCAAATAGAAGGTATTGTAAATTCCAGACCTCTGACCCCTCTTTCAAACGATCCTAAGGATCTTTTACCTTTAACACCCAGTCACTTCCTGATTGGCTGTTCGCTTGCTGCTACTCCGCCTTTGCTGGTTCGACGCTGTGATCCTAACTTACCTATCTTTTGGAGAAAAGTAGAATCTTTGCGATGTTCTTTTTGGCGCCGATGGAAGTTAGAATATCTCAGCTTGCTAAATAGGCGTGAGAAATGGCGGCTTCCTCAACCAGATGTACGAGTGGGGGACATGGTTCTTCTTCGGGACCCACCTCCGCCTCTCGTGTGGAACCTAGGTAGAGTTATTCACTGCCACTTTGGCCGTGATAAACGCGTCAGAGTTGTTGATGTTTTAACTAGTAAAGGTCGTTATACTAGACCCATCTCTGCTATTTCTGTTTTGCCTTTTGAGTCTTAGTTTCTCCTCGTCTGTTATCCATGTTTTGCTTTGACTGATTCTTTTGTTTGTTTTCATTCGGAGTTCTCGGAGCATGATCACTTTTGTGATACTTTCAATGTTTAGCTTGGCCCATTTGTCGGTCAAATTTTATTTATTGTTACCGAGATCCCCGAATGGTAATTATTTCTTTACAAATGTTAATTGCTTAAACCATATGCATAATCTTGTTATCAATCACTTATTCATAGATATTATAGTTCTCACCTCGAGTGTTACAGTCGCTCGCTACCTCAGGCGTCCTCACTCCCGACATAAAGGGCTTCTACTGGTTGATCCACTGTCCGCTGAGTAGTGTCGACTGACGTCACCCTGCCTTTCGTTCGACCAATGGCAGGTCTTTGTCTGGTCGGGCGATCTCCAAACTTCGAGAGAGTTCCATGGTCCCTATTTAAGACGCCGCTTGCTGACGTTCTTCTCCACTTCTGATCCACCACTTCTGATCACTTCAACCTGCTGGTCACCGCTACTGCATCTCATGACACCATCGCTGATATCTACGCTACCGAGCAGTTACGTCACGAGATCTGCACCATGACGTATTGCTCAAGATGGCAAGAATAATTGCCAGCCGCTGTACTCTTCATCTTCACCTTAGAGAGGACGCTTGGAATCGTCTTTGGAAATATTGCTGGATCATCTCTTGGAAACTATAAATGTCATTCCTGCGCAAGAAAAGAAGAGAGAGTTGACATTTTATCGATGGTGCACATATCTCTAGGCCATGTACGCCTCCTTCCGAGAAAACCGTGAGGACTTTTAAATCAACATTTATGCTAGCTGGAACTTTTTAAGGAGCTGGCTCTTCAACCCTCTTCAAAGATAAGTTCAATTTTAGGAAGAATAAATTATACTAGTTATTTCATACTCTTAATCAGTTTTATGGTTCTCTCTTTTTATAAAGTGCATTTTTATATGTTAAGCTCAACTTCTCTCCAATCAAGCAAGCTTGTTTCATGGACCTTTCTTTAATCTGGGTTTCTGTTATCAGGCCCTCACACTTTGCTACATTTATAATTGTTCATTTCTGTGATAAGCACTTAAGTGCAATTTGTTTATTCATTATAAATTTATTAATAGGAATAAAAATTGTTAATGTATTGCTCCTTATATTGGTTTTCTAGTCACGTATTTCATGCCCACTACCCCGCACCCCTTCAGTCTAATTTTCTTGACCACAGTAGTTATTTTGTCCAGGCTTTCGCCTGATGCGTTTCGTTCTCACGTATGGGGAAGTTTTAGGGCAGAACTTATTCTTCTCCAATGGGCTTCAAGTTTAAATTTGAGACAAGAGATTCTGGCTGATGTAATTCGTGTAATGGAAGTTACAAGCCACACTATGAATAGTTTTGAAAAAAAAAACAACAGTTCTCTCTTGTGATGAAATGAAAGTGGCAGCTACATATGATTATGATTAAACAGAGGATGAAATAGTAGGTCCCCATTTATACATGCAAGTTATTATGGCTACAGGGCTTTTTCCCAACTGGAAACAGCCTGTGTACCTGGATTTTGACTCTAAAATGACTAAGGATATGCTTGACCTAGTGACTATCGAGCTTGACAACGTTGGGTACAATGTGGTAGTCTGTGTGAGTGACTGTGGAGGTGGGAACATGGGTTTGTGGAGAGAATTGTCTATCTCAGTGAACTGCTCTTCTTACAACCATTCTATATACGTTTCGCAGATGCACCATATTTGCTAACTTATCTGAAACTGATTCTTGGATTATGGCTATATTCTAGAAAACGGACAGAAAGTTACCAGTGTTCCTGTGGTAGAATTAGTGAAACAAACCAATTCTGAGATTAACTCGAGCCATAAACTGACACCGAATCACATACAGTGTGAAAAAAACAAGAGACAAAATGTTCGACTAGCAGCACAGCTTCTGTCACACACTACAGCTATAGCTTTAAAGCACTACAAACCAGGTCCAGATAAATTACTAGCAGAGGCAACATGGGATTTCATAGAACTTGTAAACCAGTGGTATGATGTTATGAATTCATACAGTCCTAACCCACCTTTACCAACTAAAATAACCCATGGTTTACTAATTGAACAGCAAAATATAATTTTGGACAAGATGGGAAATTTCATGAGCAATTCTCTTTGCATTGATACAAATTCTTTGCAAATATTCCAGAAAGCAGTCATCATTTCAATAAAATCCCTTTGACTTCTGTACCAAGATATGGCCGGTAGGCATAATATAAAGTACATTCTCACACATAGGCTAAATCAAGATGTAGGCCTACTGGAAAACCTATTTTCACAATTGCGGATCCGTGGTGGCTTACACGATCATCCTTCTCCCCTTGACTGCATTTAGAGACTGAGGATGATTATTTTAGGGGAAAATCCAGGAGTAGTTCAAAAGCAAACAAACACTGCTGATCCAGATTTAGATGAATATTTAGTTGCTAAAGCACTAAACAAAGCTGGCATAGTGTCTGAATCAATTAACGTGCTTCCAGAACCAACCTTAGACAGCAATGTGCAACCGGAGTCCTTCATTGCCAATATCATGGAACAAAATGAAGAAGATGGCAAGGCTTATGTTGCTGGTAATGGACCGTAGCCCACAAGTTCGAAGATAAATTTCCACAACTTGTGAACTTAACATTTGGAATGCAAACACAGCATGATTATGCATTACCAATCTGGATTAAACACTTGTCATACGGTGGTTTGACCGATCCCTCAGAAACTTGGCTAAACCAGTTCCGGCACATTTCAGCTACATTCGTCACATTTTAGAGAAAATACGGATTTCAACGAGGCAAGAACGTTGTACGAAGAACGACAGATTTTGTGTCGAGAGAAGTTCCTGTCGTACCGTCTGATGTGGTTGAGGCAGCCGTGAGAACAATTTTCTTCATCTGATCGAAACATTCCAATTCTATCTTGCATAAGAAGAGGTTATTGGAAGTCTCTAACACCGGCACCACTGATAATGCTACCGAGTCTAGGCAAATTTCCAAGAAATTCAAGATCACAACATAAAATGTAAGTAGGCTACATTCAGTTATTTTATCACCCATTTACCAATAATTTCATGAGAATAAACTGTTCTTTGCGTACTCAACAGCTGATGTTGACAGTTTCGTTACGTTCGCCACATGGCGCGTTTGGTATCTCGTGACGTCATTCGCCTTCCGAGCGCTGATTGGTGAGTGAAAATTGCGGCAACCTCTGTAATTTATAAGCCTTGGGTTCGATCTATTCTTCTTTTGTTGCACAGAATTTACAAAAACAATATTTCTTCGATGTTTAATTTTCACTGGCTCTACACTTGGCAGATTTTACAATACAGGCCATAGGTGTCTGCCTTCACTGATTCTACGAACGCTCTCTAGCATTCAGCAAAGCTTTCCGAGAGACCTTGCGCTACGAAAATATATCACTCGCGATCGTAATAATTTGCGTATTTCTTTGCACAAAAATAATTAATTATAGCAAAGAGTAGTTCGTGCAATTATAGCACACACTCAGGGGCGGTTCGAGTGGGGGGGTTGGGGGGGGGGGTGTCTCACCCCCCCCCCCCCCCCCAGGTATTTTCTCAGTCGGCAAATACGACACCAGTCGGCAGTCGGAAAATCCTGAAAAAGTCGTAACATTTCCCAAAACAGCATTTAAAAGAGCAAAACGAGGCATGGCCAAACACGATTTGGTCCGATTAAAAATATATATTTATTATACTGACAGTCGGCACAAACGGACGCTGCAATCATTTCGTACAGCCAGAGGAAGAGTCGGCAAAATAACCATTATTAAAGATTCACTTCCAGTCCTCGGTGCTCCGGTTGCCACTTGTCATTTCGTTTCTTTGTATGGAAACTGAAGAAAGAATGACAGATGAGTAATATGGGAGCAAGGACAAGGGATGAACTCATCAGCACGTTCCTGGGTGGGTGTAACATCCCGCGTTCATTATGCAGAGCGACTCAGCTTCACAGCATCTGTGCCATGTGGCTAGACACAAGGTGTTGGTGAGCGCATTGATAACTTCAGGTCAAGCCAACTCATTGAGATGTTGTCGGAGGAAAGTTATGACCTGCTACCGCTTGTCTCGGCACGTCCTCAGATATCTGCGTTATGTCAAAATTGACAGGTTTAGGGTTCCAAGGTTCCTCAAGGGTTGGGGTGCTCACTATGGTCAGTGCAGTGGTCAGTGAAAATGAGCGAAAGCAGTCGTTCCTGAACCAGCAACTTTTACAGTGATAACTAGGTGCAAATACAGTTTCAGTGGGACGTGAGTTTTCGCCGGTACGGAACATTTTCACGGAGCATCGCGTCCCCATCAAACGTAAGTAATAATAATACAACAAATATATGCGTATTTTCAACCATGTGTATGTTTAACGGTGGTAACAAGAAAAATGCCCGATAAATCCATAAAATTCGACCTTTGTGGGGCGGGGGAATTGTTCTCTTTTTAAACCATCTATTTTTATTTAAATAAAACTTACAGAGTGTTTTAAAACTCAGTGACAAGAAAACCGGGGCGGGGTGGAGGAGACAATTCTAAATAACTTTATCGAAGGAACAAATATCCGGAAAAGCACCCCTGCGACGCTCGACGTCTTCAAAGGGTTGAACTTAATGCGCATTGGGTAGCTAAGCTACAACTAAAATCAAATTAAATCTTAGCGGAATGGATAGAATATCATGGGTAAATTTCGTTATGGTGACTTTTCCGGTAACTCGTTAGGTTTACGTGCTTAATATCTCTGAAGAAAATGCATCTACCCTGTATAGAAGGCAATAACTCACACACATGATTTTTGGTGACTCGCATAAACCTTACACGTTTTCAGAAAATCTCTCCATATGAAGTTCACTCATATTTATGTACTCTATCAATTCTGCTAAGATTTAATCTGATCTGATGAGTAATTAATGTACTTTGACTAAGTCCAGCGTCGTTGGGGAGCTTTTCTGGACCTTCGTTTTTAGACTAAGTGGCTTAGAATTGGCTCCTCCACCCCGACCCGTTTTTCTTGTCACTGACTTTTGGAACACCCTATAGGCTATACGGTACTCTCCAAAACGATTCGGCCAAACTCGGGCCTGCTCTTTACTGATTTTGTTAAAGAATTTTAGATTAGACATCTGTTAACACCCTACATAATTTTTGCGCACTTCAGAGCAATGTGTAAAATGAACAGTTTTCAAACCAGACTGTACAAATCGGACTGCCTCAATATGAGAGCTATTTTGCCTTGTATCCTCGTATAGTGTGCATTTATTTTTGGATCTGTTATGTATCGATATTTTAGTGTGTTGCACGTGTTATATATTTTCATGTTTTACCTCCTCCTTTCTTTCGATGATGATGATAATTGTTGTTTTAAGGGGCCTAACATCTAGGTTATCGGCCCCTCTCCTTTCTTTCAAAGGCGTTATTTATCGCGTATACCTTAAAAACTATCAAATCTTAGTCAGCACCCTGATACCGGTCCGGTCGATTTTTTCGTTTGGCCATTCATTTTTCGTGCATTATTGCGGTGAAAGCTTAGTTATACGACGTCCAATGGAGGGTACTGGCCAAAAAAAATCGTTGAGAGCGTCGCATAAGTTAATGTGTGCTTTCTTTGACCTAGCTTTATCAAGGCATTAATTCTCACTCATAATGCGGTTTAGATCTGGGAAACGTTTTGCAAAATCAGCACTTCTCTCATAGGCATCGTATAACTGAACTTTTTTCTTTCTTTTTTTCTGAAAGGACCGTCTATAAACGTCGTATAAACGGGATCGTCGTACAACTAAGCTTTCACTGTAGTAAACTTTTTCCCTTTTAAAAGTTTAGTTATTTTTATATATTTTGCCCCCTTTACATATGAGCTCTAAACCTACTTTTACTTACCGCGGTTATGGAGTATGTGTCTTATTAGAAATAATAACAATTAGTCAATTCAACAAACGAAACGCGCTACTCGCATTGCTTTCTTCTACGCATCCCACTTAGGAAATAGGCAGCTCTTGCACCATACTTTTAAAAAGATCGTACGATGTTACTGTACTGTCTACTGTCTTTGCAGGTTGCAATGTCCAAGCCTCCAAGGAAACGCATTAAATTAAGTTAATTCATCTGCAACAGCACTTACGAGCGAACGGACTTCCTTTAATCCGTTAACCATAGTCCCGCCATCGACTAGCGTATGTGAGCCATCAGGCATCTTTGGGTCACCAATGTCGGACCTTCGCCGTTCGTCGAGCCATCGTCTACCGTTGAGAGATCGTCCACCGTTGCGCCATTGACCACCGTTGAGCCATCGCCCACCGTTGACTCATTGTCTACCGTTGAGCCATCGATTACCGTTGAGAGATCGTCCAACGTTGAGCCATCGTCCACCGTTGTGCAATTTACTACCGTTGAGCCATCGCCCATCGTCGAGCCATCATCTACCGCAGAGCTATTGACCACCGTTGAACTACCACTATCCCCTAACACATCTCACGTCCGCAAGTTACGAGCAGCTGGAACTTCATCGGATGCCGGTTGTAGTGGTGACGGTCCTACACCGCGTAGTAGAGAATTTTCGTGGATGGTTTTTTCTGGCCAAGTTAGTGGGGTTATTACGCATTTCAAAAGAGCTGAGGGTATTTTGAAAAACAATAAAAGAAAACACCGTTCCGAACACAAAACTTTTTATGGTAGAAATGATAGACTGCTTATCCAGAATCCACGATGAATGCGGTCAGTTGCTTCAACGAGCAAGAGCGAAGGGAAATAACATTCGTTTGGACGCAGTACACATTCAAGCGGGTGATTTACCTGTTAATCGCGATCCTGCAAAGCGGAAAATAATTATCACAGCAAACGAACAACTGTACCTGACTTCATTTGGGGCCTTCCAGCGTAAACTTAGTGTACTTCCAGCAAATCCATACATACCAGAGAATAAGCAGCATCGATGTAATCCGGTCTGGTATACAGATTTTCCCATGTTGGAGTACAGCATTGAAAAAGACGTGGTGTTTTGTTTTGCCTGTGGCTTATTCCCAAACGGACGAGAAAGGGCGTCCGCAAGTGAAGAATGGTCGCATGCTAATTATCCCTCCCTATATTATTCTCCTAAGGTCCCATTCCAGTTTTGTACCAACCTACACATATGGGGAACCTACAGGTTCAGCATAACCCAATGCGTAAGCGAAACCCACTCACTTACTCTGGAGTACGTCAGTGGCACAAATTGAAAAGTCGCGGAAAGAAGAAAAAGGGCAAATTACAAGAACACTTCACTTCAGAAGCTCATCAAGCAGCGATGGCTGATTTGTGCCACTTTGTCAATGGAAAAGGCCACGTAGACGTTCTCCTTGATAAACATTTACGGACGATCAGAATTGAGGAAGAACAAGAAAAGGAGTTCCACAAAAAAGTTATCCAGATACTTATTGACACAGCAAAAACCCTTTGTCGGCAAGGTTTGGCTTTCCGAGGTCACGAGGATGGAATCACTCAAGATAATGGAAACTTCACGCAAATTGTGAAGTTACTTTCACGGCATAGTCCGGTCATGAATAGGTGGTTGGAAGAAGTGAGTACGCGGAAGCACAACGTTACCTATATGAGCAAGGACTCTCAAAATGAATTCATCCATCTACTTGGTGAGAAAACTCGTGAAATAATTGCAGAAGAGATCAAGAACGCCGGTATGTTCTCCGTTATAGCAGATACTACTCCCGATATGTCACATAAAGTCCGCCTCGCGATGAATATCCGATACGTCGTCGAAAAAGATGAAAAGCTCGTTCCTGTGGAGCGACTTTTAAAAATAGACGCTGTTTTAACAACAACAAAAATAGACTGGAGAGGAGTTGGCTGAAAAAATATTTTAAATTTTAAATTCAGAAGTACTTTTACATGTCTGGCATATACAACGGCACTCAGAAAAAGATATGCGAAGTGGAAAATAGATATTCCGTACGTTCCATGCCAAGCTCACAGGTTAAACATTTCCGTAAAGACAGCTTGTAATGCTAGCGCGCTTATCCGAAAGTTTTTTTTGTCACTCTTGAAGCATTGTACGTTTTTGTTTCGGGTAGCACGAAACGATATTTAAGCTTGCAGAAAGAACTGGATGAAATTGAAAATTTACTTCAACTTAAGAATTTATCAAAAACAAGGTGGACTGCTCACGCCGAATCGATGAGAGTTGTTTCTACCTCTTATGAAGAGATAGTCACAACATTGGAAACAATGAAAACCTCATTCCATTCTGAATTTGACAGTAAAACCCAAACTTTTGCGTCAGGCTTGCTCATAAAGCTTCTAGACTTTGATTTTATCTGCGGCATGTATTTTACCAAAAACATCATGTTTAAAATTAAGAACGTAACCGAGATTTTAGAAGCGGAGGAGCTGAATGTAGTAGACGCGATGCAGCTGATTCAGAGCGCTTTGAAGTCTTTTGAAGATATCAACGACAACTGCAGGATGAACGCTTTAAATAAGAGTGCATCGTCATTTGCGAAAAGTATGCAAGTAAATGCGGAGGAAGACTTCTTAGAGCACCACAGGACCCGGCGACTTGCAAAGACGTTTGACGCGCACGCTGAAACGACAGCAGAAATTTCCTTCCTTACATTCTACAGAAAGGAGTTCCGAATACCTGTGCAAGACAATCTCACAAAACTAATTTCTTTGCTAGAGCCATTCCACATAATTGTCAAGATACCTACTAACAGAAGAAACTGCACCATCGAGCGCGTTCGATCTATAAAGCAATCACACCCGAAAATCATCCTTCAAGATGAAGAGCTTGTGATGGCTGAGCTTGAAATCATGCTTGAGGCCAGTAAACAGTGCTCATCTTTTAAAGAAATCGCAAAAGTTGCTGTTAAATCAAAGAGTATTATCCCGTATGGTTATCAAGTAGTTTGACTGATTTTACATCCCCAGTGCCTTCTGCTTCTTCCGAACGGTCCTTCAGCAAGTTGAAGCTTATTTTCAATCATTTGCGGACATCGATGGGTGACGACCGCTTAGACTCCCTCATGACGTTTTCAACGAAAGATAAGGTCGACGACATTGGAATTACGAAGATAGTGGAGAAGTGGTCCTTGTTGAAACATCGTAGGGATTTAGAAAGAATAACTAGATTTTTTTTTCAGTCTTGTAATTTTTAAACACTTATTTTGTTCATTTAACATTTTTCCCGCGATTCAAAATTCTGGAACTAATAAAATACATTTTAAATGAAAGCCGTTAATTAAGTATATTTGTCTTGAGTATCGTTTGCCGCCACCCCCCACCCCCTTCCCTCCCGTTGCTCAGTTCTTAAGCGTATAGTCGGCAATGTAAAACAGCCAGTCGGCATTTTTTAAATTCTCACCCCCACCCTGCCTAGATGTACAAGGTCGAACCGCCCCTGCACACAATGCAGTTACTTACAATTTATATTCCACGCTGCTTACCGTGCAATTAGTGTACACGTTTTTCCACAATTTTTATAACACTCGGAATATTACAAATTCCGGCTTTTCTTGCTTACTATGCGTCGTCAAACAATTCTCACAATATCCTCTATTGAATCTTTTCGTTCAAAACCGTGGATAATTTCGACATCGTGCTCCCAAGCAAAAATGCTTCAACTACGTTGACTCAAACGCGATGACGGAGTCAGAGTGACGTTTCCCAAGATTGCTTTCGTCTTCTTGAGTGCAACTAGTTATAATAATGATGAAATAGTGAAGTATTCCCTTCTGGAGTACATTTTAAATATTCACTAATGTTCTAAATTTATAACATCCAGTAACTTAGTAATTTTCTCTAATAAATATCCCCAATTGCTCCTGTAATTATTTCAAATTTACAGCATTCACGTCCTCTTACAATCACGCTTCCTGATTGTCGTAGCACTTCCATATAGTCACGTGTTCGATTACCAAACTCCCTCGGTGTATAGAAAAATTTTCAAAGACATTCTCACAAATTAATAAATCTCAAAATGAGACTTCGAGTTCAATATATAAAATCTCTCTCTATAAAAATGAATGTTACGTAGTAGATTGTCTGTCGGTATGTCCCCTATGCATTAAACCCATTGCGATGACATTTTCGTGAGTTGTTGTGCGCACTCCCGCGAAGGATTCTGAATTAGTGAATCCATTTTACAATTGGTAGCGCACGAGTAGTTTCAACAAATGAGTGATGGTGCACGAATCGTTTCAACAAAGTCCCATATGCATTCATATTCATCCGATTGCGATTAAATTTTGGTGACTTATTCTTCACATTTCAGCGAAGGTTTCGAAATTATCGGTAGTAAATCCATTTTACAATAGACGGCGCGTGAGTCGTTTCAACAAATGAGTGTTGGCACTTGAGTTGTTTCAACAAATGAACATTGGTTAGTTATCGTGTGCATTGCCATGGAAGTTTTTCAATTAGTAAATTCATTTCACAACAGGTGGCGTGGTAGCCGTTTCAACAAATTAGTGTTGGCGAGTTATTCACTTTAACAAATGATCTTTGGTGAGTTGTTGTGCACACTCCCGCGAAGGTTTCTGAATTAGCAAATCCATTTTACAATAAGTTGTGACAAAAATGAGTGTATTTCACGCAGCTTAGCGGCAATTTGTCTGTTTCCAATCGTTTTCAGTTTCCAGTGCGATTCGCATTTACGATGACCATCAACAAAGCACAGGGACAATCCGTACCAGTGTGTGGATAATCCATGCTTCTGTTTGTGCCTGATTACACTCCGGAAAGCGTTAGAATTTAATCTTGTACGCATCAGATGGAAAGAAACAAAAAAACATTGTTTCCAAGAACATTTCAATTAACAAAATTCCAATACAAACACTTTCTTTCCTTGAATGGCCTCGCAACGCCTGCCGGGTAGGCTACAGCTAGTCAAATGAGATTATGGGTCCTGATTAGTGTGGAAATCAGGGGAGTATATAAGGGGGGAGCAGCTGTGAGGGCTCAAGCCCCCCCCCCCCTGATAAAAACAATACAAATGAAGAAATTGTTGCGTTGGTACAAGCATAAAATAATTGTATATTTGGTTGTACCCGAATCTTAACTTATTGGCTAAGTTATAAACAATATTAAGATTGAAATTAGACTACCTCGTGGTGTGGTTGGTTGGTTCTTAAGTTTAGGGGCTGCGACAACGCGGTCATGCAGCCCCGTGTACTTTGGGTGTGTGTAGAATCTGTCTGTTAACCAGTGTTAATTGTGATGACTGTATTCGTGTGTGTTATCTGTTGTTTTTTTAAATTTAAGTACTGCAACTTAGAATTTTTCAAATAGTTCCTACTTTTGCCACCAAGCGCCACCGTGAACGACTACTAGGCCAAGTTCAGAACTTAGCTACTAGACGCCACCGCAGTCGGCTCTTGGCAACGAACGTAGAAACCCAAGAGCGTTGTTTACATTCTTAACCTATCCAATTTAGCTTCACACAGGTGCAATTAGTGGAAGGTTCTTTAACATGCCATAAATCTATGACATAGGACCGCCGGCTTTACTTCCCCCTCCGAAAGAAGGCATACTGAGGGATTTCTAACGCTCTTAAAAAATCCGACGGCTTCGGCCGCGTTTGAACCCGCTATCTTGGGCATAGAAGCTCAGCATGCTACCGACTACGCCTCCGAAGCCGCTACCTCGTGGTACAGTGGCTAGCATTCTTGGCTGCCACCCCGGAGGTCCGAATTCGATTCCCGACTCTGCCAAGAAATTTTAATTCTGGTCTGAGGGCTTGCCTTGTGAGGCAAAACTGAGAATTCCACAGTACGGTACTTTTAAGAAATACATGATCAATTTGTAAAAGAAAAGGAAAACAAATCTGTTTCCCTTTCTTCTTCTTTTTCTTAGTCGTTTACCCTCCAGGTTGGCGGAACCCTCGGACTCAGCGAGGGAACTCACCACTACCGCCTCTACAGGCAGTGTCCCAGAGCTGGGAACATCTAATCGGAGTGGATACAACTGGTGAGGTGTGATTGGCACCTCGCCCGGGCGGCCTCACCTGCAAAGCGAACAGGGGCTGCATGAGGGAAGGTAACGGATGGTCAGGATGGATAGGCAAGGAAGAGGGAAGGAGGCGGCCGTGGCCATGAAGAAGGTACTGCCCCCGTAAATTGAATTATATTGAGACCACGATGGCTGTATTGGCATAAATGAGTAAAGTTATGGATGTCATAGTTGTGACGTGTATATTCATGACGTAGGCACGGATGACGCAGATTTCATGCAAGTAGGCTGATTGAGCTGAGATTCTTGGTGACGTCATGATTTTGTTCGAGAAAGATTGGAGATTTACGACGCAGTCGCAGGAAACAAGGTATTGTGCTAAGGAAGAAGTTATGCTATTGGAGGAGAGACTCGAACCAATGAACGATAGTTTGGAAGGAAGACGGAGATTGCTGAAACTACGATATTTGATTACTTTTGGCATGCAGATTTGTGGAAATCTATTTTCAGTTATGGCATTGATTTGGAATTTTGAAGAAATTAATTTTGAGTTTTTGAAATTTGAAAATCCGTCAAGTATAGCCAAAGTTAAAACTTCTAGCGATGACGGAGCAACAGGCTATGGAAGGGATGGATACGCCCCTTAAGAAGTTGATAAAAGGTCGTGCACAGAAGAGAGGAGCTCTCAGACCTCATACGGATCAGATCTCAGAACTCATACTCAGAACTCATACGGATCATACCGCTGATACCGCATATATATTTCAGATGTTATAGTCATTTTCGAGTGAACAAGTGAAGCAAGTTGTCTTTAGCGTGTGGTTAAAGCCCGGCGCATCGAACGAACACGGAGCAGTTCCATTTTACGCTGCTCGAAACTAGGTGAAGTTGAAACGCTCACATTAACGTTTCCACCAGATAAGATATCAAGAGTTAACTTCAGCCTTTATTATAATTCAATTGGGCAGTACAACATTGAGGTGTGTAGAAGATTTGAACAATTTCACAGTTATACTTCGAAAGATATTGGCACTTTAAGGCTGCCAACAAAAGTGATTTTCTCGCCACATGAGAAACACTTTTAAAATTCCACATTATACACTACGGCTGACACGTGGAGTGCAACAGTGATATTGGAGAATACGTTTGGTAATACAACGATACAGTCTACTATGGAACATTATAATCTTGCAGTGCTTTCAATGATTATAACAGAAGTTGAGATGGAAGGCTAAGGCTTTAATGCAATTGGGACATATATCGTTGGAGTGAAATAACAGCATGGAACTTCGTTAATCGTCTTTCTACAAAAGCGAGCATGTAATGAACATCCAACTACACTCATGCATCGTGAATCCATCGCTGAATTATACCAGATGACAGTGGAAATATTTTCATACTCCACGATTATGAATATTTCTGCGGAAATAACTACAATAAACTTCATGGCGATTTACGACCGGAACTTCAGGGAACTTTCAAGAGAGGCTAGGGTGGACCCGGCTCACAAAGAAGAGTTTTGCCAGAAGGATGTTTTTCGTATCCACGGAGCAGTGCAATTTCCGGAGGAGGAAGCAGTTCGCTTCTCCGAGGACGCTGATTCCAGGTTCGAGGTCGGAGCACATCTTCACGCTGGTGAAATGGAACCAACAGCAGTTTTCTTTGAAAACTTTGATCTAGAACTTCAATCAACAGATAAGGTAGTCGTGAACGTTTCTTGTATTATTTGAGTCTTGTAGCGATATCTGAGCAACCATTCTTCCCATATTTTCTGTCCCATATTTTTTTTCTGCCCCATTTTCTTGATTGATATTTCTGTACTCAGTACACTTCGATGATTTATGCTTTTTTTCTTCGTTTTGTTGAGACATTATTATGTCATTGGCATAGTTAAATTAATTTTGGATCAGTTGAGACTGATGATTTAGATTCTTTCAGTAATTTGCATCTTTTTGTAGTCACGATTTGACTGTAAAGTTAACGATTTGCTATGGCAGATTTGAATTCAGACAGCGTGTCATTTTATTAAAGTAATTCTATTCAGTAAATTACTTTGACCAATTTTCTGTCATCCTCAAGAAAGAAGAATGATTAAATGATTTTAGAGCGTTAAAATCTATTACGATATCGACGATCTTTGAAATACTAGTCGTCTTATGAACATGATTGCAACATAGACATTTATCATTGCATTATAGACAATTTTATGAAATATGAACTTTGATTACGATTTATTGAATACACTATAGTAATGAACATTTGATAGGAGTTTTTCTCAATTATAGAGTGGAACAATAATGTTTGCATTCCACAATCTAATTGTATTCTATTCGACTATTTATACAGTTTAGATGAACTTTGATTGAAGATAGTATTTTTATACTGCGTTACTTTGAAGATATTAATCTCAATTTTGGTAGACCAGGGAGGAGTGTCTAATCGTATTTGCTATTAACTTTTTTTGTGATTGGCAAATTTTTACTTCATATCGATTCATGAATGAAACCCACGAAGGTTAAATAATAACAGTCATTAATACAATTGATGAATATAAGAATTTTTAAAGAGGAACAATGGATGTATAATCGTTAGTTCAGTGGACATGTAAAAGTCGCTGATGAATAATGACCCTGAATTATGAAGGAGGTTCCCACAGTAATAAATGAAGTTGATGAATTTATAAGTGGAGGTTTTTGTATGTAGTCTGGAGGATTTTTATGCCATATATATGAAGATATATGATGAATTTTGGGCCAATTATTGTGCAATTTTGTGCGTTTTGAGCGAAGTATTTTCCCGCTGAATGTATTGTCCTGGTTCTTTGAAAGTTATTCATATGAAGATACTGTTAAAATTAACAAGAGTGTTAAATAATTTGAGATAAAGATTTTGAATGGAGGTTACCGTCACAAATATTAATAATTATTATTAAACCTTATTAAACCTGAATTTGACATTTAAATATAAATAACCTTCATTGGTCGATTATATCATCACGATTTAAGTAATTATCAACCGGATAAACGTGTGGTTTAATGTATTTCTTGTATAAATAATATAAACAATATAATATTGTAAAATAATTTTGTAAATATCTTTGTTAAATAATTTGAAATGAAAAGGATTAATAGAGGCGTGTATAAGTTTTCCAATTGTGGTTTGACATTGTTATAAACAATTTATTATTGTTATAAATAATTAATGAACTTTTGTTATTAACATTAAGAGTTTTGTTTTTATACTCTAAACAACGCTAATTAAACAAGTGGTTTGAACAATTAATCATGATTTGGGATTGTTGGAGTAATCCACTGGTGTTTGAATGGAGCATTTAAAACATTTGCGTGATAATATTTCAGTTAAGATGTGAACATTTACGTGTTTTGAAAAGGAGAGCCAAGCTCTGAGGTAACTCGCTTATGCTAGGGTTGAACGAACGGGGTGAGTCCGCTTTGACGATGCAGGTGCATTGCAGCTGGCCCGGACAACTGTATGACAGAGGCCAAGGACGTATCCATAATAGCCTTGTGGCTATAAATAAAATGTGAAGTATATAAACACGCAAAACAATTGATATATGTGTCTCGTCCCAAATCCCGTTTCCATTCCAAGTGCATTATTATTTTTACGTTGCTATGAGCTTGAGAAAGCTGAAACATTGTATGTAGAGTATACAAGTCCTACAGAAGGACATGGCTATATGGACGATGGCTTCTGATTGCCACGAGGATTTTGTTGTTTATTTTTGTTAAAATCATTCTTTATGTGAAATAAATTATTGTGCAGTTTAAAGTTTCTCGTCTTCGTTCTGGTTCATTTTAAATATCATGGTGGAGGTTATTGTGTGGGCATACTTTAAGTGATCCAGTTGACAACCCAGTCCCCGAGATAAATTTAAGAGGTAAGTAAAGGTAAGTATGAACCCCCGTATATTTTGGTGTGTTCCACAATAATTTCTTGTTAACTATTGTGCTCTAATCTCGATAGTATCTGTCAGTGCCATTTTCATTGATGTAGCTGTGCCGGTGCGATTGATTATTGCCAATCCGATTGAGGGGGCGGATATCTGACAGCCTACTATCAGGATATCGGGTACAGTACCATCCCGGAATTTGCCCGAAGACGAAGTGGGACACCACGGAAAACCACTTCGAGGATGGCTGAGGTGGGAATAAAAACCCCTCTACTCATTAGGACAACCCGAGGCTGAGGAGACCCCGTTCCAGTCCTCATACCATTTTTCAAATTTCGTGGCAGAGCCGGGAATCGAACCCAGGACCTCCGGGGCGGCAGCTAACCATGCTGACCGCCACGCTACGGAGGCGACTCTTTCTGCTTAATAAATTGGCAAATATTTCGATATTTGTCATTCATACTCCACAGCAGAGGCCGTAATAGAAAATCCATTAAGTATAAAATTGTATTTGTGTGTTGTGTTGTATTTTACAACTTTTTTGTAAATTGTAGGCCTCGTATATAAACTTAGAATTTTACAAGTAACTCGTATCTAAAATAATTACACGAAGTTATATGCTTTAAGATATTGGTAAATATTTCTGGGTATTTTCGGTGACAATCCCCTGAGAATACTCACAATTTTCCAGGATAATCAGCCCCTCTCCCCCGCCATCGAAAAAGAATTGTATATACACCCCTGGCTGAAATCCTTTCTGATCGATCGTTGCATAATTTCTTTAAAGGGTGCCAACCTGGCGATTTCTTCTCTGGAAATAGTGGCCTTGATACATGATCTTGATCTCAGCGTTTATTACAGCATGAGAATTGGTTAAACTATTTTTAATAGCACGAATAACATTGTGTTAACGGATAATGTAGGAATTGGGTGACTTTGCAACCGTGACAGGGTTTAGTTATTTTCCGTACACATTAGTTGGTGACATTGACCCTCTCCGCTTTCTGAGCTTCATCGTGTTGGAAGCCATTTTTCTTCGCTGAGCTCTCGAGAGAAATTCTGATTTTTGTTGTGTTTCTTCACATCTCATGGCGCTTCATTAAGGTAAGTTATATTCACGAATTCTATAATGAGGTTTGGTTACTAAAATATATGAATAGAGTTAGAAATACATCTTTATATCTGTCATTTTCCTTCCATGGTTTGAATTGTTTTACGGGTAGGCTATGTTTCAACTGATATCGTCGTTGAGTTCCTGTCTATTTCACAACGAAATATTAAAATATGATATTTTTTTTGGAATTTAGTTAAATGACACGCCCATGCAGGAATATTTGAGATAGGTATTCTGTAGGCACGAACTTTAATCAAGATAAGCCATACAACCGGAGAAACTGCTCTAGTCTAGTTCGTCCCCTGTTTCAACGATACAGAGGATTGGATGTGTAACAGGTTTATGACGTCAGTTATAGAATTTAATCCGTGTGCGTTTTATAAGTGTGTAAGGATAAGTTAAATAGGCTTTCAGTCACTTCGTTCAATATTGTTTCAGTGATGGAGATTTGATGTTTTCATTTGAAGTGGGAGTGTTGTAACACGATCGGTAAATTTTGTCTTGTTTTCTCTGAAACCCACTGTATCCAGTTGTTGTGCAGTAAGTTGAGATAAATTCCACGTTGCCTAATTCAACGTATTCACATATTTGTGATGCACTTGAGCGTCCGCTCCATCACATTGTGCTCAGGGTTATGTGTACTTATATTATACGCTAACTCATATCGTATCAAGTCACAGTCGAGTTAACCTCACCTTTCCCACTGCGCACCCTATGGGTTATATTCGGATTACCAGTATTAACTTCCATTCGGAGGTTTGAAATTACCTCTTTTGATTTGTTATATGAGGCTACGAGCTCAATAGTGGCCCAATTCAGAAATTCGCTTAGGGCTAGTTTTCCATGTTGTACCACAGAGGAAGGGAATTCAGGGTTAGGCCACTATTGTCCTCATAGCCTCTTATATGGTAATGATTTGGCACGCCAGTATGAGTACTTAGGGGCACTTTCTCTCTTCTAGTTCTATTATGGAGGAACAATCAACTATCAAAAGCGAGCCAGAATGGTTGTGTGAAACAGATGACTTCCTTAACATTGTAAGTTGTATTTTAATTCGTACCGTATATCGTGTAACATTGCAATTAGTGTCTTATTAAGCAATACTTGCTTTCAGATAAGATAATAGACTAATCAGGCAGGATCTGTTTATGTTGGCTACATTTGACTGCTATATTTTACATTGGGTCATGCTTCTAGGAATCAAACCTGCAGGATGAAGCTCCTGAACATCAAATACAAGTAGGCCTAATCATTTTCTCTCTTATTATAATGTAAATGATTTTCACATTGAACAATATTTAGAAGCTTGGATAATATCTACTATAGTGTAGTTTCGTATTTGAACAGTCTGCAGTAACTAATGCTATTGCCCCCCAGGGGCTCACAACTAGTTTGGCGACCACGGGACCCCAGCTGAGTTCGGCATGTCTTCCACTTACTAGTGCCGGGCTCCTCTTTGCCATCTTTCCTGTCGACCTCCTTTGGTCAACTCTTGTTCTTTTCCGACCCCGACGGTATTAGGGTATCCGAGGCCTAGGGAGTCTTTTACTTACCCGCCTTAATTGACCCTTGTCTCATCATTTCTGAACCCTCATTCTTCGAGGGGTCAGACCTCTTCTTTTCATATCTCCCGCCTTCTAATCAAGGCCCTTAAGGAGGCAGGGTGTATGTAGCCCCACCACTTCTGGTGCACTCTGGATATTGCTACACCCTCAACGGCGTTTGGTAGTTGGTGACCCTGAGGGATTCCTGAGCTGGGTCCGGTTTTTCTCCCATTTTTCATTGCCTCTGGGGTGGACCATTTCCTCTTTGCCTTTCCTATCTGCCTTTCATGGCTCTCATTCCTTCCAAGTCACTCAATCCTCATTTTTCAAGGGTTGAGCACATTTCTTTTCCTCATGTCCTTTATTTGCCTTATTCTTTATTTACCCTTTCTTCTTCTAGTAAGTAAGTCTGTAGTTAGTATTAGTTATAGTTTACATTCTCATCGCATCTTTCACTATCACCCAAACCATCAGGGGCCGATAACCTAGATGTTAGGCCCCTTAAAACAACAATTATCATCACCATCTAATGTTATTGTGTGGATAATGCCGATTCACTGGGCCTTATTGTAGTTGAAGACTACAAGAATGCTACGACGAAATTTATGATTTCCTCTACGCGAAGTTGCGTGAAGGAGGCTAAATTTGTATCAGAATTGTTTTATTAAGTGTATTAATAAAATTCATGTAGTTTATTTGAGTGATTAGGAAATTATTTGTCACTCCCCGCACTTGTAGGTACAAGGTCGGTCCTCATCATCGGTAGACACGCAGCGGCAGGTGTTGACACATTTGCTGTTTTCCATACTCATTGTACGGTGAGACT
Source organism: Meconema thalassinum (assembly GCA_946902985.2). Taxonomy (NCBI): domain Eukaryota; kingdom Metazoa; phylum Arthropoda; class Insecta; order Orthoptera; family Tettigoniidae; genus Meconema; species Meconema thalassinum. Next base: position 435,358,477 of record OX336394.1, read on the forward strand.
AATACTTTCTTGAAACTATGGACCATAACTACAAATTCACAAGTTCTTTACCAAGTAATAACCACGTACTCGATCTACCCGGATAATCAAAACGCTGTTCACACATACGACGTCTATATAATGGGATGATTTCAACGCGACGATGGTTCACGAGATAGACAAATGGATTTTATACAGATTTTAAATTCTTTAGCCTAAGTATTTTATTCCGTTGTTTTTAAGTGCAATGACGATGTGAAAATTTTAAATTTTATTAATTTTATTGAGAATGTCACACTGAAAAATGAAAATCCACAGCCTGCTTCCAGTCTCCGACCAGGTCAGGAATGGAATGAATGAAGCCCCCATCTAGCAGCGAGGATATGAATTGTGCCGGCTGCCGAGGCCGGACGCACTCCTCTGGGGCAATGATTAAATGAATGACAGATGAAATCAAGTGATAGTCGAGAGTGTTGCTGGAATGAAATTTTGACAGGGAATACCGGAGTACCCGGAGAAAAACCTGTCTGCCTCCGTTTTGTCCAGCACAGATCTCACATGGAGTGACCGGATTTCAACCACGGACCCAGCGGTGAGAGGCCGGCGTGCTGCCGCCTAAGCCATGGAGGCTTCTCTGAGAATGAGAATGTCACACTGATTAGTCCTAAATTGACATGTGAGAATTTTAGGTGTGCTATTAGACTGAAGAAGACTCAAAGAGCCGAAATATGTAGGCTATCATCATTTATATAAAAAAATACGTGTATGACAAATATTGTATTGTTAAGTGTCCACAGGCAGGAAAAGTCAGGAATTTTGTTTTTGGTCAGGAAAAGTCAGGAAAAAGTGTAAAAAAATGGCGTGAGTCAGGAAAAATGGCGAAAAGTATTAGAAAGTCAGGAATTTTATATTAACCATACAGTATTTTGTGTTTTACAGCCATATTTTGATGTTACTAGTTCAACTAATCTCTGAAGATAAAAAGCAATAACTCACTGGACAATATGGTAAGTTTCCATTTTTACAGTACATCATAGTAAAAACCTCGTTTACCTTTTTCTTGTACGCTTTTTGAGCATTGGCGTAGGGTTGTGGCGACCAGCACATTGCACTTTATTTTGTATTTTAAATGGATAAAGAGGCGAGCGTTGGGCAGCTGTGGAGGCTGCAAATAATATAGTTGTTTGCTCATTAAACCTCTTTTCCGATGTTACGATGACTTCACGAGTCAGGAATTTTGTTGTAAAATGGTCAGGAAAAGTCAGGAAAATTGACATTGAAAATTCTGTGGACACCCTGTAAATATACTCCCCGCACAACCCATTCGTGTTGATAGACTTCAATATTTCAAAAGATCTTGTCGACTTCCCCGTTATGCTTGAGTCTAACGTTATGCGGGACGGAGACGGTTGCGTTACGGAGACGGAAGTGACGTCATGCAGCCGCGCGGGAAGCCGAAGTTAATGGTTAATGGAGTCTGCTGAAAGAGTCATGGGGCGTCGAGCGAAGCGAAAAGAATACAGGGTGACTCCTAAAGAGGTGTACAAGATGCCAGATAAGAATACAGAGTGACTCCTAAAGAGATTTACAAGACGCCAGATAAGAATACAAGGTGACTCTTAAAGAGGTTTACAAGATGGCAGAAAAGCTACAGGGTGACTGCTAAAGAGGTGTACAAAATGTCAGACAAGAATACAGAGTGACTCCTAAAGAGGTGTACAAGATGTCACACAAGTATACAGGGTGACTTCTAAAGAGATATACAAGATGCCAGATAAGAATACAGGGTGCCTCCTAAGAGTGGTTAAGGATGTCAGAGCAAATTACAGGGTGACACTTAATGAGGTGTACAGTATGTTAGATTCAATTCAAATACTGGGTGATCTTTAAAGAGGTTTGCAAGATATCAGATTCAAATAATGGGTGACTCTTAAAGAGTTGTAAAAGATGTCATACTCAAATACAGGGTGACCCTTAAAGATGTGCCCGCGCGGGAAGCCTAAGTTAATGGGTAATGGAGTCTGTTGAAAGAGTCCTGGGGCTTCGAGCGAAGCGAGAAGCCCTCCTGAGCTTTCCTAACATGTGTAGCATTTGTAGCATGCGTCATTTGAAATGATATAACGTCTAGTCTTTCAGACTGAATATATATATTTTTTTCATAATAATTGAGGCTAAAGATGACATAATTGCTCAGTTCCGCTGTGCTCTTCAAATTCAACAATTGCGATATCAATGCGTTACTTTCACAAATAGAAAGCTTTTCAGACGGAATGGGATCGATTACTTCGCGTCGCAAAGCAGATTTCGATGTATATGATCGTATTTTACAAAGGAGAATTAATTATTAATAATTACTAATGAATTTCTTACAGTGCCCAATCCCCTGCACTATAAACTAGGCGACTTTGTAAGGTCCATTTGACAGCTGTTCTTCCATGTGCCAAACAATACTTTTAGGGGTCGCTTTATCGTAGGCCTACATGTGGTTGTCTTTCTTTAACTTACCCATTGCTACTTCAAATCTGTGAAGCTCACGACTTCTAAGTTTTCTATCATGTGCTTTTTAAATATTTAAAAATCTGTATAGTTAACTTGTACGGTCTTTGATTTATCGACTTCAACAGTATTAGACTATATCTTCCAAATTTGAATGTATCTATTTACTGAAGTATGTTAATCACATATTACATATCCAAGTTCACGCCCTCGCGGCTTGTGTATGTCATGACAGGGGAACTACCCTTTATGGAAGAAGTCAGATTACAGATGCTCCTGCCGCACACACCGGGATATGGGAAGTATTTACGTCTCATGACAGCAAAGATAAATGACATTTGGCATGAATTTTATACGTAGGACGCTATGACTACACAGGACTGGATGCAAGGATCCTACGAGCTGAGACATTATCTTGACGCGCTTTGCGATCCATGGTTTCCACCACCGGATCTGCATGAGAGACGTCTATCACCAATCAGACGATCTATGCGCGTGCAAGCTTTGTAAGGGTCCTTGCGACAGATACCACGTGAGGACGTGCAAGAGCAGAGAGGTGTCTCGGACGAAATTTCTGAAAATTAGAAAATATATGGACACCCCTCGGAAGAGGCATTTACAGTGACAAAGTTTTGTATTAATGATGGTTCGTAAGAACCACGTTCATGCACATTGTGCGCAATAAAGTATTTATTATTATATTCCTGAACAAATTTTTTTCTAGGCAACTGGTGACCGAATTTCATTTTGAATCTGATGAGGTACTCCTTTCAAATTACTAGCTTGTAAGCATAATGCTTCAAGTCTCATAAAATCTTCCGTTTCTAGCACTTTTCCACACATAACTATGTGATTGGCAGCTAAAATTGCCTGTCCTTCAATGAGAGCCCGCCTAGAATTGCTAACAACAGTCAATACATATATGCGGCCACCATTTTGTCGCGACCGACCTGCTACCTACATTCGATTGAGTCTGCAAATTACAGCTGAGGAAGTAATGACCGTTATCAAGAAAACGAAGAATGGAAAAGCAACTGGCCCAGATGACGTTCCAGCGGAAATGTGGAAAATATTTGGAAAGCCTGCTTCAGAATTTCTTGCCACACTCTTCAACCGTATCATAACCGAGAATAAACTTTCCTATGCGTGGCAACAAGTACGACAGTCCCGATCTGGAAGGGTAAAAGACGTGAGTGACTGCTGAACCTATCCGACTCCTCTGCCATGCGCTGAAGACATTCAAGCGAGTGCTGGACTACAGGCTCAGAAATGCAGTTGCCATAACCCCCAACCAGTGTTAAGGGCTGCAGCACCATTGATGCAATCCACACGACACACCAATTGTTGGAAAAGCGCAGAGAGAGGCAGAAGAGTGTACACATGGCATTTTAGCCTATTTTCATTTGTGAAAAAAAAAGTAGGCTTATGAGATCACCTTTTGTCCATGTGTGTGTGTGTGTTTGCGTCCGTGTGCGTGACCCCCCCCCGTAATAAAATCTAATTGGCTGGAACGATTTCAACGAAACTCGGTAAAGTCTTAGTACTATCTTGGCTGACCTCGACCGTGCCCTTCAAATTTTATTACATGATGGCTGTGCGAAATATTTCACCGGCATTCGAAATCTCCGAAACTGTTACTGATATCACCCTGACATTTTGTACGGTGATAAAGAGCACTACTAGAACTTCACCTAAATGACTTTCAAAAACCTGGTAACTACAAAACGAACATGGCGGCCAGGCGAAGTTGAAACATTTAAATAGACTTTGCTCGCGATTTAACCATTCGAACGCAGTGCAACTTGGTAAAGCGTATGTTTATACACATTGTAATGAACTGGCATCTAATTTAGTTCAATTGTTTACATAACCTCATGAATGCGGCTGTGTGAAATTTAAAAATTAAGTTTTTATATATCTTGTGTCCTAATCATGTGAATAAAGAACCTACGCAATAATCCTCATCTAATGGTACATAATTCTAGGGCCTACATATATTAAAATCCAACATGGCGACCATCTGGAATATTTAGATGGTTCTTAATATCTATTAATCTATGACAGCAATCAAACTAAAATTTCGTATGTTGATAAAGGCTAAGAACATAAGTTCACCTATTGGTCGTTCAATAACCTGGTGAGCACAAATACAACATGGCGGCGATGCAAAATTTAAATATTCAAATTGACGTTTCTCGCGATTTAACCATCTGAGTTCAGTGAAACTTGGTACGCTAAATGCTTATACAAATTTTAATCTACTGAAATCCAAATTATTTCAATTGTTTTCATAACCACAAGATGGCGGCTGTGCGAAATTTTAAAATCCTGTGTCCGAATCATGGGATTGAAGTTTGAATAATACAGCTCCACAATAATCTCCATGTAATGGTACATAACCCTAAGGCTTGTATATATAGAAATCCAACATGGTGACCATCCGAAAGGTATTTGGACGGTTCTCAATATCTATGAATATATTACAGCAATCAAACTGAAATTTTGGATGTTGATAGAGGTAATTGACATACGTAGGTTATATGAAAGTAGGCTATATAGTTCTTCACGGAACTACTTGTTAGACAAAGTGTTCGATCGAGTTCCACACAACCTCATTTGATGAGCTCTTCGTTGTCATAGAGACCCAGAGGCTTATATAAGCTGGGTACAACTTCTGTATTGCAAAGCCATTAGTGTTGTCCAGTTTTCAGCCGGAATTTCTCCGCCATTTGATATCACTGTGGGTGTGCATCAGGGTTCTGCCTTAACACCAATATTATTCATCCTCTGCATAGATACAGCATATCGGGAATCGAACCCACCTCTTCTTACTTTTGCCTCACGAGGCTGAATGTACCCCGTTCCAGCCCTCAGATCAGAATTAAATTTCTTGGCAGAGCCGGGAATCGAACCTTCGCGGTTAGATATGTGCCGCTTTGAGTAGAACCGTATTCTTTAAGACATTTTACATGGTGGCCACTACTCCTAGAAAACCTGGAAATCCTGGAAAACTCCTGTATTTTTATTAGGTCTGGAAATCTTCTGGAAAATGACAAAAAAATTGAAAACTCCTGGAAAATAGTCACTGTTCATCATCATCATTTATTGCATGTGACAGGCCATTAAGACCCATAGCAGAAAAACAAGGGTATACAATTCTTGATTACAATATAAATAGCAAGCATAACATAATATAGGCTATAACGTTGTACTTCATAACAGGAAGAATGATTTCAGCTTCTCAAATAATGGTTGCATATATTAGACCAACGATTTCTATTCCTGGCATCTTCCATACTTGCATCTGGATCTACCTGGTTCAGTGCCAACATAACTCGATCTTTCCATCTCGTTCTTGGTCGACCTCTTGGACGTTTTCTCGTTGGCTGAAAATTGAACACACGGTTCGGTAGAGTACCTTCTGCTCTGATAATGTGTCCTAACCATTGTAATCGTCTTCTCTCTATCTCTCTACTGATGTCTGCCTTTTTATAACGTCGATATAACTCTTCTTTACTCCGTCTTTCCCAACTGTCAGTTTCTGGGCAGTATTTTGGGCCATAGATTTTCCGCAGCATTTTTTTTCAAATGCACATATACGTTCTTCAAAAGTTCTTGGAGTCGCCCACGTTTCACAACCATACATTAAAACAGGTCGTACTAGGGTCATGTATAGGTGGATCTTGTTTTCCTGAGATATTAGACGTGACGTGAAAATTCGATTCATGCTATAGGAAACATGAGTAGCGTTGGTGATTCTTTGTCTTATTTCCTTTTCTATTTCACTTTTGTTTGACAATATTGATCCTAAATATTTGAATGATTCAACTGTCTCAAATTTGTGCATTCCAACGTCGATAGCGATCGGAATATTCTGTCGACGTGATATAATCAAGTATTTTGTTTTCGATTCATTAACCACCAACCCCATTTTCTTTGCTTCCAGTAGGAATCTTGATGTATCAGTCGTTACCTGATCCAAAGTGTTCCCCATGATCACCACATCATCAGCAAATGCAAGAATAATGTCGGATCCGACCATCTCCATTTCCCTATTCCAACCAGTTCCACGTTTAATCTTTTCCAATGCTGTATTGAAAAGGACGGGGGCTAGAGGATCTCCTTGTCTTAGTCCACTTTGAACGCTAAAAGATTCTGATTCTTGATTTGCAAACCGCACCTGGCATCTAGAGTCAGAGTAACAGGTCTTGATCAACCTTATGTACTTCATGGGAATGCCCATCTCGTGCATAGCCGTCCATAATACTATACGGTTTATACTGTCATAGGCCTGACGAAAATCAATAAAGATCAAATGCAATTCCTTGTCAAATTCGTAGAATTTCTCCATGAGTTGCCTCAATGTAAAGATGTGGTCGATAGTAGACCGAGCAGATACAATACCACATTGGTATGAGCCTATAATGTCTCCCAAAAATGGCCTAAGTCGATTCATAAGCAGTGAGGTAAAAATTTTATATCCTATCTCGAGTAAGGCAATCCCTCGGTAGTTAGAAGGTTGTGTGGCATCACCTTTCTTAAAAATGGGGCATATCACGGCTCTTTTCCACTCACTTGGAATAACTTCTTTCCTCCAAATATTAACAATTAATTGTTGCAGATTTTCCATTAACACTGCTCCACCATACCTAATCAACTCGGCAGTAATTCCACTTCCTCCCGGAGCTTTGTTGTGCTTTAGAGATTCCACAATATGTCTTATCTCATCAATAGTTGGCTCAGGTACTTGCATTTCCGCCGTCATCATTGGCACTTGTGCATTTATAGCATCCTTCTCAACATGAACATTTAGTAACTGATCACAATGTTTTCCAAATAGATCAGCCTGTTCTTCAGGAGGTACAATTTATCCATCTTCGTCCTTTAGTATTAGTGTATGTTGCTTGTAGATTCCCCTCGCAGGGTTAACCATTCTAAAGAAGGATCTCGATGCTTTCTTGGATTCTATTGCTGTCAGTAGTGCCTTACCATGATCCCGTTTTTTCTGTCGGATGAGTCGATATGTCATACGTCTCACTTCCATATACGCTGCATTATTATCTTCCGATGGATATTTCACCCATTGCAATCTTTTTATTGTTCTGTTTTTCACTGCGACTTGACACTCATTATCAAACCAGGGTTTGTTTTTGGTTTTTGGTCGCTGTCCCAAAACTTCATTTGCACTTTGTAGAACTGCCCTCCGCAAAACAGACCACTGCCCTTCCACATCTTCTAATGTATTTGATGTAGATAGGCACTCCTTGATTCTATCTTGATATTCTTCCCTCACAGACGTAAGGGTCAATTTATCTTTGTCCGGGATGACCATTTCTTGCTTTCGCTTTCGCCATTTGGTAGACAGCTTGAGGCGCAATTTCATTACTACTAGAAGATGATCTGAATTCATATCCGCTCCACGGAATGTTCGTACTTGTTCAACACACCCACGGTGTGTACCATCTACTATTATGTGATCAATCTGATTCCTCGTATCTCCACCTGGTGATATCCATGTTGCTTTATGCATTTCTTTACGTGGAAAATATGTGCTGCTGATGACCATTCTTCTGCCATATTCAAATGTGATCATTTTGATACCATTTTCATTGCTATTGACATGGAGACTATCTGGTCCGATGGTTGGACGATATTCGTCTTCACGTCCAACTTGTGCATTAAAGTCACCCAGTATGAGATGAATAGCATGTTTTGGTAAATGATCTACAGTAGATTCCAATTCTGCATAAAAGTTGTTTTTCACCTCCTCCTCCGCATCTTCTGATGGTGCATGACAATTTACAACACATATCTTATATGGGGATGCTTTCAAGATCAGTGCACAAATTCGATCATTTATGGGCAACCACTTACTTACAGCAGAAGATATCTTATTATGTACAACAATTCCAACTCCCGAAGTCCATTCAGGTCGATCTTCGTTACTATTAAACATCATATATTGATTTCCAACATTCATGATCCCTTTCGGTAGTCTTGTCTCTTGGACTGCTGTTAGTATACACCCGTAATTACCCAGCACTGATTCCAGCTGCTTCATTCCTCCTGTCATGATTGACCTAACATTCCATGTACCAATTCGAAAACCAATCAGCCCTTTAATAAAGCCTTTGTCGACAAACCTTGAGATCATTCCTGCATTTTCCTTTATTTCTTTCTTTGATAAGTGTAATTTAAAACTATCAGGATATCAGCCTGATGAGCTCGAGTCCAGTGGTGGGGTTGCCACCTACGGTTTCTGGACCACCGGGTTTGTTATCAAAGTGCCTTCTTCTAGACAGGTTGCTTTCACTGCAGCTTAAAGTGCCCCATCTACACTTACCCCAACCTGGGGTCCAGGTTCTATGCCATTGTCCTTCTGTAGGATCTTCTGCCTTTAGGAACGGTTTCCCCTTCCAAGGACATAGAGAGTGCCCTAACCCCTAACAGCACAACCATCAAGTATAAGTGACCGTTGGCCAAATATAGGGGAGACTCCTTATCCCGTTGACATAATACAAAAAGGATATCTATTAAAAAAGCTTCATATAAAATTTGCTATCAATACAAAAGATAATACAAAAAGTAGGAATCACCAGCTACTTCAAGGAGAAAGGGTTGCACATAACCTAAAATAGTCACTGTTAATTATAAAAATCTTTCCATCTTAAATCATACTCCTGCTGTGGTTTTGGGTGAGCACTCTATCGTTAACGAAAGAAATTTCCTCAGGCTACCTGTTCCTGTGTGGGAGAACACGCGATAGAATTTTTGTAAAACATATTGAGTATAGACAACTTCACCGCAATAACATTTCAGGCGGCATTCTTTTCTCTCTCTTTTTATAGCGGTTATTTGAGTCCCAAAGGCTTTTTTTTAAAACAACAATCAAATCATTTGTGTGTAGGCTTGCGTATCTATAACGCAATCACCACTATTTTTTCTCAACATCTGTATAAGTAAACCAAACACAACTGCTTTATTTTGGTCTTGAAGTAGGCAACCGATAAAGGCCTCCCTGGGCTCACGGTTATTTTTAAGTCTGGAAAAATGAGAATTACTCCTGGAAAATTCCTGGAAAACTTCTGGAAAATCGTTGACCGATTTGATTGGCCACCATGATTTAGCGAAACAGTCACATTATCAGTTGGTATTCCGTGGAGAAAAGTTGGGCATAATTCGTACTGCGTCACTTTTGAAATATTTCGCACGATATATCCAGCTAAATGAAACACCAACCATACATGGGTTGTTTTTTTTAAGTTTTGTCACCTTAATTATAACTGGATTAATAACTCACTTAGATGGTTCCAAGTTTTACAGGCCCTCGATGTAGTCCCCACCGTTGCATACAACGTGTTCCCAGCGATGCGGAAGTCGTTGGATCCCGTTGGCACTGCCCAATCTATTGATGGTACGAAGAGAGTGCTCGGCAGCCTGCTTAACGTCTTCAATGGTACGGAAGCGCTGCCATGCTGTTCCCCGAGGGCAAACCGTTAATGCGGCGTACTATTGTCCGTTTCTGCAAGACCATCTCCGAGGAGCTCTGAGAAGGAAACGGCGCCACCACATGGTTACACCGCCCATCGTTTTGCATGACAATGCTATGGCACACACAGCAGGCGTTGTGTCGGCATTGTTGGATCGCTGGGGCTGGGAGGTCCTCTATCACCCCCCATATTCTCCCGACGTCAGTCCCTGCGACTATGATCTCATCCCGAAGATGAAGATGACAATGCTCGGAGAACAGGCTGCCGAGCGCTCTCTCCGTACCATCAATAGATTGGGCAGTGCCAACGGGATCCAACGACTTCCACATCGCTGGGGACACGTTGTACGCAACGGTGGGGACTACATCGAGGACCTGTGAAACTTGGAACCATCTAAGTGAGTTATTAATCCAGTTATAACTAAGGTGCCAAAACTAAAAAAAACAACCTATGTACTTCGCCTACTTGAAGACGATCGATATTCAGATCTACAGCCGATTGCGCGCCCTCAAACACGCTGTCTCAAGGCACAGTAGCTACGTAGCAATGCAGACGGTGAGACATAACACAACTCATACTACTCCCTCATGAACACTTCAAAATAAACTGCCGAACAGTGACAATGGAAAGCTATACAAATGCCGGTAACTTGACACAAATGTAACGCGCGCTAATGACAAGTATCGCCTGTTGCCATCTCAATCGCTGGTGCTGCTGCTGGTGGGAAGACCAGCAGCCTCTTCAGTTGGCTTATCGGCATAAAGAGAAGAGCGCACACTTCCTCTTCTATACGCTATGGCAGGGGTAGGCAACCACAAAGCCTTCGCGATCTACTGTTTCATACAACCATATCAAAGTGATCTACTTCTTTTAAAAATATAGTAATTGCTACATTTTTAATTTTTTAAAACTGTGAAACAACTATATTTAACAATGAAACTATTACATCTTCACTATTTGCTGAAAATACAAAAAATTACATTCAATGTGAAACTTGAGGAGATGTTCGTTTAACAATGTCTTTGATATTAGGTGTATAACTTGTTACACTTAGTCGAATACACGAGTCAAGGTGTTCGTCAGTCAACCTTGTTCTGTGCTTATTTTTAATAAAATTCATATTTGAAAACAATGATTCACACAGGTAAGTAGAAGCAAACAAGACCTTTATTTTAAGTGCAACATCAACTAACATAGGATATTTCTCCTGAGGAATTAAGGACCAACAGTTTTTAGGTTCCGCAATAGTTTTGAGATACCAATCATTTTTTAATGATATGATTTCAAGTTCAAGACTGCCCCATCTACGTCAAAAACATTTTCAATGGAAGGAGATACATTCAATAGTTCAAGGTTAGCCCAAGGGAAAGATACAAACTGGGTTACCACATAAATCTTTTGAAAATCTTAAAACCGATTTTTGAAATCATCCCTCAAAGTGGAGATCATGTTTACATAACATTCTCTATCATAGGGTATCTCACATTCTTCTACTTGGGTCTTCAGAGTTGGAAAGTGTCTTAACTCACCTCTCTTAAGGCAGGACTCCCATAAACAAAATTTTTCAGCAAAAGAATTTCCTTTAGATATCATTTCAGCAATATCTTTGTCCTTGCCCTGAAATTTCAAATTTAGTTAAGCTTTTCTGTTAAGTCAACTAATAAAGCAAAACGCATAAGCCAGAGAGGATCTTCAATATAAGCTAACAGGCTATTCTCTTCTATTTCCTGCAGAAACGGTTTGACAGCTGGTAAAACCTTGTGGAAACGTTCAAGTACCTTTCCCTTACTGAGCCAGCGTACTTCAGTATGGAGAAGTAAATCTCCATATTGCAGTTCCAAATCGTCTGCCAAATCTTTGAAAAGTCTTCTTTGAAGAGAATGAGACCTAATTTTGTTCACTATCTTCACAACAGTTTTCATGGTTTAGTTTAAATTTAAAAACTTTCCACACAGAAACTGCTGGTGTAAAATATAGTGATAATTTAAAAACTGTGGAAAACTTTCATCTCTTTGGCACAGAGCAAGAAAACCATTTTTAGAACCTCTTAAAGTTGGGGATCTGTGGTAATGCTTACAAGCTTTTGGTTAGGTATTTTCTCTGACAAGATGAGTTGTTTCACAGCAAAAAATACATCTTCTCCTCTTGTATGGCCTTTCAAAGAAATTACTTTCAAAAGTTCTTCTTTGAGAGTAAAGTTATTAAAAACCATCCTCACAAAAACTGCCAACTGTGCAGTACCTGTTGCATCAATGGATTCGTCTAACTGCAATGAAACATAACAACACTCCTCCAAGTCTGTTTTCAATTGAGAGAAAACATCACGAGACATTGTTTCATCTGATCTAGTGACCGTTCTTGACGAAAGTTGAAGCGATTCGATGGCAGCCACTATATCAGACTTGTTCTTGAAATGATTAAACAACTCATCAGCAGCTTCTCGAAATGCTTCTTTAATGAATTCGCCGTCTTCAAAGGGTTTCCTCCGTTTCGCCAATACATTCGAAACACGATACGAAGCAAGGGTGGCAGCAACACTTCTATCCACTGGTTTAGTGAACATATTTTGCTGAACACCTAACTGATTTTTAAGTTTCTTGATTTTTTCTTTCCTCATTTCACTGCTTAAAGGAAACTCTGCATTCACACATGGGTGCATAGTGTTGAAGTGTCTCGCGATGTTTGTCTTTTTCACGAATGCAATTGTAGCTTGACACAACAAACAAATACATGTGCCATTTCTTCCCGCTACGAAAAACTCGTGTTCCCATCCGGAATGAAAATTACGAAACTCACCGACTGTTAATTTGGAAGAAGCTTTCTTTCAAATTACACACCGCCTTCTCCAGACACGTACCGAACCAATACAACACATTGCACAAGGATAACAAGTGGTGCGCAAGTAGCGGCTGTTTGAACTAATGCGAGAAAAACAATCTGAGGTTCAAGGTAGATGTTGCTACTAGTTCTACAAACTTGTTTCGAACGAACACGCATTTTCTCTGCTACGAAAAACATTTGTCCATTTTATTCAATAACTAGCAGAAGTACCCGTTCTTCGAACGGTGTTCGTTGTTAACACCAGACATTATCAATTGAGCTACTGTTGCAATGGTTAGCAGTTTGTCATTCCTTCAAGTTTATCAGAACGAAGTTAGTTTACTGGGAATATCACACACACACTGTTTATTTAAGGCCCTTAAAATGTAGTTTTCGGAGACCCATTATAGATTCCCGAATTTTGGGTCACACATTGAGAAGCGCAACATATGCTTTGGTCGTCCTTCTAGGATAATTTTTATATTTCGCCTATTTTAGCATATATTGAGAAGTTTTTCTCTATATCCACCCTTCTAATGTATGAAAAGTACGGTGAAGAGTTTTATAAATGATTGGTGTATTGACTCTGATACCTAATTTTACGATGCACCAAGCATCCGAACACGAGGCATAGGCGTACATAAAGATACACAGAAACACAGTCAGACAATTCTATTGTCTACAACATATTTCCCAGATATCCAAATATGGGTATATCTACCACACAGTATCAAATAAAATCACGATGAACGCGTATGTCGACAAAAAAAAAAGTTAAAATGTGCTCTCAGACTAAATTCACCTAACGTGTACTTCCTGACGTGAAATACATTTGAATGCCTTGTAGACGAAACGCAATACACGTCACATAAAAACTGACCCTCTACATTGTGCTAGGTGCCCATACACAGGAAGACCCCTTTCATAAATTATAAAGGCTTGTGGTGCATGAAAATTCAGGTTCTTTAGCCTCAAATTGCCCAAATTCCTAAAAGCCGCAAAAAATGCTGGTTCAATTCAGGAATTTTTGAAAATAAGGTTGCTGTTTGGAGATATAATAGACCTTCTGTACTATATGTCGAACGTGAAAATTGCATGAAAAAAATCTAGGTTACCCCTTCACCCCCTTAATTGCATTGATGAATTATACGGTCTACGTTAGTTCCGTGATAACCTTATAGCCATTTGCAAACTTTCACAGAAATGTAATAAATGGAGTGACATTGCTTCTTACAGAAATTGAAGGAAAGTTGTATGCCACCCCTTGAGATAATGTTCTCATGGTTACCGATTTGCATTCCTTCATTAGTTTGTTAAATTAAATTAAATTAGTTTTCTGGTAATATTTCAGAAACTGTTGGATTTAGAGCCTTATAATGTAGTTTTCGAGGACCCTTTAGGGCCCCCGAGTTTTGTTGCTGGCACCGAGGGGATTTATCTCGTCGTTGTACGCCATAATATAATACTAATAATAATATAATATAGGGAGAAATTATAACACCTATTTTTTATATTTTTAATTCAGCCAATGGCCATGTACTTTTCTTTTCAGGACGGGTAGGGGAAGGGATATTATCAGAGAAAGAAGCATTCACATCACGCATGAGCAAAATGGAAATGGTCTACCATTTAACTAAGGACATCTATAAGAAAAGGTCAATATCCTTCAACGCAAAACTAAAACATTACTGCAGTGTCATCCGTCCGGAGGTCTTGCATGCTTCTGAATGCCTCACGATGAACAAAAAAGGCTTGGTCGAGAAACTGGAGGCCAAAGAAAGGAAAATTTTGAGAAAGATATTGGGTTCCATCAAAGACAATGGGGAATACAGAAGACGGCATAACCATGACCTATATACTCATGTGGAGAAGATAAGCAACGTCATCCGGAAGAGAAGGTTACCATTTTTTGGGCATGTGAAACGAATGAGCCCAGCGAGACTGACCAACCGCAACATAACTTACTTTCAGGAGAGGAAAACAAAATGGGCCTGGTTCATTGAACTGGATAAAGATCTGAAAGAAGTGGGGATTACACCAACAGACATTCAGGAGCGCGCCCCACTCAATAGGAAATTTCAAGCTTGTAAAGGTTTACAAGAAAAACCGAAGCTGAAAACGGGAAAGATTTAGACCCAGGAATGGAAGGAAATCCACCGAGAACGAATGCGGGCGTACAGGGCAAACATCAAAGCCAGGAGGAGACGGTTGGAATGACGCGGTCCATAGAAGGCCTATACGAAATGAATGAATGAATGAATAATATGGGGATAGGAATATAATAGACCTGCCGTACCACACCCGCAGGTGTAAATCGCGTGAAAAAATTCTAGAGTACCCCTTGATCCCCTTAAGCGCATTATACGTATTGATGAATTTTACGGCTTAATTTGGTTCCGTGATAACCTTCTAGCCGTTTGCAAACTTTCACACTAATGTAATTAATGGAATTGCATTGCGTCTTACAGCAATGAGAATCCGTTGACTTGGTTACTGGCTTGCATTCGTTCATTAGTTTATTAAATTAAATTAGTTTTCTGGGAATATCTCAAAAACGGTTGGTCTTCAGTCCTTAAAATGTGGTTTTAGGGGACCCGAGTTTTGTCTCTCACATTGAGGGGCTGAAAATGATTTTTGTCTCGTCCTTCCACGCCTATTTCAGCATGTATTTTAAGGGGGTAGGCCCCCTTTTATGAGAGGTACGGAGAAGAGTTACATCAATGATTAGTGTCGTGCCTCTGATGGATATCTGTACCAAATTTTACGTTGATACACCCAGCCGTTCTCGAGTTATAAGGGAACAAATTTGTCCACAGACAAACAAACAGACAGACAAAAAAATTATTTTCGCGCGCATCTATCATAAAACAGCCTGAAACGCGTAAACAACTCAAATTTCCGTAGAAATTCAGAGAAAAACACACAGATTTTCATTTTTCTATATAGACAGATCTACTGCACCGTTCGGTGTTGACCGTGTTTTATTGCACAGATTTTGGTATTACTCGCTAACCGTTGGAGATATACGAAAAGTGATAAGGACCTTGCGGATAGAAAATTAAATGTTAAAGCTCATGTATACCATCAAAAGTTTGCTATTTCTTAGCGTTCTCTTTTTATTTGAAAAGGAAATATGACATTTTGAAACCTAAGGGTGTAGTGACGTCACAAATGTCAGTTTTACTCGCTAACTGTTGGAGATACACGAAAAGTGATAAGGACCTTTCGGATAGGAAATTAAATTTCAAAGATCGTATGTGCCATCAAAAGTTTGCTATTTCCTACTGTTCTCTTTTTATTTGATATGGAAATATGAAATTTTGAAACAAAAGGGTCTAGTGACGTCACTAAAATGGTCACCATTTTTTAATGGTGCAAAATTTCGAAATCAAAAGTATCCTATATGTAAACCTGGTAAATCAGCTACATCCATGCAAAATTTCATTAAAATCGGACCAGTGGTTCTTGCGTTATTGAGTAACAGACAGACAGACAGACAGACAGACACACACCATCTCATTTTTATATATTAGTATGATTTTTCTCCTACACTCTCAGTACTCACGCGATCTACTGAATAAGCACTCGCGATCTACCGGTAGATCGCGATCGACGTGTTGCCGACCCGTGCGCTATGGTATGACCATAACGAATAGAATAAGAAGTGATATCACTGGCCTAGTACGCCTGGTCCGCCGCAGCGCAGCGCTGGCTCCGACCTGTGATGTAAGTTAGCATTGGCGCTTACGAGACTTAAAACCTTGGGACCTGTATTACATGCTAAAACACCGCAAGATATCCTCATAGGCGCTGATAAGTTCGACATCTCAACTTACTTTACTGTGCCCAATTATAATTTAATAAGTCGTCTCCTGTAATAGTCCAGTTTCGACAATAAGCGAAGACAGAGAGCAAGTTCAAAATGCAATTAGTTTTGCCAGCTATCGGTAAATAATAATAATAAAAAAAAGAACGGAAAAATTAACCTCGCTATCAGAAAGGATTTCTTCACATTGTTACACATTTTTCATTCCCTTAACAGACTTGCAACACAGCCACAAAAAAAAAAACTAAAAAAAAAAACCGTACTAACGCAACTTTCAACTTTTCCGTAGATTACTATAAAATTCAATAATAACCATAAATTTCACTCCACAAACACCAAAATCAGTAAACTACCATCATTTCAGAAGAACTTAACATTAAACAGACATAGAAGGCATAGTCATGACCCCTTCATAGAGTAGGCTATTGCCTAAAACTGATCACGCCTCCTTCAGCGTTACGGTACATATATGTTTTTTAACTCATTGTCTTTTTATTCTGATCCCTTTCTTCACAGAAGTAGTCTTTAATGGCATCAAGAGCATTTTTATTTACACCATACTGGACAAATACTTAGGCAAATTAGGAAATATATGTGGAACAGAATAGTCGTTCAATCGCCAGTTGGTTCTTGGGGAGAAGTAATACTTCCTTCCCTTCTATCGCAAATTTGTCAAATTTAACAATTAAATCTTCTGAAAAGTGAGCATCACAGATGTAGGACTTTTCAGTAAGTTCCCTATCCTTCCCTGGTATGGCCCCTTTGCACTTGATAAATCGTTCCTTATCTTTAGGAGGTTTGAAAAACCGGCTGACCTCTTTACAGTTCCCATAGCCAGATCTGCATCCTGGTACAAAACATCTTCACTACGGTACTCACATTAAGCACTCATGAAAATGTAAGGGCTGTTTAGTCAACCCAAAAAAACAACCCCTGGCACTATCCAGCCCATGACGGGCTAAGGCCGACCAAGCGACCGCTGCCCAGCCATTTGGCCTGCAGATATTGGGGTGACGCGTGATCAGCACGTCGGGTCCCCTCGGCCGTTAATCTTGGTATTCGTGATCGGGGCGCTGTCTCACTGTCAGACAGCTACTCAATTGTCCTCACGAGGCTGAGTGCACCCCGTTCCAACCCTCACGTCAGTTTTAAAATCCCTGACGGAGCCGGGGATCGAACCCCAACACCACGGGGCCGTCTAAACTGCTGTTTACTTACATTAACTAACAATAAAATTAACACACGAAGATAACGTCAACACACGACAAGAAATTAAATTCCATTTCAGTTAATGCTTCCTACAATAGCATATCAGGTATGGATACTATGAAGTAATAGTGTAAGCACTTGTATATCAATCAACGTTTGCACAGAACACCACCAAAACACTCCGACCGATTAAATACTTAATATATCGCACATAAACACATAAACATATGCGGAAATCAACAATCTCGCTGCGTAGCGACTGCCAACCCGATCCGTATTCATTACATGCTATTGAGGGAGAAGAGATCACACATTTTATTCTATTCGTTATGGTATGGCTATAAATACAATATCTCTAATTCGTGTATACCTTGCTCCATTTGTTAAATATTTGGGGTTAACTACAGTCAGGATATTACTAACATGACATGGCTTAGGCCTAACCTGTGAATTCCACGAGAGATCAATTTACATGTCATGAAATCGGTAAATTTCTTCGGACAGTTTCATCGCTATGGAGTGGTTAATAATGTAGTTTCGTAGTGAACTGTTCTCGCAGAGATGACTGCTATTTGTTTTGATGTTTTTATTTCCACCTCGTTTTGATGAACAATATCACGTTGCTTTTTAAATAAAAACGAACATAGCAGCTTATTGTTGTTGTCGTGAATTGGAACAGATCACTTAAGTTATTGCTAGCGATGTCTCGTTCGGCGCCATGTTTGTAAACAAACCAGTGACAATGACCGTGTGGGACTCGCTGTCCGTTAGCGCCACGGGAGCTTGAAACACATCCCGAATGTTAGACTCTACAATTCGCAGGGACCTTAAATGGCTAATTTAATTATTGTAAAACCCTAGTCTGTTTTCTTCATAATACCTAAACTTCAGTTGAAACTAAAGCTGAAACTTGATGACAACCTCCACTGCTAGTTCTAACTGTCAGTATGGTATTGGCTCACCCTTTACAGACTCCATACTGTTAGTATAAAGGTGTGATTCTCTTGGTCCTACCCCGAGCGTAGAATGGAGCAGAACGCGGGATGTGGGTCGTTTTGGACTGGCACGATGTCGCTGTGCTTAAATGCTCTACATATTGTCTATGGCAGTGTGACTCTGTCTTTATGAGACGGTGGTCGGCAATTTCGTTTCAAAAAAATTCCTCTCGGCACGCCGGAAGGCAAAGGTAGATTTCACCAGGCAAACTAGGGGATAGGCTATAATAGGCAAAATATGCAGGTTTTTGTAGAAGGATTAGACCTTCTTTATTGCAAGAAAGTATTTTACAATTGGAGCTTAATTAACTTTTTTTTTCGTCTTTCTATGCATATTTTAAACATTTTATTGTCTTACCGGGACGGTAACCTTCTTGTCATTTGGGGTCCACTTTTATACTTGTGGTCACACTGTCCTTATGCAAGGTTTCGACCCTGATGTGTAACTATCTAACGGTCTGTTACTTCTTCAGGCAAAATTATATCTACCGCAGAGATGTTGGTTGGTTCCTCAGTTTAGGGGATGCGACAACGCGGTCATGTAGCCCCGTGTACTTTGGATGTGTGTAGAATCTCTCTGATAACAATGCATTCTGTTCATAATCGAGAAAATAGATACACAAAATTAACACTCCAGATTCCTATACACCGAACCATGAAGTTCAATAAATCTTTTGTTTGCACCGCCTCACGCCTCTTCAACACCTTCGATTTATATAAGTTCGTCAACATTGCAAGCACAGCAGCTCTCAAAAGACATCTTTCATCCTGCTTCTTGGAGCAGTATACCTCTCACATTTGATTACTGCATTGTGTTAAAATACCGTACTTTTTTTTTTAAAGTTCAATTATAACATCAGGACAATTTATAGCTGACAACCTGTCTAATTTAATAGCTTTTCTTGTACAGTATATGATGTTTGCTTTCCGGGCTGATACTGTGTCTGTATGCTCTCTTTTGTAAATAATCTTTCCTTTATCATTATTATTATTATTGTTGTATTATTACTGTCTTTTTGTTACTATTGTTAGACTATTATTATTTATATTGTGAATGTAAGTGAAATGTTTTATTTGTATAAGCCCTAACCTTATTTTATGTAGGGCGCTACTGTAAAGGAGCTCTTAAGCTCTAAGTGTAGCCGTGAAAAGAAAATCAATCAATCAATCAATCAATCAATCAATAACCGGTATCAATTGTGATGGCTGTATTAGCCTGTAATTCAGGTAAGGACTGCAGACGGTCATTTTCAAATATTAGTTCCTAATTTTGCTACTAAATGCTACCGGCAACGACACACAGCTGTGAACTTGGCTACTAGATGTCATCGCATCCAGCAACTGGCAAAGAACATTGGAACTTCCCCTCCGAAGGAAGGCATACAAAGGTATTTTTAACGCTCTTAAAAACTCCGACGACTTCGGCCGGGTTTGAAACCACGACCTTGGGCATAGAAGTTCAGCATGCTACCAGTTACGTCACCGAAGCCGCTTCCCACAAAGATGGAAAACTGAATGTGATCTCGTGCAGTGGTGTTGTAATGGCAACCTCTCATGGCTCTTGGCATTTATAACCTATTTTCATTTATGAAAAAAATTGGCTTATGAGATCACCTTTTGTCCGTGTGTCTGTCTGTGTGTGTGTGCGTATGTGTGTGTTTCGTGTGTGTGCCCCCCTAATAACATCTAAATGGCCGGAGCGATTTTAATGAAACTCGGTGGGTCCATAGCACTATTCCAGACGACCCCGACCGTGCTCTTCAAATTTTGTTACGTCTCACCAATCCAACATGGCTGCTGTGCGAAATATTTCACCAGTATTCGAAATCTCCGAATCTATTACGAATATCACCCTGGAATTTTGTACGGTGATAAAGGGAACTACTAGAAGTTCACCTATGTGACGTTTGAAAACCTGGTAATTACAAAACCAACATGGTGTTCAATTGAATTTGCGACTTTTAAATAGAAGTTTCTCGCGATTTAACCAACCAAACACAATGAAACTTGGTACAGTATATGTTTATGCGCATTTTAATGCACCGACATCTAACTTCGTTCAATTGTTTACATAACCTCAAGATGGCGGCTGTGCGAAATATTTAACCGGCATTCTATATCTCTGAAAATATTACTGGTATCACCCTGAAATTTTGCATGGAAATAAAGGGCACTACTGGAAGTTCATATATGAGACTTTCAAAAACCGGTTAACTACAAAACGAACATGGCGTCCAAGCGAAGTTGAAAGTTTTAAATATAATTTTCTCGCGATTTAATTATCCAAACGCAATGAAACTTGGTACAGCAAATGTTTATACACATTGTAATGCACTGGTATCTAATTTAGTTCAATTGTTCTCATAACCTCAAGATGGCGGCTGTACGAATTTTAAAATTATTTTTTTATTTCTTGTGTTGTAATCATGCGATTGAAGTGAAAGTTTGAATAATGAACCTACGCAATAATTTTCCTTTAATGGTACATGACTCTATGGCCTATACAAATAACACTCCAACATGGCGACCATCCGAAATATTTAGTCGGTTCTCAATATCTACGAATCTATTACAGCAATCAAACTGAAATTTGGTTTGTTGATAGAGGCAATTAACATAAGTAGGATATTATGAAAATAGTTCTTCACGGAACTACTTGTCTTAAAATTCCGAAATCGTTTTTCTCATCCCTTGGCGTAAAGGTGGGTCATATCAAAAATTCTTTCAGACAAAAGTTTTAGGTAATTATTAGGGGAATATTGTCCATTTCATACGGTTTTGATATTGTGTCTTAAAATATATATGATTTTCGATTCTCGAAAAACCCACTTTTCCCCACCCCTTTGGTCAATGGTTGGTGCTATCAAAACACTTTTCAAACATACATTTTTGGCACTTAACCGACACATAGTTTGAACTTTGAATGGATTCGATATTTCACATATCAAGAGAGTTATAGCGATATTTCACTTTTTCGAAAAAAAGACCCCCATTTTCACCCCCTTCGACCGATTTTGCCCATTAGCGAACTCGACCGAGATTTTAAAGGCTACATACTATGTAAAGAATTCAATGTGATTGGTGCAAAATTGCGATAGTTATCGTGTCCACAAGACAGTGATATTTTCATATATACTGAACCCTTGCAAAAGAAGCGTAACAAGTCTCTCTTCGGGGCTATGTTTCGGTCCATGTTAGCCGTGCAGTTAAATTTGCTTCTCATACATTACAAGGATACATAGGGCAAATACATAACTAAAGAAAGGAGGTAAACCAGTATACTAAATAAAAACGAGTTTTATAACCAAAGCAAATAATACACATAATTAATAAAACAACATCTTGAATTTAAACCCGCAACTTCTAAATAGACCACACCTGCAACCCTAAGTTGTGTCTGCTTCACACGTCAGTGACGTTAAAATAACCACAGTTTACCATTTAAATTTTAAATATCTCATGAGAGATTGTCAAATAAAAGACATTTGAAATAAATACGTCTACTTCAAATCTATACTTGCGTGCGCGTGACGATGATTGACTAAATGAAGGAAATAAGTACGATTACGAGATTCGTTACCATATGGTTTCCCGTCAAGCAACGAATCCACAATTCCGCGTAAATTTGATTAGCATAGGGAACACACAACAAGGCACTTAAGAAATATCGGACACCCGCTACCCTTATATAATACAAAATAGATCTCCGAACGAGATCTTGACCACGTGCCAAAACACGGCTACTTGCTCAAACGGGTCTTGAGAACATCAACACAAGCGTACGTGACTACAACAAAATACACGAGGACATGACCGATCGTCATTCTAATTTTTACAAACAACAATCCAAATGGATTAATCGAAAATACACAAGAAACAACACAATGCCCAGTGGCATTTAATTACAACAACAACAAAAATCAATTCTACTTAACGCGTGAAATTATGGCCTCAGTATGGCGAACTCCCCTTTAATCACATATATAACGTACAGGCTCATCCCACTTTTAGAATAAGGGTCACGGTACACCGGCCCCCAACCTAATTAGTGTTATCTTAAATCTGTCCGTTCCGTCGAAGCCACATGTCATTCACCCAGTGCGTTCCACAACAAGATCGGAAGCTCGCTCACGGCAGCCCTCGAACATGGAAATACCTTGTATCTCCTGAAAAACATGTGTGTGCGAAAATACCATATTTTGTCCCAATAATTCTCTCAAGAATCACAAGACACGACGCCTCGGTCGGTAGCCTCCTTGGAGTCCATACCGCCGTTAAATATATATTGCTGCAGTCAGGAATCATGGTCAGATTACCGCGATGTTCCCCGCGCATGTAGACACAATTGCTGCAGTCAGGAATGATGGTCAGATTACCACGATGTTCCCCGCGCATGTAGACACACATCATCACACATAACCATATATAACGCACACCTGGGTAATGACTTCATCACACATCTCTCCACCTGAAAAACGTCCAGATTTAAGATTCCACGGAAAGACTTAAACCGCTTTCCCAAAGATCAAATACAATCATTACTTCATTAATTTTACAGCTTACTATGACAACTATGGTTCCCTGCAAATAAAAATTGCACTAGGCAAAATCACAAATAAAACGCCTGTTTATCAAAACACAAGGTTAAATGTTACCCTCCCATAATTCTAATTTTATCGTTAAGTTTATTCTCACAACAGCACCATTTTTAGCTCAAACCATAATTTCTGCTCAAGCGATTATGATCGTAGCAATCTGTACACGCATTGTACAATTACAAGTTACATTACAGTTATCTAAATCAGAACACAAAATATAGTCACACACGACATTACATTCGAGTGTCGGTACACTAACAAAAATCAAACTACAATAAAAAAATATATACACAAGAAAAATATTTACATTTCCACAGCCAATCTAACTACGATAAAAATTGAATAATCAATATGTTGTACTCATTCCTTGGCCAAAACACCTCAGCTCACATCGCCACACATGAACCAGCAGTTATTTAGCCAGATGCCGACATCGTCGCTAGTGTCCATGGCCATCCTTCCGACTGTTGGCCTCGTTTCAGACATCTTGATGATTTTCTTAGGATGGAAAAAGTTCAGTTATTACACAGTTCTAAATTAACTACTAAAATTGCTAAATGAGTTGCTATTTCCACTCAATGTCCTGAGCAATTTGTTCGAAGAAACTTTCCCTAAATATGTTTATAAGCCTGAGCTTCTACTATTCACACGCAAAATTATACACATTTAATAAATCGACAAACTCGTGAGAGTTTTGAAGTTATACTAATTCTCTCGTCTCCACAGAGACCTCAATATATGTTAAGTGTCCCAAGACAAGCCAAAATAAAGTACACAAATGTCACCTCGGACACATCAGAATAAAGTCTAGTGTCACTCACGACACCACAAAGTAAAGTCAGTTCAACCCTCAGCTCGGTGACATTTATACAGAACACAACAAACCTCCGGTGGTGGGGACGAAATTAAAAAATAATTCGAATTTTTTGGGCTACGGCCTTGCGACTAATTTCATTGAAATCCTCTCATTGCACAGGTTAAGAATTTGATCGGCGGGTTCACAAACGATCATGGGTTTTATTAATAATCAATTCGCGCCAAATCAAAGGTACGCCAACTTTCGCGGTCCGAATGGCGTGCCCTGCTTCATTCGTCGGTTTCATATCCATCTTGTACCAAGTGACCTGGGAACTCCTCCCCATTTATGACGTACAAGTATCTTCATCCTGTCAGATTCTGCTTCCCCTTCTACCGCCGGCATAAATCGGTAGTAACCGTCCCATGGCTTGCTAGCTGAAGCCACGCTTTTTGTACGTTGACCTCGTTAGTTCCAGGAATTTTGACACAGTTTTCCTTGTCCCAATAGCTTGGTTTAAATATACCTGCCTCGTCTTCTGACTCCCAATAGTTGCAACATATTTCCTCAACTCGTATCCACTGCTGCTTGTATGAATGCCCTCTTTCAAATATAATAAATAAAAAATATGAATTATTATTATATCAGATGTATCATAAGGGTTCAATACATACATAAATTATGTATAAACTTTTGAACTGACGGTGGTTTTGGGGTCTAGGGGATGTGAAACGTGAAGATATGTCAAAATTTTCCTGAATTCGAAACAGGGTACCTATTGCAATAGTTAAGCTTTCTAATGAAATCTACCTAAATGCTATGTGGCCGTTGTCTATTCAGTTCTCCATGTTGAATAGAGTGCTTGAATATCTTGATAAGGCCATGAGGTGTTATAAGTGAATAAGTGTAAATTAAAGTTTAGATAGGTGGTACTGAACTTACGAATAAACCCTACCTTGAGTGTCCGTTGACCTTGGGTCAAGAGAGTAAATAACACATTGCTCGGTACGATATTTCATTACACACCATTTATCAACGTTGCTTGTCTCTTATTCTCGATAGAAATAACGTATGGTAACTTTAAAAGTAACTTTCAACACCCCCCCCCTCCCTCCAGGGGCTCACATGCAGTGGGACGTGGGTTAGTGACCACGGGACTCCAACTGGGTCTGGCATTGCTTCCACTTACTTATGCCAGGCTCCTCTCCGTCTTCTTTCTTGTCGACCTCCCTTAGTCAACTCTTGTTCTTTTCCGACCCCGACGGTATTAGGGTATCCGAGGCCTAGGGAGTTTTTCACTTTCCCGCCTTAATTGGCCCTTGTCTCATGTTTCCTGATCCCTCCTTCTTCAAGGGGTCAGCCTTTTAGGTTTCTTTTCATTATATTTCCTTTTCCTTTTTTTCTTAAAAAAAGAAATTGGCTCCTCGTGTATCTAAATTTCCTTTAGCGATTTTTTTAATCTATACTCCATTTTATAGGTATTTTCAATCTACGTTGCATTTTGTGAGTTTTTTCGGTCTATGTTGCATTTTGCGAGTGTTTTCAACCTCAATTGCATTTTAGTAACTCTTACAATAATGTCGGGAGTCCTGAGATCCGATTGTGACTATTTTGAATTTCAATTGCAATTTGTGAGTATTTTGGATCTGAAATGGGACTTTTTTCAATCTGAATTGCATTGCGTATTTTCAGTTTCAATTACATTTTGTAAGAATTTTGAACTTCAATTGCATTTCGTACGTATTTACAATCTCATTTGCATTTTGTAAGTATTTCGACTCTACATTGCATTTTGTACGTATTCTGAACCTAATCTACATGTTGTGCGTATCTTTCTATCTATTCCTTTTGTGAGTATTTTCGTTTTAAATTCCCGCTCTCCATTTTGTATTCATTAATCTGTGTTAAGAGGGGTAGCTGACCTCGTAGTTCCGCCCCTTAAAACAACAATAACTTTCTAATAACTCTCAACACACACACACACACACACTCTTCATTTTGCGAGTGTATTCGAACTGGAATGTTTCATGATTTCGCCGTCACTCCATTGAAGGTTGAATTATCTTAAGAGAGGCTGGCTTAGTGGTAACGTTCTCGCCTACTCTTCCCAAGGTTGCAGGATCGAATCCTGTCGCAGTCAGCTGGCATTTGAGGTTGCGCAAATGCTAGGGAGCCGTGTCAGTAGATTTACTGGCACGTTAAAGATCCCCTTCGGGAAATAATTCCGGCAGTCCGGCGTCTCTAAAAGGTAGTTATAAGGGACGTTAAACAAATAGCATTATTATTATTCTTTAATCGTATCGGCCAACTAAGGACCACGTTATTTCAACTGGCTTCTCTGGGCTTTGATCTTTGCCCAGTGTTCCTTCATACGGTGCCGGTGTTGCTCTTTTCTTTCTTCCGTCCACATCTTTCCCGTCTTCAACTTCGGTTTTTTTTGAAAACCCTGGTGGTCGTGTAGTTTCTTCCTGAGGGGATTGCGTTCTTGAATATCCCCACAGGTAATTTCCATCTCTTGCAGGCCACTTTCCACCTCTTCGAACCTGGCTGGCTTGGTCTTCTTATTTTTAAAATAGTTAAAGATCCGGTTCGTCAATTGTGTGGGTTTCATTCTAATCAATTGGCCATAAAATGCAATCCTCCTTTTCCTTATTACATCAGAGATCTTCTGGACATGAATATACAGCTCATAGTTATGCCGTCGTCTATATTCACCGTAGTCTTTAATCGGGCCAAGAATTTTCCTCAAGATCTTTCTTTCCTTGATCTCCAATTATTCTACCAGGCCTTTCTTGTTCATGGTGAGGCATTCCGCTGCGTACAGAGCCTCTGGTCGTATGACAGTGCAATAATGCCTAAGTTTTGCGTTCAGAGATATTGACTTTTTGTTCTAAACGTCCTTGGTGAGTTGCTACGCCACTACCATTTTGTTCATGCGCGAAGTGAAGGTTTCTTTCTCACATACGTTGGGTTCTACCCACTGGCCATGATATTTAAACTTATCTGTCCGTTTGCTTGTCCCCTGGTTTACTTTTAGCTCCCTTGGTGCTGGCTTGATATTAGTTATGAAGTGTGTTTTCTCCAAAGAGATCTGAAGACCAACTTTTGTTGCCTGTACCTGCAGCTGGTTAATTTGTTTTGTGGCCATGTCTAAAGAGTCGGAGAAAATTGCAAGATCATCTGCAAAAGCTAGGCAATCAATAGAAAGTTTCATATTCTTGTAACCCAGTCGTAATCCATTTTGGACCCCATCGTTCATTTCTTTGCGCCACTGGCGGATGACCTTTTCAAGTGGAAAGTTGAAGAGCAGGGGTGAAATCCCACCTCCCTGCCTAACTCCTGTCTTAATTTTGAAAGAGTCTGAAATTTCTCCTCTGAACTTGACTCTGGAGGTTGTGTTAGCTAAGGTCTGTTGAATGATTGCCCTGGTTTTATTATCCAATCCAAATTCCTTTAGAATTTGAATAAGAGCTATTCTATCAATCGAATCATAGGCCTTCTTGAAGTCGACGAAGGTTACCACAAATTTCCTGTTCCTTTGCTTCACATAGAAAAGGATGGATTTCAGATTCATAATTTGTGCTCTTTCCTAAACCCTCCTTGGTACTCTCCTAATTGTGGATCAAGTTGTTGTTCTGCCCTAATCTGCAGAGCTTTTGAAATAATTTGGTAAGTTATTAGTAGGAGGGAAATGCCGTGGTAGTTGTTAACGTCCGTTTTGTCACCTTTCTTATGCAGGGGATGAATCAAGGCAGAAGTCCAGTCACGTGGAAGTTTCTCAGTTTCCCAAATCTCCTTGATAATGTCAGTCAATTTATCAATCATCTTTTCGCCAGTATACTTCCACAATTCGGCGATTATCGAGTCCTCACCTGCTGCCTTGTTGTTCGTAAGTGACTGGATAATCTGTTTGATTTCTTCTTTCGTTGGAGGAGATGAATCTGGGTGGACTTGTATGTTGTCTTCAAATGAGAAAGTGGAGTTTGGAGTCTCACAATTAAGGAGGGATTCAAAGTATTTCGCTAGAATCTGGCAATTTTCTCTCTCACTGTAAGCTAGTCTCCCATTTGAGTCTTTGAACTCTAGACTCGGAGGATTTGTATTTGCTTAGATTGCGTTTGAAGGTTCTGTAGAAGTCATTTGTGTTGTTCCTCTGAAATTCTAGCTCAATTTGAGTTAGTTGGCTCTTGTTGTAGGCACGTTTTACATTGCGGATGATTTTTGCAGCGCGTTGTCTCTCGTTCACGAAGTTTTCCCAAATATCTTGGTTCTTTCCCGAGTTCCATTTCTGCCAGGCAAGTTGTCTTTGCTTTACCACTCAATCACATGCATTATTCCAACACGCATGTTTCTTTGACTTCGTCAGTGGAACTGTCTCCTGTGCTGTTGTGACCAAGGCCTGTTGCTGTTCATCCCAGTTTTCGGGATTCCAAGATTCTAGTTTTTGAGTAAATTCAGGGCACAATCGTAGTTTTTCAGTATCAGATCGATTGATCTTTTTTAAGACGGTCTGGTGTTTCTCGGAATCAGTTTAACTTTGATTTTGGATAGATAGTGATCCGAATCTAGATTGGCATTACTTAGAACCTTTACATTCTGTATTTCTCTCTGAGCTTTACGTGCAATTGCGACGTGATCAATTTGAAATTCGCCGAGATTTGGATTCGGAGATGTCCAAGTCTTCTGTTTTCTGGGAAGGTGTTTGAACGCTGTGGATTTTATAACAAGATTGAAAGCCTTCCATAGTTCTACGAGCCTCTCACCATTGCTATTTGTTCTCTGGTGAGCTGGATAGTTTCCGATAATAGTTTGGAAATGTCTTTCCTTACCCAACTGTGCATTGAAATCTCCAAGAAGCATAATCGTGTGTTTTTCTGGAATCTTACAGAGAACATCTTCAAGGTCTTCCCAGAATCTATCCGTTCCTTCCGGGTCTCTCTTATTCGCTTGATTGATTGGCGCATGGACATTCACAACAGTATATTATTATTATTATTATCATCATCTTAGGAGTGTTATTTTATTCCTTGCATAATTAGTGCATGTTTAGAAGTCATGTGTACTATATAATTCCAACTATGCAAAGGAACATATTTGACATCTCTGTGCAGGACGATATGGAGCATACTGGGGATATTTACACTGAAGAATATCCCACACCGGAGTTCGTTCCCTGCATCAAAACTGAAGCACCATCTTCAGATCTTCAAGAGGTAAGTCTTTACAAGACATGGCATCTCGTTAACACCTAATAAGTAGGGGGGTGATGGCGCTTCTAAATAGTGTCATGGCCGCCGCGTGAGTCCCAGCCGATATCACTCGAACGCATGGTCCGATTTTGACAAATGAGGTGTCGTTGGACTCGGGTTGACGCCCTCTTTCCAACGGACCACTCATTTCAACCCCTAAATAAAACCTACCCCTACTAGGGGGTGAAATTGTAATTTTTTAGTGAAAGTCTCTTTTCAAATGCGACATGTATAATGTGCGCTGCTAAAATGAAATTAAACGTTGATGCTCATATAGCGCATGCGTTTTGCTGGATGCCGCTGCGGATCATCATTTTTGTTTTTGTTTTGTACGCATGCGCACTTGGGATTTCTGTAAGAGTGCGAGCTCTTTAAATAAAATGATTGGTAAGAAGGGGTTTTGGTGGTGAGAAGAGAGCCAGATAGTCGCCTACTTTCCTACGAAGTTTGCCGATATCTCTAGAACGCAAGGTCGGATTTGGACGTGTGACGTGTCAAATCGCCTGTCTCGAAGCCCTATATATGTTATTAATAGGTTAAAGTTTTGAAAATGCTGGAAACATGTTTATTTTGGGTAAAACCATGATTTTAGACTTTATCCGATATCTCACGAATGCATGGTCGGATTTGGTCCTATGACGTGTCAAATGGCTTGTCTTGAAACCCTCTTTATTTTGGTAATAGGTTAAAGTTTTTGAGAATGAGGGAAACAGAACGTTTTGGTGTAAAACTGTGATTTTAGACTTTCTGTTATATATCACAAACCAATAACGCCAGAGACGTATACGAGGGGTCGTAGGACTCGGGGTAACCCCTCCCCCCACACACACACTACTCTCCCTTTCGAATAACGTATTTATGTTTAAAAAAATTGCCAAAGGGTCTAACGACACTTTTTTTGAAAACATTTTAGTTTTTAAAACTTTTTTTTAAAATCTGTCTAAAATGTTCATGAAGAGTGGTTGGTTGTAGATAGAAAGAGACGATACCACTGGGCACGTGTTTCAACGAGGCAATTACTGGCCACGGTGGTGATATAACAATAGAGTATTCGCTATTTCGATGAGACGGCGGGTCGTGGGTTCGTTTTCCGATTTTTCCTATGATGGAATTCCTAATTCCTAAACCCCCTGAAGGGGGTCTTTAACATGTAAACGATTATGAGTGACATGACAAATGATAATTCCTTGATCAGATGAAGTTGGCTTTAGATAGATCAAACAGAACTTGGTTATGTTGCTTGAAGTGAGTATAGAAAACAAACTTGCTGGGGCAGACTGACAGGATGTGGATGTTATTTGAGCTTATTGGAATGCATTGACCTAACTTGACAACAAGGCAATGAAAACAGCACAGAGATGCTGAGGACACTTGAAGGTCAAACGATATGGCAACCATGGTGGGAGGGGGAAGCGAGGATGATGTCGCCGATCATGTTCAATGTTCAATGGATGAATTAATATTGTGCGAAGCATTGTTCGGAGAGGGTCATGTGACGACTTGTTTTAAGGGTATTTATTTTTCTGATCTTTCCTATGATGGACTCATTGATTGAAATAATCCAAAACTGCTAGGGCATGGCCTTGAGATTTTATAAACTGATAATGGGATTTTGACATACAAGGTCCCCCAGAACTTGACATGATGTCATTCTTTTTATGGCTTATGAATTTCCCCATAAAAGACCCAAAACAACAAGATCATGGACTTTTGCTTTTCTTAATATATTGCAAACCCATAATGTAAGATGTTTACTGTGAGTGACGAAACCTAGCTAGGTAAAGAAAGAATTATTGTAGGCTACATGTATGGTGACTGACACGTCTTTGACCATTGGAACTTGTTTTCAGATCTAACTGTAGTACATAGGGAGTATAGGTTGTAGCCATGGCTTGACAAACGGTGTACACAAAATTCAATTTATCGATTCAAGAATTAAGAGTAGACTATCATTAATTAATTGGTTAAGGAGTGTAGCTAAAAATTAAAAAAATGGTGACTACATTAAACTAAACTGAACCAAGTCGAATCAAACCCAACTGAACCAAACCAAGCCTAAAGCAAACCAAACCTAAACAAGAACAAGCCAAGGGCTTAAGTGTAAATCTTGTGGGGGAATGCAGTCATTGGCAATGTCCAAAGGAAGGGATAACGCTCTACCTCTAGAGGGTAAGGTAAAGCTAGCGCATGGTGCTAATGCATATTCCCAAGTACATGAACCACACACACACACACACAACTATCCTATGCTGTTTTTATGAGTTGACTGTTAAAACTTACTCAGTGGTTACCGAGCAAGATGGTCGCTACACACAACAAGCTTTAAATGCTTGAGGCTAATAGTCTATACACACACACACACACACACATTCGCTTGTTCTAAACTAAACTGTCTTGCTGGCAGTGCTCACACAGTAGGCAAATGACAGAAATGCTTGGCTAACAGAAATACAATCATTTTTGGTTGTCTAATGTTACCAGCTAACCATTACATGCTATAGTGGTGAGTACATGTGCCTCTTGCACTCGAGATCGTAACTCGATTTCTAGCTCTAAGGCCTAGAACGAATCAAACTAAGAAAGAAGGGTATGGTGACGCAGTGGTTAAACTGTTAGCCTTTCACTAAGGTAGACCAGGGTTTGATTTTAGGTTAATATACATGTCATAAACAAACAAACAAAAAAAGCAGAGATAATGTTTAAAACTGATTACACTTGTCTCTTTTCAAATTATTACTTAGATTACAAATACAAAGGTGGACTGGGTTTGATATACAGTTAATGCTGCCTCTCGCATACTAGCCTGTAAGAAAGCCAAACAAGCAAAAGGCGTAGGTAGAGCAGTGGTAAAATCGCTATGGGTAGAGAACTGCATAACGGTTTTATGAACTGGCAATGGTATGTCGCATAAACAGTGCAGGATACAATCCAGCAACCATAATTGTTATCTTGTGAAACAGAGAAAACATATATAGAGAGGGAGATATAGAAAGCTTGTGTATGTATGGGTAGCGTTGATTGTTTGACCAGAGAAAATACTGTGAGGTAGGGTGGGGAGAGGGAGAATTAACACTTATATATGAATGGTAAATAGTATTTTTTTTCAATAGTTTTGTTTTTCAAATACAGTGGTAGATAGCCGTTATTTTGTAAAACATTCTTACTTGCAGTAGTAATAAGCCTCTACGGTTCCGCTAACACACATTGACAGACTGTACTATTGCCATGGTCAAGCACTCACATTAAGATCATTTACAAAAACATAAAATGAAAAATCAAAATCTTGTTTTGGAAATATCGTTTTTCAACAGACACAAAATAAATAAAAAATGTGTAAACAGCAAAATGGAAAATCCATGTTTCCATATAGACAAAATTTAAAAACCTTAAACGAACATTTAAATATATATATATATATATATATATATATATATATATATATAAATGGGAAATTGACAAATGTGTAACTATGAAAAAGGAAAATCCATGTTTCCATATCATGAAATTTAAAAAAACATCAAACTGTCATTTTAAAAAATGCAAATGGAAAATTGACAAATTGCAATGTGTGAAATGTGAAATTGAACAAATGGCTATAATTATTTTTAAAAAATTAAAAAAAAAACACAGTGCCTTATGGTTGAGGTGTGAATCAAACCCTCTCTACTTATTTTGGATCACCCGAGACTGAGTATACTTGTTTTAATCCTCATACCACTTTTAAAATTTTGTGTTAAAGCTAGGAATTGAACCCAAGAACATGTAGGGGGAGACCAAGGTTAGAATATGTTAAACAGATAGACTTAATTGTAGGGTGTGGTAGCTATATAGAGATGAAACGATTAGCTCGGGACAGGGGCATTGAGATCTGCAGCAAACCAATCAAACGACTAAAGACTCAAACAACAACATGTAAGCTCACCAAAATAATGTTGTGTACCGGTAAATGTTAGTCAACGAACAGTAATGCATTACTAAAACCCATGACACGATACCTAAGAGCTTTTCTAAAGTTATTTTAAAATGCCTTTATCCCTATATTAAACACCCAGTTCACAATATTCATAACTGCAATGTTATGGTAAAACAAAATCTATATTTCAAAACAAGCAAGTGGTTTAGTCAATGCATACTGGGAAAAGTTTTGTAAACACTCAAGTCCACAAGACTAATTAAATTAGTAACTGTCAGGTTGGCCGAGTGGTTAAGGTGTTTGACTTAAGATCAGATTTCCTGTACAAGGAAGCAAGGGTTCGAATCCCTTACCTGACATAACTATTGCCTTAACATGGCTTGTCCACACTGAATTATTATGATACTTGCTACACAAACCATAGACAGAGTGTATTGTTTAAGACACTCTCTTTATGAACGCAGTCAGAGACTGTTGATGGTTAACAATTGCATCAATAGTGGGACATGGGGATAGCAATTAAGAAAAACAGCCAATACCCACAGAATATTTTTATTCATTTAGTTTTTTACAATAGTTACACACTGAATACAACTTTTTATCTTTTTGTCTTTGTTTGATATAGATTTTAAACACAACGCTTGTTGTAGATCCTTTTATAACATTCTCCAGGTACTCTTGTTCTTAAAAACTGGGGAAGCCGCAATGGTTTTATAGACATTAAACCCTCATCCTCTTCTTTTTCATCATCATCATCATCATCATCATTATAAATATTATCATGATAATTATTATAGTCATTGTCACCAACATCATCATCATCATCATCATCCTCAACATCACTAGAACTATCCAATTCCTTTTTTTCCTTTTCAAAAGGGACCTCTTGAAGAGTCTGTGTAGCTTTTGATAGTGTTAAGGGTTTTTTGAACGTTGACAACTGTCCTAACATGACTTTTTGAGGAGATGATAATTGCTTTTCAACAAACAATGCACTATCTTGAGCACCAATATCATTTTCTTGAACCTGCTTTTTAGCATTTTCATGATATTTTGTTGACAGCAACAGTGTTTTATCTGGTACACTAGATTGATGATACCCACACTTAAGACCTTACCATTCTTACTTTTTAGATGACCTAAACATTTTGTTGTCCTTTGTTTTGAGCACTGCCAAAATATGATTCCATTCACATTTTGCCGCTTATAGTTATAGGAGTAGCCATGATACAGTGCACGTGGTTTGCCTTTATTGGTTATAGTATATTCCATAGTAGTAACTGACTTGTAAAGTTGATCTACCTACTACAAAGGTCTGAACATTTCTGGTGAAAGTGTGATTTTCTGTTGACGTTTTATATAGGATGATGTTGGTGGCTTATGTTGGTGGCTTATGCTGGTGGCTTATGTTGGTGGCTTATATTGGTGGCTTATGTTGGTGGCTTATGCTGGTGTCTTATGTTGATGGCTTATGTTGGTGGCTTATGTTGGTGGCTTATGTTGCGGATTATATTGATGGCTTATGTTGGTGGCTTATGTTGGTGGCTTATATTGGTGGCTTATGTTGGTGGCTTATGTTGGTGGCTTACATTGGTGGCTTATGTTGGTGGATTATGTTTGTGGCATATATTGGTGGATTTTGTTGATGGCTTATGATGATGGCTTATATTGGTGGCTTATAGTGATGGCTTATGTTGGTGGCTTATGTTGGCGGCCACCAACATAAGCCACCAACATAAGCCACCAACATAAGCCACCAATATAAGCCATCAACATAAGCCACCAACATAAGCCATCAACATAAGCCACCAATATAAGCCACCAACATAAGCCACCAACATAAGCCATCAACATTGAGAATATTTATTGTAGTAGCCTACAAAGAAACAAAAAAAAATCTTGTCTAATACAGTTTAGCTATAAGTGACCAGAACCAATATATATAACATTTTATTCTAAGGGCTTTCCATAATGATAAGAAAAAAGAGCTTACCATAATAATGGATTGTGTGTAAGTAAACGTCCTTTGCTGCTTGATGCCACTACTAAAGTGATGCTCATACAACAGACAGGTGAGTTCATGTTTCGTGCGAAAGGCGTGTGCGTGCGGGGGAACATACGATTACGTCAGCTTTATAGGCTACTACAATAAATATTCTCAATGCTATGGGGCAGAACTGCGGATTAGAGAGAAAGAAGCTCACTTGATCATTGGTACTTGATAGTTTCACACATGAACAAAAAATTCAACATGTCGGACAAGTTTAGACTTGCTTTAAGACTGGCTATGACGTCATAAATGAATGGAACAAATACATTATATAACAAAAACTGACATCAAAATAATCTACCGACATAAGGCACTAACATAAGCCACCAACATAAGCCATCAACATAAGCCACCAATATAAGCCACCAACATAAGCCGCCAACATAAGCCATCAACATAAGCCACCAACATAAGCCATCAACATAAGCCACCAATATAAGCCACCAACATAAGCCACCAACATAAGCCACCAATATAAGCCATCAACATAAGCCACCAACATAAGCCATCAACATAAGCCACCAATATAAGCCACCAACATAAGCCACCAACATAAGCCATCAACATAAGCCATCAACATAAGCCACCAACATAAGCCATCAACATAAGCCACCAACATAAGCCACCAACATAAGCCACCAACATAAGCCGCCAACATAAGCCACCAATAAAAGCCACCAATAAAAGCCACCAACATAAGCCACCAACATAAGCCACCAATATAAGCCACCAGCATAAGCCACCAACAAAAGCCACCAACATAAGCCGCCAACCTAAGCCACCAACATAAGCCATCATCATAAGCCACCAGCATAAGCCATCAACAAAAGCCACCAATATATGCCACCAACCTAAGCCACCAACCTAAGCCACCAACATAAGCCACCAACATAAGCCGCCAACATATGCCGCCAACATAAGCCACCAACATAAGCCATCAACATAAGCCACCAACATAAGCCACCAATATAAGCCACCAACATAAGCCATCAACATAAGCCACCAATATAAGCTACCAACATAAGGCACCAGCATAAGCCACCAACATAAGCCATCAACATCATCCTATATAAAACGTCAACAGAAAATCACACTTTCACCAGAAATGTTCTGACCTTTGTAGTAGGTAGATCAACTTTACAAGTCAGTTACTACTATGGAATATACTATAACCAATAAAGGCAAACCACGTGCACTGTATCATGGCTACTCCTATAACTATAAGCGGCAAAATGTGAATGGAATCATATTTTGGCAGTGCTCAAAACAAAGGACAACAAAATATTTAGGTAATCTAAAAAGTAAGAATGGTAAGGTCTTAAGTGTGGGTAATCATCAATGTAGTGTACCAGATAAAACACTGTTGCTGTCAACAAAATATCATGAAAATGCTAAAAAGCAAGTTTAAGAAAATGATATTGCTGCACAAGATAGAGCATTGTTTGTTGAAAAGCAATTATCATCTCCTCAAAAAGTTTGTTAGGACAGCTGTCTACGTTCAAAAAACCCTTAACACTATCAAAAG
Source organism: Meconema thalassinum (assembly GCA_946902985.2). Taxonomy (NCBI): domain Eukaryota; kingdom Metazoa; phylum Arthropoda; class Insecta; order Orthoptera; family Tettigoniidae; genus Meconema; species Meconema thalassinum. The sequence continues at coordinate 435,395,423 of OX336394.1, forward strand.
CAACACAGACTCTTCAAGAGGTCCCTTTTGAAAAGGAAAAAAAGGAATTGGATAGTTCTAGTGTTGTTGAGGATGATGATGTTGGTGACAATGACTATAATAATTATCATGATAATATTTATAATGATGATGATTATGAAAAAGAAGAGGATGAGGGTTTAATGTCTATAAAACCATTGCGGCTTCCCCAGTTTTTAAGAACAAGAGTACCTGGAGAATGTTATAAAAGGATCTACAACAAGCGTTGTGTTTAAAATCTATATCAAACAATGATAAAAAGATAAAAAGTTTTATTCAGTGTGTAACTATTGTAAAAAAAATCTAAATGAATAAAAATATTGTGTGGGTATTGGCTGTTTTTCTTAATTGCTATCCCCATGTCCCACTATTAATGCAATTGTTAACCATCAACAGTCTCTGACTACGTTCATAAAGAGAGTGCCTTAAACAATACACTCTGTATATGGTTTGTGTAGCAAGTATCATAATAATTCAGTGTGGACAAGCCATGTTAAGGCAATAGTTATGTCAGGTAAGGGATTCGAACCCTTGCTTCCTTGTACAGGAAATCTGATCTTAAGTCAAACACCTTAACCACTCGGCCAACCTGACAGTTACTAATTTAATTAGTCTTGTGGACTTGAGTGTTTACAAAACTTTTCCCAGTATACATTGACTAAACCACTTGCTTGTTTTGAAATATAGATTTTGTTTTACCATAACATTGCAGTTATGAATATTGTGAACTGGGTGTTTAATATAGGGTTAAAGGCATTTTAAAATAACTTTATAAAAGCTCTTAGGTATCGTGTCATGGGTTTTAGTAATGGATTACTGTTCGTTGACTAACATTTACCGGTACACAACATTATTTTGGTGAGCTTACATGTTGTTGTTTGAGTCTTTAGTCGTTTGACTGGTTTGCTGCAGATCTCAATGCCCCTGTCCCGAGCTAATCGTTTCATCTCTATATAGCTACCACACCCTACAATTAAGACTATCTGTTTAACATATTCTAACCTTGGTCTCCCCCTACATGTTCTTGGGTTCAATTCCTAGCTTTAACACAAAATTTTAAAAGTGGTATGAGGATTAAAACAAGTATACTCAGTCTCGGGTGGTCCAAAATAAGTAGAGAGGGTTTGATTCACACCTCAACCATAAGGCACTGTGTTTTTTTTTAATTTTTTAAAAATAATTATAGCCATTTGTTCAATTTCACATTTCACACATTGCAATTTGTCAATTTTCCATTTGCATTTTTTAAAATGACAGTTTGATGTTTTTTTAAATTTCATGATATGGAAACATGGATTTTCCTTTTTCATATTTACACATTTGTCAATTTCCCATTTATATATATATATATTGTGCCCGTTTAGACCGGAGTCCGCACGACCACATATGCATTTTACCAAGAATCAGTCAGCACGAGAGTCAAAATATCCCGGGGCGCCAGATGGGTTAAAGCTAATCGCAAAAACGACATAAAAAAATGCTTTACTGATTTTTGGCTCAATGCAACAATAAGGATAGAAGGAGATTCAACTGGCATAACACATCATGTAAAATTATCTCATTTTATTCTGAATTTAAAATTGACTGCAAAATAAAATGCTCAAAGCAGCATCATTCATGTGTGGCGACCCACATTACTATTTACACAATTTACAGAAATTTTCCAACACATTGGACAATTATCTTTGGAGGCACAAGTCTGATTATCAGTCCTGTAGACTGTGTTCCAAAATTATAATAATTATTTATGATTAAATCCAGTTCAAATTTAATTGTCTTTACTGGAAACACTGTAGTTCACTGGTTGAATTTTTACATAATATTAACACTCGTAGAATAATTGTTCATAGAATTTTTAACTTTCACTTATTTTTCCAGTTTCAAAAAATATTGTCAAAAAATATTATCATCTCTGACTCAACGCAAATTATGTACACATATTAATAACAACATCTGAAAAGTATCTGACCCTTGAGCATAGCATCGAAGAACTGTGCGAAGCACAACAAAATTAATTGTTCTTCCGACCTTAAACGTTTCGAGATGTGACTCGATTATGAACTTCAAGTTCCTAACAAAATATATGATTTCTGAATCATCAACTTGATCAATAAATTGTTGGACCATTCAACTATTCGATTTTCCACTTGGAATCATTATTAAGAAAAATATTTATATTTGTGGCCATTTTAATAATTTTCACAACTTGCAATTCTTGAACAGAATGCGGAAATAAGAATTGTAGCTTCATAATAAATTCATTTATTTCATGACACTAGGATTGAAAACATCCTTCAAATTATTCGTGATTATAGAATTATTTATAATTGGCAGTGGCCCATTTTATTATTTTTATAAGAACACAATATTCCAACAACAACGGCAAAGGTCTTCCTCAGAAGAAGAATAAAATACTATCATGACAAATCCGGGTTCTAGCAAAATCAAAGTCTTAATGGAATCCGTAAACAAGATTGAAATAAAAACTGATGGTTTTTAAGAAATAACATTTGGGTCATTCATACGACGCAATGTGTAGTTCCAATACTCCTTCTTTAACACTGAGTCATCGAACCTGCTATTTGATTGATGCTCAAATAAAAACCTCGTCATTCCTGCGACTTAAACATGCGCACCTGGGAATGGCATTTCAACTACTCCACACACATACATTTTCTTCCCAAAATTTATACAATAAATCAAGCCTCTGCTTATTATCAACACTGGAAGATTTATACACTTACAAGTTTATTTTATTTTACCATTCAGTTCAAATCGTGAAGTTACCACACTTATGATACTCTCTATTTCACTTTCGAATGTGTATCTACGTCATGATTTTATCTAAATACAAAATATCCTAATTGATACACATATCATTTGCTTCCCGTTTCGTGCCTCTCCGTGTTATCTGAAAATATACTTTGCTCTTGGCAAATATTAACTGTTGAACCAGAACTGTCATGTTGGTTGAATGCGGGCTTGCGCTAACCACTATCCTTCGGAAAATCACCTGTTCCAAACTAGAAATGATTAAACTACTTCATAAGCTCTCTCTCAATGAATGTGATTATTAGAAAATATAAGATCCAAGAATTATTTAGAAAAGTTATGAAAATCATTATTATTATTATTATTGGTGGATTATTATTATTATTATTAGTTATATTATTTTAAATAAGTTTAATTATTATATCATTATGTGAGAATCCACATGTTCGATTCTTCGAATATGGATAAAATATCCATTTCTCACCAAAAATAATTATTAACTTTTACAGTTACCTCGGCTGATTACCGTGATTATCAAAAAATATGAAACATTCAAATAAATGCTCTTTATGCTCGGTCATCGATCCTAAACTGTTCTGAGTGCTGAAAATACTCAGAATAACCCTAATGAGTCTTGCGTAAATCATTGCAAGATTTTAATACGAAGAAAAATAAATGTGTTGGTCATCTGCAGAAAATGAGTTTGTTCCAATTAGCTAGGCATAATATAAAATTAAATGTGGCTTACATTTCTCGTTGGTCTTGAAGCGTAGTGAACCTGGTCTGTACCAGATTTATCCAGATACATGCCCTATTGGACACGCACGTCTAATCCTTGTATCGGCCGCCATTATATACCCGCAATCTGTCTAACAAGACATAGTGGAAATATCTCTTGAAGTTGGAAGTAACTGTTGATCCATTATAATATTTACTTCTGTTAAAGCCATAGCAGTTTGCTTAAATGGGGTCAGATCCAAATGATCTATTCTCAAATACGTCAGTTGTAACATAACTCACGGTAATCTTTTCAGTACAAGAAAACACTGACAGTCTAAATCAATCAACGGCTGTTCTGAAGATCATTCCCTGGGCATGGTTTATCACCATCTATCATGCGCGAAGCAACTTATAGTTTCCCTTTGTCGGCTAATGAACAACACCGTGATAGACTGGCCTTCAATATACTGAACGATCGGAGTGGTTATCAAGTTACAATATATGAAACTGACTAATTGGATTAAAATATCCAAGTATAGAATTATTATTACTGGACTGTGACAAAGTACTTTCTAGACAAAGTCTAGCATATGTCCATATAGAAATAAAGTATTTCACCAGTGTCCGTAGAAAAATAACAATCACCTTAGTGATTCCCTCTGCCGGAAACTTACTATGTTCCACACGTATCGTAGTACTTTTGTAACTATCACAATTGAAAGATATCTTCGGCGTAGATCCGGCAACCATGTGCCTTGGCCCAACGTAGCAGCAGCACCTTGTCATGCAAGAGCTTGGTTCGAAGTGAGCTGATGATGCTTGGGCCGGTCGGCTTTTATTCAAAACGGTCGGGTCCACGCTGGATCACGCTGAAATCTGGAAATCCTCATATCTCCGGTGTCTCTGGTCCGATTCACTTGGGACTAAGTGCATTCTCTCTCATTTGGCCGTGCCAGTAATCTGATCCAAGTCTCAAGTCTCTACTCCATGGTTAACTATTTAATCAACAAATAGTCTCGACCTCTGCTACTACTCGCTACGTCACTTGACATGCTCTTGGCTGCACAAAGTTTCCATTTCCTTCTAGAAGTAGTGGAGCGCGATATTCAAATATCTCAACTTTCAAAAGCGGCTGTAGCCTTTCCCTTGATATCTAGGTGTCTGAATCTTGGAATACCCATTCCTAGAGTTGGGCACATACACCCCACACCTAGCAAAAAATAAAAATTGAAAAATTTTTATTTTTCCTATCTACACATTAAATCATCCTGGCCTGACCCTATATATATAGTCCCTACTAACGAGAATATTATCATAGGGGATTTCAACAGTCATCATACATCTTGGGGCTACTGTCAGAATGACGAAAATGGGACTAAACTGACGGAATGGGCTGAAGTACATAACCTTACCCAGATGTATGACCCTAAAGACAGAGGCACATTTCACTCAGCTCGATGGAACCAAGATTACTCACCTGATTTATGCTTTGTTTCCAATAGCCTTACAACTCCCGTACCTCGCATTCGGCGACAAGTGCTTCAAGACTTTCCCCATAGTCAGCATAGGCCAGTAATATACAAAATTGGAGTACAGATTCCTGTTATTCATTCCACACCTCGTCCTCGCTGGAACTTTCTGAAGGCAGATTGGGAAACCTATGCAAAATACTCAGGTGCCAACATTAGATGGATTCAAGCGGTACCTGAAAACTACTTAAGGTTCATAGGTCTAATGTAAGCAGCAGCCAAACGATCTATTCCGAGAGGCTTCAGGAAGGAGTATATACCAGGATGGAATGAGGAGTCCAACAGACTGAAAGAAGAGTATAATGAAAATAGCAGCAGGGAGAAAGCTACTGAACTTCTACAATCACTTGACAGAGGTAGAAGAGAGAGATGGATAAATACTGTTGAAGGTTTAAACTTCACCCATTCCAGCAGGAAGGCGTGGTCTCTGATACGGAAACTAGATTCCGCTTCCATACCATCGAAAACACCTACATCTATTAATGTAAATGCGATAGCTAACCATATTGTCCAAACCTCTAGAACAGCAAAGAACAAGAAGTTCAACCGGTTGGTGAAAACAAAGCTTAGGCAAGCCATACGCTCAGCTCAGCCACATGATACATATTCGAGACCCTTCTCTGTACAGGAAGTGGAAGAAGGTTTAATCTCTCTTCAAAATGGAAAAGCTGCAGGATTAGATGGGATTTATCCAGAATTATTAAAGAACTGTGGTCCAGCTACAAAACGATGGTTGGCTATGTTTTTCAGCTGTATACTAGAATCAGGAAAGTTACCTGCAATCTTCAAGACGACCAAAATCATTGCCCTTTTAAAACCAGGGAAAGACCCGAACTTACCTCAAAGTTACCGTCCAATAGCATTGCTATCTGTGACATTCAAGCTCCTGGAAAGATTGATCCTGAATAGAATAGCGCCAGCGATTGAGGCACTGATCCCAATTGAACAAGCAGGATTCCGACCTGGCCGTGATTGCAGTGACCAAGTTCTTTCCCTGACCACCTTTGTGGAAGCTGGGTTTGAGAAGAAACTGAAGAGCGTATCAGCCTTTCTGGATCTCACAGCAGCATATGATACTGTTTGGAAGGAGGGATTGCTATTGAAATTGATCAAGGCTGTTCCTTGTTTAAAGATTATGAACTTGTTAGACAACATGCTAAGTAACAGATTGTTCCAAGTCTACTCTGAGCAGAACAAAAGCCGATTCCGTAAACTGAATAATGGCCTGCCGCAAGGTTCTGTTCTCTCAGCCATTCTTTTTAATCTGTACATCCATGATCTTCCGAAAACAGTAGCCCGCAAGTTCATGTATGCGGAAGATATCAACCTCACTGTTCAACATGCTAATTTCGCAGAAGCTGAGGCCGTTCTCACCCAAGACCTCAAAGTCCTGGATGACTTTTTCACAAAATGGCGCTTACAACCAAATCCTCAGAAAAGTGAGATAACTGCTTTCCATCTGGACAACAGGCATGCAAATTACCATCCTAGAGTCAATTTTAGAGGTAAAGAATTACAGTATAATAGCACCCCTAAATATCTGGGAATGACTTTGGATAGATCTCTGACCTACAAAACCCATCTGTGTAAATCTGCTGCGAAATTGAAGAGCCGCAATAACCTCCTTCAGCGCCTGGCTGGAACATCATGGGGAGCGGATGCCAACACTCTGAGAACAACTGCTCTTGCGCTAATCTATTCTTCAGCCGAGTTTTGCTCTGGGGTATGGCTTAATAGCTGCCACACTCAACGGGTGGATGTTCAGCTCCGACAGAGCATGCGTATTGTATCTGGAACACTACTTCCTACTCCAGTCCAGTGGTTACCAGTGCTGAGTAATATCGCACCTCCTCATATCAGAAGGCAGAAAAATCTGGTTCATCTTTGGTCGAGAGTGCAAAATAACAAGGCCCTCCCAATACATGAAGACATGAAACATCTTGGCCCATCTAGATTGAAATCCCGTAAACCTGCATGGAAAACTGCCTTGGATTTAACAAGCAGAAATTTTAAACCTAATGAAAATTGGCGGGTTGAGTGGACAACATCTACACCACCAGGCATCGTGAACGTTGAGGATCCTCACATAAAACTTGCTGGCTTCAATCTGCCCAGACATACCTGGACTAGACTCAATCGTATTAGATGTGGCTTGGGAAGATGTGCTTCTGTTCTCCACAAATGGGGTTGGAAAGACTCACCGAATTGCGATTGCGCTGACATTCCACAGACAATGGAGCACTTAGTACTGGAATGTCCTCTCCGAGTTTTTCCAGGAAGTCTGGAGGACCTGCATTCTGCTACAACTGAGGCTGTCAAATGGATCAACGAGTTGGACGTTGATTTATAATTACTTTTTTTTAATCTGCTTTATAATTTATATAATTTGTTAGTATTATTGCTGTGTTATATGAATCTGTATTTATGTAGGTGATTGTGTTGTGTTAACATCATACGATAAATAAATAAATCTGGTTCTTGAATATTAAATCTTCAAATTCGCTGCATTATAAGTTCCCACGATGTTACCAGTTCGTGTATTGGCTATTTTATAGCTTCCATTGTTGTTTACTTCCACAATACGATAGGGTCCAGCGTAAAGGCTTGCAAACTTCGAGTACACTCGATTTTGCACGTCAGAGGGTGTAGGTCTTTTCACTAAAACAAGAGTTCCTACGCGTAAGGGTCTGCGAAAACGCTTTCCTCTCACTCTGCGCTCTCTTTTCTCAGCTTGGCTCCTCAACTTGTCTAAAGCTAGAGTCTCCCTCATCTGACGACTTGGTTCAATCTCAGGTGGAATAGAGATGATTCGATCCCATAATCTTGTTGGTTTAATTCCATGATGAAGCAACATGGGAATCTGTCCAGTACTCTCATGAATTGTAGAGTTGATGGATTCGGATGCTAATGAGAGAACATCCATCCATTTCCAATGCTCATTTGGACAATAGAGGCGGCAAAATTTTGCTATTTCAGCCATCACGCGTTCTGCTGGATTGCTTTCAGGATGTCTGATAGAACAAAACAATTGTCTAATCCCAAGATTATTCATGACGGCTCTAAATTCTAAAGATGTAAATTGGGATCCACGATCTGATAACAGGAATTCCGGTTTGCCTGCTTCCGGAATTACGTTGTCTCTAATTCTCTTCGCACAATATTTTGCGTTTGCCTTCTGAATTGGGTGTAACATAGTGTATTTGCTGAAAACATCCATGGTCACCAGAATATATCGGTTACCTCTTTTAGACTTTGGGAGAGGACCATAACGATCAGTCGCGAAGATTTCACAAGGCTTAGAAGGAATAATAGGCCTTGGTAATTCTCTCAATAATCTAGGATTATGTTTACTCCTTTGGCATAAGTCGCATTCTCGAATAGTGTTCCTGACAGTTTGTCGCATTCGCTCCCACGAAAATTTTTCTTGTATCAAGTTGACCGTCTTATCTACTCCAGCATGACCTGCAATTTGATGTGCCATCCAGATAATGGGGTTTTGCATTCGCGGAGGTATCACTGCTCTCAGCTTCGTATGGTCGGGATCTGCAAACTTGTAGACTAAACCATCTAACATTATATAATCTCTTGAAATTCTTTCAGTTTCCCCAAAATCATCATCATTTGGATCCATGTCTCCCTGTAGAAAACGAAAAATGTTTCTAAAACGTCGGTCTCTCCTCTGGGATAAATGCAATAATCTTAACCTTCTCAAGGTATCCTCATCCTCCTGCGTCAGGTTAACTTGAAAAACCTTAGGTGTAGACTCCACTGCTCTACTCAATAAATCGGCTCCAACGTTCAATTTTCCAGGAGTGTGTTCAATAACTAGGTTGAATTGTTGAATAAAAAGTGACCATCTAGTTATCCTATCACTGGCGAAGTTTGTTCTCAAGATAAACTCCAATGCATGGTGATCAGTCCTCACAATTACTGAATGTCCAATTAACATTTTCTTCCACGACTCCAACGCGAAGATTACAGCAAGGGCTTCTAACTCTGTAGTGTAATAATTCCTTTCTGATGGACGAAGTTTCCTGCTTATGAACGCCAGGTAACGTCTCTTGTGATCGTCATCTTCTTGAAGAAGAATAGCTCCAATCCCTACGGTGGATGCATCGGATTCTATGATGAAATTCTTGGTAAAGTCAGGATACTCCAATTTCACGCTGTTCACCAATAACCTCTTGGCATCTTGAAATGATTGTTCACAATCTTCATTCCATTTCCATTTGTTTCCCTTTTTTAATAATTCCTGCAAGGGAGCAACCGTCTTGGTGAAGCTTGGACAATGCCCTGCGAAGAATTGGCATGTCCCGAGAAAACTGCGGACATTCTTCACTCTAGTAGGTCTAGGGAAATTTGCAATCACCTGTATCTTTGTCTCATTGGGACGGTATCCTTCACCATCCAAAATGTGGCCCAAAAATTTTATTTCCTTCCGAAAGAACTGACATTTTCGAAGGTTTACTTTAAAGTTCGCTTTTCTCAAATCTGCGAATAACATCTGAAGATGTAACAAATGTTCCTCCTTAGTCTCAGATGCAATTAGGATATCATCTATGTAACGAATTGCTATCTCTTTTACTTCAGGACTCAAGTTTTGTTCCAGTGCTCTGATCAAAACAGATCCAGATGTTTTGACCCCAAATGGTAAACGGCGGAATACATATGTCTGCTGGTCAAACGTAAATCCTGTAAACTTTTTGGAATCTTCACTAAGCCTAATGTGGTGGTAGGACGAAGTGAGATCAATGTTAGAGAACCAGACCTTGCCTTGGAATTTCCTTAAAAGTTCCCTAATGATTGGTGGTCTGTCATACTCTGGCAGCAATCTTGAATTCAAATTTCGTGCGTCTAAACACAGTCTCAGACTTCCATCTGGCTTAGACACTACTGCTAATGGATTGACATAAGAGGTAGTGTACTTTTCAATCACATTGTTACTTTCCATCTCTTTGATAAGCACTTTTACCATTTCTCGATGCTTTTCTGCTACCGGATACAATTTAGCATGGAAAGGTGCATCTTCATTTACACGAATACGATATTCAAAATCTTTAATTTCACCAGGTTTAATATCAAAAATATCGTGGTACTCTTCCAAAATTTTTCCTAGCTCTGGGGACTCCTTCTCAGTGTAGACTTCTCTTCCTTCAGCTTCATGAAAAATCAGAGACCATTGAGCATCTCCCTCGATGTCTTCCTCTTCTTTTCCCTCGAAGTTTATCTCTTCGGTATTCTTGAATCTGATCGTCTCTGTCTTCATGTCTATCACTGCTTGATATTTCTGAATGAAATCCGCTCCCAATATCATGTCAAAAGCCATGTCCTTCATTTCTACAAACACATGTCGGAAATCATGTCCTCCAATAGTAATACATAAGTATAATTGTGTTTTACACAGAGATATTTTGTTGGGTATTATTCCTTGGATTTTAATTCCTGATACTGGAATCTCCTCTAAATTCTCTTTGAGTTTCCACAGAATATAAAGCTTCTCGCTCACAAGACAAAGCATAGCCCCAGTATCAATTAAAGTATCGACAGGCATACCGAATACTTCGCATGATATGATTGGCATATTAATTCTTGTACCCATTTCTTTCCGTTCGTCATTATGTTGAATTAAGTCATCATCCTCTGCTTGCCATTTAATAATCCTGGAAGTGAAAGTGTTTAAAATTCTATCTTCTACTGTGAATTCGAAGTTTTTTTCTTTCCCATTCCCCCGGGATTGTTGTGTTCCCGATGGACCTGGTTCATTGGACTTCTGTTCCAAGAACTGCAAGTTTTCTTGGTGTCTTTCTTCCAAGTTCTTCCTCGTCTCCTTATTGAACTCTTCATTGGACTGACGAGTATTCACATTCCCTCTGTTATTGTAGTTATTGTTTCTACCATAGTACCTTCTTTCCTGGTACCTTCCTTGATTATCCCTTGGCCTTCTCCATCGAGTATTATATCGATATCCACCATCCGGTCTCGCATAAGGCTTGTAACTGTATCTGTTATTGTTTTGATTCCATCCTCTTTTATCGGGCTCTTCCCTCTGCGTTTTCTCTTCTCGCCCCTCTCGAATCTCTCGAGGTGTTTGGGAATAACTGTCGGCCATAACAGCGTACACAGCGTTGCTATTCTTTCCTCCCTTCTGATGGAAGAATTGAGCGTTCGTATGATCTAGTTTCTGCAATACCTCGTCAAATTGCTCCATATTATAAATGTCAGCAGCGATCAAAGTTCTTTGGACTTCTGCTGGAAACTGACGTATTAATGCAGTAATTAATTCATTATCTGGCATCGACGGATCTAAATGTTGAAGTTTAGAAAGCTGTCCAGAAAAGTACGTAGAGTATCGAGTAGGTTGTGACATCGAGAATCTCTTTGAATATAATTCTGCTCTGACTTGCTGTTGGGTTTCCGGGGACCAAAACCTTTTTAATAACCCACGGGAAAACTCCTCAAAATTGGTGAGAGTGGACCTGAAAGCTCTAAACCAAAGAAGTGCGGGACCTTCCAGAAATTTCCCTATCACTCCGATTTGTCTTTCCTTAGGGATTTTGGAATCTTTTAGGTAATCACCTGCTTCTCTCAAAAATTCTACGGGTGTCACAGAATCTCGCCCTGAAAATTTAGAAGGCTTATCCTCTACATTCTTGAATACAGTTATGGGGTTGGATTGAAATACCGTCCTGACCTCATCCTGTCTTTGACTATCAGTTTCTCTAGCTGCTCCTAGGTTTATCTGTATCTGTTCTTCTTCCCTTATACTTGGCATTTTCAACAGATGGTCAGACTGTTTCTCGTCCTTGATTTGGGCTTTCATAGCCTCAATTTCCTTATGGTTTTCTTCTGCCAGTTTTCTAATTTCTTCGGTTTCCTTACAATTCTCGTTGACATCAGTGGATATCTGGTTCATAACAGCCTCGTGACTTTTCAACGACCCTGTCACATCTGATATGTCCTTCTGAGTTGCTTGAATATCTTTGGAAATTACTTGAATATGGGATGACAAAGATTCCCTAATCTTGAATCCCTGTTGGTTCTCCAACTTGAGTGTGTCTTAAATTTCATCGATAACTGTGGTTTTAATTTCAGTTTGTAATTCACTAATCACACCTTCTCTTATTTCTCCCACTATGAGTTCTTTGAATTGTTCTGTCAAACGTTGAACAACTAGAGTTGCCATCTCATTGTTCTCTTTTTTCACCCTGACTTCTAGGTTGATCATGTCTTCACCAACTTTCCTAAGACCACGTTCTATCCTATCAGCTAAGCTTTGGGATCTTAGATCGGCATCGCGAAATTTATCGTCCATTAAACTTGCGTTAGTGGCTAATGCAGTTTCGAGTTCATGTGTTTTTTCGCATAATTTAGTCATTTTACTCTCAAGTGACATTTTCAAGATTTCGGAATTCTCTTGAAATTTATTTTCCATAGAATTAAATTTACTATTTAAATTTTCTTTCAAGTTATCTTTTAAAGAATCAGAATTTTCTTTAAGTTTATCATTTAAACTTTCTTTAAGTTTATTTTCTAAATAATCAGAATTTTCTTTAAGTTTATCATTTAAAGAATCAGAATTTTCTTTAAGTTTATCATTTAAACTTTCTTTAAGTTTATTTTCTAAAGAATCAGAATTTTCTTTAAGTTTCTTTTCCAAAGCCTCTCTATTTCTTTCATAATGGCTGCTACGCGCAGTCCAGCTTCTTTGGAACTCTCTTCCAAACTCCTCATCATCCTCATCATCTCTTCCATAATTTTCAATTATTATTCAAAACTTAGGGGTATACATGTTGGCAGACACAAGATTATAACTAGAACAAGAAATATGAATAGCTAATTGGAACACTCTAATAAAATGAGATATGTCGACGTGATGGAAAAACAAAATTCTCTACTTTTACGAATTACATTTACCACAATATCACAAGAAAAATATGCAAGTTCTCAAATATCCTCCACCTGGATTCTAATAATGCGTATGTTCAGTCATCGAACGTTTACTACTGAATTTACTTGACGCCCTAATGGTTAAGCCACTATCAAAAATAATCAAACCCATTCTAATTATTAACCCAGTTAAATTTTTAATATTCCCCACTAATTGCGTTTCCTACTAATTTATTCATCCAAACCAGACATCTCTCAACTCCCAAAATATCTATATAAAAAATTATCACAATTTAAATCGGCATGCGATTGACCATGTCTAACTCGAGCCCCACGTTCGAAGCCATTTCTCTCTCTCTCTTATTTTATGTGCCCGTTTAGACCGGAGTCCGCACGACCACATATGCATTTTACCAAGAATCAGTCAGCACGAGAGTCAAAATATCCCGGGGCGCCAGATGGGTTAAAGCTAATCGCAAAAACGACATCAAATGAAAAAAATTCTTTACTGATTTTTGGCTCAATGCAACAATAAGGATAGAAGGAGATTCAACTGGCATAACACATCATGTAAAATTATCTCATTTTATTCTGAATTTAAAATTGACTGCAAAATAAAATGCTCAAAGCAGCATCATTCATGTGTGGCGACCCACATTACTATTTACACAATTTACAGAAATTTTCCAACACATTGGACAATTATCTTTGGAGACACAAGTCTGATTATCAGTCCTGTAGACTGTGTTCCAAAATTATAATAATTATTTATGATTAAATCCAGTTTAAATTTAATTGTCTTTACTGGAAACACTGTAGTTCACTGGTTGAATTTTTACATAATATTAACACTCGTAGAATAAATGTTCATAGAATTTTTAACTTTCACTTATTTTTCCAGTTTCAAAAAATATTGTCAAAAAATATTATCATCTCTGACTCAACGCAAATTATGTACACATATTAATAACAACATCTGAAAAGTATCTGACCCTTGAGCATAGCATCGAAGAACTGTGCGAAGCACAACAAAATTAATTGTTCTTCCGACCTTAAACGTTTCGAGAAGTGACTCGATTATGAACTTCAAGTTCCTAACAAAATATATGATTTCTGAATCATCAACTTGATCAATAATTTGTTGGACCATTCAACTATTCGATTTTCCACTTGGAATCATTATTAAGGAAATATTTATATTTGTGGCCATTTTAATAATTTTCACAACTTGCAATTCTTGAACAGAATGCGGAAATAAGAATTGTAGCTTCATAATAAATTCATTTATTTCATGACACTAGGATTGAAAACATCCTTCAAATTATTCGTGATTATAGAATTATTTATAATTGGCAGTGGCCCATTTTATTATTTTTATAAGAACACAATATTCCAACAACAACGGCAAAGGTCTTCCTCTGAAGAAGAATAAAATACTATCATGACAAATCCGGGTTCTAGCAAAATCAAAGTCTTAATGGAATCCGTAAACAAGATTGAAATAAGAACTGATGGTTTTTAAGAAATAACCTTTGGGTCATTCATACGACGCAATGTGTAGTTCCAATACTCCTTCTTTAACACTGAGTCATCGAACCTGCTATTTGATTGATGCTCAAATAAAAACCTCGTCATTCCTGCGACTTAAACATGCGCACCTGGGAATGGCATTTCAACTACTCCACACACATAAATTTTCTTCCCAAAATTTATACAATAAATCAAGCCTCTGCTTATTATCAACACTGGAAGATTTATAAACTTACAAGTTTATTTTATTTTACCATTCCGTTCAAATCGTGAAGTTACCACACTTATGATACTCTCTATTTCACTTTCGAATGTGTATCTACGTCATGATTTTATATAAATACAAAATATCCTAATTGATACACATGTCATTTGCTTCCCTTTTCATGCCTCTCCGTGTTATCTGAAAATATACTTTGCTCAAGGCAAATATTAACTGTTCAACCAGAACTGTCATGTTGGTTGAATGCGGGCTTGCGCTAACCACTATCCTTCGGAAATTCACCTGTTCCAAACTGGAAATGATTAAACTACTTCATAAGCTCTCTCTCAATGAATGTGATTATTAGAAAATATAAGATCCAAGAATTATTTAGAAAAGTTATGAAAATCATTATTATTATTATTATTATTAGTGGATTATTATTATTATTATTAGTTATATTATTTTAAATATGTTTAATTATTATATCATTATGTGAGAATCCACATGTTCGATTCTTCGAATATGGATAAAATATCCATTTCTCAACAAAAATAATTATTAACTTTTACAGTTACCTCGGCTGATTACCGTGATTATCAAAAAATATGAAACATTCAAATAAATGCTCGTTATGCTCGGTCATCGATCCTAAACTGTTCTGAGTGCTGAAAATACTCAGAATAACCCTAATGTGTCTTGCGTAAATCATTGCAAGATTTAAATACGAAGAAAAATAAATGTGTTGGTCATCTGCAGAAAATGGGTTTGTTCCAATTAGCTAGGCATAATATAAAATCAAATGTGGCTTACATTTCTCGTTGGTCTTGAAGCGTAGTGAACCTGGTCTGTACCAGATTTATCCAGATACATGCCCTATTGGACACGCACGTCTAATCCTTGTATCGGCCGCCATTATATACCCACAATCTGTCTAACAAGACATAGTGGAAATATCTCTTGAAGTTGGAAGTAACGGTAGATCCATTATAATATTTACTTCTGTTAAAGCCATAGCAGTTTGCTTAAATGGGGTCAGATCCAAATGATCTATTCTCAAATACGTCAGTTGTAACATAACTCACGGTAATCTTTTCAGTACAAGAAAACACTGACAGTCTAAATCAATCAACGGCTGTTCTGAATATCGTTCCCTGGGCATGGTTTATCACCATCTATCATGCGCGAAGCAACTTATAGTTTCCCTTTGTCGGCTAATGAACAACACCGTGATAGACTGGCCTTCAATATACTGAAAGATCGGAGTGGTTATCAAGTTACAATATATGAAACTGACTAATTGGATTAAAATATCCAAGTATAGAATTATTATTACTGGACTGTGACAAAGTACTTTCTAGACAAAGTCTAGCATATGTCCATATAGAAATAATGTATTTCACCAGTGTCCGTAGAAAAATAACAATCACCTTAGTGATTCCCTCTGCCGGAAACTTACTATGTTCCACACGTATCGTAGTACTTTTGTAACTATCACAATTGAAAGATATCTTCGGCGTAGATCCGGCAACCATGTGCCTTGGCTCAACGTAGCAGCGGCACCTTGTCATGCAAGAGCTTGGTTCGAAGTGAGCTGATGATGCTTGGGCCGGTCGGCTTTTATTCAAAACGGTCGGGTCCACGCTGGATCACGCTGAAATCTGGAAATCCTCATATCTCCGGTGTCTCTGGTCCGATTCACTTGGGACTAAGTGCATTCTCTCTCATTTGGCCGTGCCAGTAATCTGATCCAAGTCTCAAGTCTCTACTCCATGGTTAACTATTTAATCAACAAATAGTCTCGACCTCTGCTACTACTCGCTACGTCACTTGACATGCTCTTGGCTGCACAAAGTTTCCATTTCCTTCTAGAAGTAGTGGAGCGCGATATTCAAATATCTCAACTTTCAAAAGCGGCTGTAGCCTTTCCCTTGATATCTAGGTGTCTGAATCTTGGAATACCCATTCCTAGAGTTGGGCACAATATATTTAAATGTTCGTTTAAGGTTTTTAAATTTTGTCTATATGGAAACATGGATTTTCCATTTTGCTGTTTACACAGTTTTTATTTATTTTGTGTCTGTTGAAAAACGATATTTCCAAAACAAGATTTTGATTTTTCATTTTATGTTTTTGTAAATGATCTTAATGTGAGTGCTTGACCATGGTAATAGTACAGTCTGTCAATGTGTGTTAGCGGAACCATAGAGGCTTATTACTACTGCAAGTAAGAATGTTTTACAAAATAACGGCTATCTACCACTGTATTTGAAAAACAAAACTATTGAAAAAAAAATACTATTTACCATTCATATATAAGTGTTAATTCTCCCTCTCCCCACCCTACCTCACAGTATTTTCTCTGGTCAAACAATCAATGCTACCCATACATACACAAGCTTTCTATATCTCCCTCTGTATATATGTTTTCTCTGTTTCACAAGATAAAAATTATGGTTGCTGGTTTGTATCCTGCACTGTTTATGCGACATACCATTGCCAGTTCATAAAACCGTTATGCAGTTCTCTACCCATTGCGATTTTACCACTGCTCTACCTACGCCTTTTGCTTGTTTGGCTTTCTTACAGGCTAGTGTGCGAGAGGCAGCATTAACTGTATATCAAACCCAGTCCACCTTTGTATTTGTAATCAAAGTAATAATTTGAAAAGAGACAAGCGTAATCAGTTTTAAACATTATCTCTGCTTTTTTTGTTTGTTTGTTTGTTTATGACATGTATATTAAACTAAAATCAAACCCTAGTCTACCTTAGTGAAAGGCTAACAGTTTAACCACTGCGTCACCATACCCTTCTTTCTTAGTTTGATTCGTTCTAGGCCTTAGAGCTAGAAATCGAGTTACGATCTCGAGTGCAAGAGGCACATGTACTCACCACTATAGCATGTAATGGTTAGCTGGTAACATTAGACAACCAAAAATGATTGTATTTCTGTTAGCCAAGCATTTCTGTCATTTTCCTACTGTGTGAGCACTGCCAGCAAGACAGTTTAGTTCAGAACAAGCGAGTGTGTGTGTGTATAGACTATTAGCCTCAAGCATTTAAAGCTTGTTGTGTGTAGCGACCATCTTGCTCGGTAACCACTGAGTAAGTTTTAACAGTCAACTCATAAAAACAGCATAGGATAGTTGTGTGTGTGTGTGTGTGGTTCATGTACTTGGGAATATGCATTAGCACCATGCGCTAGCTTTACCTTACCCTCTAGAGGTAGAGCGTTATCCCTTCCTTTGGACATTGCCAATGACTGCATTCCCCCACAAGTTTTACACTTAAGCCCTTGGCTTGTTCTTGATTAGGTTTGGTTTGCTTTAGGCTTGGTTTGGTTCAGTTGGGTTTGATTCGACTTGGTTCAGTTTAGTTTAATGTAGTCACCATTTTTTAAATTTTTAGCTACACTCCTTAACCAATTAATTAATGATAGTCTACTCTTAATTCTTGAATCGATAAATTGAATTTTGTGTACACCGTTTGTCAAGCCATGCCTACAACCTATACTCCCTATGTACTACAGTCAGATCTGAAAACAAGTTCCAATGGTCAAAGACGTGTCAGTCACCATACATGTAGCCTACAATAATTCTTTCTTTACCTAGCTAGGTTTCGTCACTCACAGTAAACATCTTACATTATGGGTTTGCAATATATTAAGAAAAGAAAAAGTCCATGATCTTGTTGTTTTGGGTCTTTTTTGGGGAAATTCATAAGCCATAAAAAGAATGACATCATGTCAAGTTCTGGGGGACCTTGTATGTCAAAATCCCATTATCAGTTTATAAAATCTCAAGGCCATGCCCTAGCAGTTTTGGATTATTTCAATCAATGAGTCCATCATAGGAAAGATCAGAAAAATAAATACCCTTAAAACAAGTCGTCACATGACCCTCTCCGAACAATGCTTCGCACAATATTAATTCATCCATTGAACATTGAACATGATCGGTGACATCATCCTCGCTTCCCCCTCCCACCATGGTTGCCATATCGTTTGACCTTCAAGTGTCCTCAGCATCTCTGTGCTGTTTTCATTGCCCTGTTGTCAAGTTAGGTCAATGCATTCCAATAAGCTCAAATAACATCCACATCCTGTCAGTCTGCCCCAGCAAGTTTGTTTTCTATGCTCACTTCAAGCAACATATAACCAAGTTCTGTTTGTTCTATCTAAAGCCAACTTCATATGATCAAGGAATTATCATTTGTCATGTCACTCATAATCGTTTACATGTTAAGACCCCCTTCAGGGGGTTTAGGAATTAGGAATTCCATCATAGGAAAAATCGGAAAACGAACCCTCGACCCGCCGTCTCATCGAAATAGCGAATACTCTATTGGTATATCACCACCGTGGCCAGTAATAGCCTCGTTGAAACACGTGCCCAGTGGTATCGTCTCTTTCTATCTACAACCACTCTTCATGAACATTTTAGACAGATTTAAAAAAAAAGTTTTAAAAACTAAAATGTTTTCAACAAAAGTGTCGTTAGACCCTTTCGGAATTAAAAAAAAACATAAATACTATATTCGAAATGGAAATATGGAAATATGCATCAATTGTCTTTTGCTTTTGACGGTTGAGAGACAGTTTGAGAACTTGATCCTGTAACCTTAAAACTAAGACATCGTTAGCAGAGAAGCCATTTTCCTCCGCCCAGGCAATTGACGTGGCGATGGCCGCCTCGTGAGAGATTGATTGTACAGCCTCTGTCACTTCTCCTTCGACCTGTTCCTCGTCCTCTTCCTCTCTTGCCACTTCCTCTTTGATGACATCTTCTTTCATAAACTGGTTGTTTTCGTCATCTTCACCGGTAAGCCTCACGCCTACGTCATCAGTTGTCAATGCGTTATCCGGTGAATCCACGAGTTGTTCGTTAACCACGTCTCGCAGTAGATAAATCTCCCCTCTTCACTGGCTTTCTTGTTCGGTTCATCTTTTTTGTACTGATCCAGTAGTGTCATGTCCTACCATACGGGTTTCCAAGAGCAAATGATGACTTTCTCGTTAAGATTTGCGTGGGAAACATTGTACAATATTGGGGACGCATTATCAAATCAAGTGTTGAGCTCGTACTCGAATACAAAACGCCGGATTACTGGGAGTGCCGGAGAGCTGAGATGCCGGATTACAGAGGGAGTACTGTACTACATCAATTATTATGTTTTCTGACAGGTTTTCTTGTATTTTGTTTCTTAAGGGCAGAGTCTGTCTTTGGGTGTCCCTGTAGGTTTGGTGGTGTTTAGTAGAGCTATTTGTCTTGTAGATTTAGATCTGATGATGCTCGCTTTAGGAGCGAAACATGTCTTCTTCAGTCCTTTACAATATACAGTACATAAATCTTAATCACATGTAATTTATTTCTGGTAATATTTTTCCACATATTCTAGTAATTGGAATTAATTTTGTGATGACCGACTGAAAGTTAGAATATTAGTTGTTAATGTGGCAACACTGAAACATGGCTTCAAAGCGATCTTTTAACTATTTTACGTACATCAGTGAGGGCCCTGGCGGCTCCAAGCAATTATAAGATGACTACCGGGCCCGTGCGAGAGATCTCGCATGTTCATAAGTCACACTTTCCCCAATAAGTTTATAATGAGTGACTTAAGGAGAAAGGTTGTTATATTATTATTTCAACCAAGTGATTATAGAACACTATTTTCATTTCAGTTAGAATTACAAGCTATACGTTCTCTAACTTACGAAGGCAATTACTGAAAATTCTATCATCATAACACTGACCAGTTATTCGATATTTATGAAAGCATCTTGGTCAAGATATCCTGCTTTATTTTGTTGGCTGAGAAGCCTCCTTCTCCCTTATCAGGACAGCCTTCGTTGGAAAACTTCTTCACGCCCCGCTTACAGTGAGGCTTCCTTGTTCCTAAGTGCAACGATCAGCGCTAAACTCCTTTGCACGTTACCTACAGGGGTGCTTTCCTTGTTCTGTGTGTAGCACTCTACGCTAATCTTCTTTGCACGTTACCTACAGGGGTGCTTTCGCTTTTCCGAGTGGAGCGTCAGCATGAGAGCGTGCCGTGGCAGGTTTCTTTCTTGGATATTTATGAAATTAAAATGCGATTCGTCACTGTTGTTTCCATTTCTGTGCTGAGTCCATTGATTGAGAGCTTATCCGTAACACTCACCGGTTATTCTATACATTTCAGTCACAATTGCAAGTTGTACGTTCCGTAATTTAAGAAGGCAATCACTGAAAATTGGATCATCATAACACTCATCGGTTATTCGATAATTATGAAATTATACGATTTGATTACCCAAGCCATTGATTTAGTAATTCTGAAAACCATGGGAAATGATAGAAGAAAACCCTGTAAAAGAATTAATGTTTAATAGTTCTAAGGTTTTAGACGTCGTAACACACGCCGGCTATACGATTTATAGTACTCAATCCATTGATTTACTATTTCTGAAAACCATGCGAAATGATCGATATTTATGAAATTAGAATGCAGAAGTGAAACCTGTAAAATAATTAACGTTTAATAGTTTTAAGGGTTTAGAAGACAACTCATAATTGCAGCATGTTAGAGAATCAGTATTTGCAAATCGCACACTTCTTACAAAAATTAATATTTATGAAATTTGAATGCAATTCGTCACTGCTAATTTATGAGGCCTATATGATGATGATGATGATGATGATGATGATGATAGTTTTAAGGTTGTAGACGACAACTCTAGCAAGATACAGCAACAGTATTTGTAAAAAGCACACTCCTTACAAAAATCGATATTTATGGAATTAGAATGCAGAAGATAATCCTGTATCGCGGCATATTAACAAACCTGGAAGTTAATAAATCCATTTTTAGACGGATGAGCTGAAATCATGTTTGTGCTGAGTCCATTGATTCAAAGCTTAGCAGTAACACTCGCCGGTTATACGATTTGAGTACCCAATCCATTGATTTAGCCTACTGATTCTGAAAACATACACATTCCTTTGATTTACTGTTTCTGAAATCGATGCAAAATGATAAAGGAAATACCTCAGAATTTTAAAATGACATAAAAAAGGCGTCTCAGTGACCAAAATGTGAAGTGGACACCAATTATGGAGCGTATCTTCCTGCAGCAACAGTAACTGCAAATTTCACACTTCGTACAGTTTTTTGAAAATCATTTTTTAAAGAAATCTATCTATATAAAAGAAAGTCGTGTTAGTTACACTGTTTATAACTCAAGAATGGCTGAACCGATTTGGCTGAAAATTGGTGTGGAGGTAGCTTAGAACCAGGAGACGGACATAGGGTACTTTTATACCGTGACGTGACATAAAACGTCAAAGAGAATATAAGTCACTATAAAACGTAACGCAAATGACAGCTAAGGCAAGTCGTTTCCAGGCAACAGTAGCTCTTGACGAGACACGGCCGACTGGATACGAGTAGCACTCTCCACTCTTAACATGAAATCCCGTTAGTTATTCAACGTAATTTGTATAGGTGTAGTAAATCCAATTTACAATAGATGGCGCGAGTAGCTTCAACAAAATGGCGTGCGTTTGTTTCAAGAAAGTCCCACATGCGTTCATATACCATTCATCCTATTGCGGTGAAACTTGGGTCAGATGTTCTGTACACTTCAGGTAAGGTTTCTGGCTCAGTAAATCCACGTAACAATTGGTAGCGCACGAGTAGATTCAACAAATGAGCGACGACGGTCGAAGCGTTTCAACAAAGTCCCGTATGCGTTCATATACCATTCGTCAGATAGCGATGAAACGTGGGTGAGAGGTTGTGTGCATTACAGGCAAGGCTTCTGGCTTAGTAAATCCATGTTATAATAGGCAGTGCATGAGTAGATTCAATAAATGAGCGACGACGCGCGAAGCGTTTCAACAAAGTCCCGTATACGTTCATATACTATTGGTCTGATAGCGATGAAACTTGGGTGAGATGTTGTGTACACTTCAGGGAAGGTTTCTGGCTTACTAAATCCACTTTACAATAGCTATCGCACAAGTAGATTAAGCAATTGGGCGACGACGCGCGAAGTGTTTCAATATAGTCTCGTATGCGTTCATATACCATTCGTCCGTTAGCGACTAAACTTAGGTGAGTTGTTGTGTATACTTCAGGGAAGATTTCTGGCTTAGTAAATCCACTTTACAATAGGTATCGCACAAGTAGATTCAACTAATGAACGACAGCACGTGAATCGTTTCAACTAAGTCCCGTATGCGTTCATATACCATTCATCCGATTGTGATAAAACTTTGGTGAGTTGAGTACAGTCCTGCGAAGGTATATGAATTAGTAAATCCGTTTTTCAATGGGTGGCGCACAAGTAGATTCAACAAATGAGTAACGGCGCGCGAATCGTTTATACAAAATCCCGTATGCGTTCATATGCCATTCATTCGATTGTGATGAAACTTTGATGAGTTGCTGTGTACACTCCAGGGAAATTCATTTTACAATGGGTAGCGTACGAGTATATTCAACAAATGTGTGACGGCGCTCGAATCGTTTCAATAAAGTCCCGTATATGCCATTCATTTCATTGCGATTAAATTTGGTGAGTTGTTGAGCACGCCCCCAGGATGTTTTTTGAGATAGTAAATCAATTTTACAGTAGTTTAGAGGTGGTTAAGGGAAAAAGAAAAAAATATTGGGAATCCAAAAGCACTTAAACAAAGTTACAAAGCCAACACTTTCTTTGATTGGCATTGCAACGCATGCCGGGTACAGCTAGTTATAGATATTTATGAAATAGAGTGCAATGCGTCACTGGTAATGTATATTCTCTTTCATTTGAATGCTCATTTGTCACGATCGGTCTCTTGTGAGCGCCGCAGGAGGGATCTATACTACTGAAATAATAATGGACTTAATTATTGATATTATTATTGTTATTATTACTGTATTATTAATATTATTATTTGTCGTGCGACCTCCAGAGGCCGAGTGCAGGTGGGCGGGTGCACGTCAGGGTAAGAGATGGAATGGATGATGATGGATGAAACTGGGCAAGGATGTGGAAGAAAGCGGCCGTGGCCTATCAGAAAGTACCGTCCCAGCATTTGCCTGGTGTTGAAAATGGGAAACCACGGAAAACCATTTCAAGGACGGCCGAGGGTGGGGCTCGAACCCATGTGAGTCAGCAGAGAGCTTGACCCCATGACCTAACGCTGCGCTTTAGCGAGCATAGCCACCACAGTCGGTATTATTATGATAAGAATAACAGTTGCTAAAATCTTACATTAGCAGTTGGTGATAAGTTGCACCTTCTAAGTGGAAAGAACCGGGTGAGTTAACCGTGGTCGTTACGGCGTGGCTGCTATTGATAACGTCACTGCGACGATGTTTGAGGCATTGTAAAAGTTTATGATATTGTTATATATATATATGAAAGGCTGTTCGTTTGTTCGTCTGTTATGCGTTCATAAACCATACATCCGATTGCGATCAAATTTTGTTGAGTTGTTGTGCACACTCCCGAAATCATTATAGGCATAGCTAATCCATTTTACAATAGGTAGCGCACGAGCAGATTCAACAAATAAAAGACGATGCGTGAAACGTTTCAACAAATTCCCGTATGCGTTCATATACCATTCGTCCGATAGCGATGAAACTAGGGCGAGATGTTGTGTACACTTCAAGGAAGGTCTCTGACTTGGTAAATCCATTTTACAATAGGTGGCGAACGAGTAGATTCAACAAATGTGTGACGACGTGCGAAGCGTTTCAACAATGTGCCGTATGCGTTCATATACCATTCGGGCGAAATCGATGAAACTTGGGTGAGTCTTTGTGTACACTCCATGGAAGGTTTCTGGCTTAGTAAATCCATTTTACAATAGGTAGCGCACAAGAAGATTCAAAAATTGAGTGATGGCATGCGAATCGTTTCAAAAGAGTCCCATATGCATTGATATACCATTCATCCGAATGCGATGAGACTTTGGTGAATCGTTGAGTACACTCCAGGAAAAGTTTCAGGCTTAGTACGGTAAATCTATTTTACAATAGGTAGCGTATGAGTGGATTAAACAAATGAGTGACGGCACGCGTATCGTTTAAACAAAATGCCGTATGTGTTCATATGCCATTCATCGATTGCGATGAAACTTTGTTGAGTTGTTGTGTACACTTACGTGAAGGTTTCTAACTTAGTAAATCCATTTCACAGTAGGTAGCGCAAGAGTAAATTTTGAAAATGATGACAGCGCACGAATCGTTTAAACAAAATTCCGTATGCGTTCATATCCCATTCATCCGATTGCGATGAAACTTTGGTGAATTGTTGTGCACGCTCCTGCGAATGTTTCTAAATTAGTTAATCCATTTTACGACAGTTTAGAGGCAGTTGACGGAAATTGAAAAAAGCACTTTAAGAAACAAAATTACAATGCCAAAACTTTCTTTGATTTGCATTGTAACGCATGCCGGGTACAGCTAGTTGTTTATAAAAACCACAGCTTGAAAATGATCTTCTGATCGAAACGTCGCTGACAATAAAGTTTTGATAAACCAGGTGAGAACAAGTTTTTCGTTTATTTGGCGAAATTAGATTCACAACAATAAATGAATTAAGGTGAATGAAACTGGGCAGGGATGTGGAAGGAAGCGGCCGTGGCCTGTTGAAAGGTGCCGTCCCAGCATTCGCCTGGAGTTCAAAATGGGGAAACCATGGAAAACCAGTGGAAGGACGGCCGGCGGTGGGGCTCAAACCCATGTCTACCGAGTTCGCAGAGAGCTTGGCCCCATGGCCTAGCCTTGCTAGCGTAGCTACCGCTGTCGGTCTCTGTTGCATATGAATGTTCCCCAATATTCTTCACCAGTTTCTAGGTTAATCGACTGTTTAGGAATTTGGCTGCCCGTGCTAGGAGGTCCAGTTGGGGAATTGATAAGCCAACTCAGGATTCCCTTTGAACAAGCTGCTCATATGTTGTTGGCATCTCAGAAATACAGGAGCAGCATATTGAGGCATCGCACACCAGCAACTGTCACACTTCGCTCAACTCTTGAGCCCATTTACTAAGCCTCTTTTCATTATCTTGAGTTAGTTTGCCGTCCCAACTTAGTCGGCTTCTCCAACTTCCCTGTAGTAGTAATTTAGGATACAGACTGGGTAACTGAATCTTATCGGTTTAAAAAAGTGACAGTCAGTCAGAAAGACTAGACTTTGTATCATTTTAAATTCTACAAATGCTACAAAGGCTGGCGGCTTCTCGCTTTGCTCGAAGCCAATGACTCTTGACATGTTTAGAAAATTATCTGCATAATACCTATGTTGCTTATCTTGTTTCAAATTACTCACGAACGGCAAGTGCAAACCAAGGGCAAAGCAAGGTCAAGCGTGCGGGATGCTGCACGCTCACCAGAGCGCGGGGACGTGCCTCTTCCATCCAGTCTAAAAACACTTATAGTGGGCGATGTATTGAAGATAGAGATATGCTCTGGCGGCCTTTTTTGTAGAACTTTTCATGCTGACCAATTCTTACGCTCATAGTATCTTGATATTTTTAACGGTTTGCCCAGCGTAAGCTTAAGAAGCGCACGGATGCCAAGTTTGTTTTCGACTTTTTTTCACTGAAATCGTTACTGCTTGGTTTCCTTTGATCATACATAAATTATTTTCTACAGAATCTTTCCTCGAGATATCCTTTACAGAATGGTGAAAACCCATCAAAATCTATCCAGTGGTTCTCGAGATTACCCGTGACATCCAAGAATCGTTTTTTTGTCTTATACTAACGAAGTAGATATTGTCGAGGTACACATGCACCAAGCGGTACTATGACGTCACACACCTCAGTTTATCTGGGTACATTTCGTCCCGTCACCGTAACGTAACGCCAGACCCCAACGTAACGACGAAGTCGACAAGATCTTTTAAAATGATAAAACTTGTTGAGTAATTCACTAACATCCCTGTTGTGCAGAAAATGTCTTGGGTGTTGCAAACCAGAACATCATCTTATTAATTCCATTTCAAACCAAGAACAGAAGTCACTGAATTTGTTTTCAGACATCTTCGTATATTCCGAACTCAAATAGTGAATCAGCCATTATCCCTGTTGACTTCTCCGTGGAGTTTTATAGTTGTCCCATGTTTACCACCGACGTGATGCAGATATCTATGTTAAATGAATTTCTTAGCTTCTCAGCCACTGTTAGTTGTGAGAGAGTTGACACCTTCAAGTGCTGATCAATTACTGCAGCCAGGAGAAAGTGACTGCACTGTACTCCGAATACAACCCTGCAGTGTCTAAAAACAACCATCCTCTTCAGTCATTAGTCCTGCACCATAATTACGTAAAAAGTCTCTGTCTGCCTACTCAGAAAATGTGAAGAAAAGCCTTCCTTGTCAGATATAACCCCTATTCTCTGCTTTTGGTCGTAGTTCGATTTCGAACGTCGTGACCCTTCTCGCAATTCTTTTAACAATATCCAGCCATACACCGCGGTCTTCTGATGTGTGCATTAATTTATGAAGTGGCAGATTACTGTAGTCTGGTCAAGGTACTGGTCCCCTCGGCCGTTTTCCGTCAACTTGACCCTGGAGGATACACTTCTCATTTCCATTCCGCCGGATGTATGTAATGTATATTAATTCATCCAAGATACGTCTATTTGCTAAACAGTCAATGACGGAGATCCCATAAACTTGCAAGGTGTCTCAAATAGAGGTCTAAGCAAAGTTGTGGAGATACCTTTAAAAACAGTCTCAATGAGGTAAATAGTGCGAATCTCTTGAAACCTTCTTTCAAGACTGAGTCATACCTTCATTAGTTATTCTTCTTACTCTGCTGGAGTGAACTCTCTTCCCAGCAACAACTTTGTTGTTAGTTAGGCCTAGACAGTGATTCCCAACCTTTGCCAGCTGACCTCCCCCCCCCTTTCAGATACGGGTGGTCATCGCGTCCCTCTCCCGTCGCTTCTATAACCTCTTCGATAAACTGACGTGGAAGATACAGACCTAACGTAATAACACTACATAATGGAATAATTATTTCTGAAAAAATAATATGAAGTACGCGCTTTATACCTATCACATACTAATATCGTATGGCCTCGGTAGCCGGGTGCAAGCTTTGTTATTTGCACCCAGAGGGTAGCTTGCATGTCGAATTTCGTTGTTCCTTGGCTATGAAAGTCAAGGAGGTTAGATGTTAGATATCTAAGCTCCTTGAACACTATAGCGCTTTCTAGTAGAGAAATGAGGAACTTTGTGTTGGCGGAAACTCCCGAGATTAATTTTGCCATTATGAACTCGGCCTACTGAATTCAAATGTTTTTTTTGACATGCCAACATCGTATGACATGCGTATCGTATTTTTGCCGCCTTTCAAAAATCACTTACCTCGACCAGGAGCAAACCTGCAATCTTGGGGTTAGTAGACCGACACGATATCCACTCACCCACCGTGTCAAGCTACTAAAAAGATGGTATATTGGCATTCACGGTTTAAGTTATCTGTCCCACTTGTACTACCATTTGTAACTTACTTTGTCCACTTGGACAAACAGAGTAACTTCTCTCCTATGGAGAAACATTTATATATTTGTATCAGGTGGTAGGGTGTTAGCACACTAGGTTAGCACAACAGATATTAATATGGGAATCTAACTACTCTGAATAAACTTATGATTGATTGTAAGAAAAGATTGTATTAGATATAAACTGACAAGGATTCTCGCCTTACATAAACTATTTACACTGGCTATCATTTTCCTTTGGCATTGACGAGACATGTGACCGGTATAGAATAACTGGGTGTTGGCGACAGGTGTAGGCTACTCACGTAACAGAAGATTCTTGTAGATCGTCTTGGCTTTTCTCAAAGGATTATAATTTCGTGTAGCTTTCAATTTCTGTCTGTTATTGCATACTATGCTCGCACGGATATATATCTAGCAGCGTCTCCAAATGCATTTAGTACAGATACTTTATATAACATAACCGTAAAATCCTTACACGTGTCCGTCCAATATTAGTAATATACAGTATTTACCAGTGGTACACATACTACCGCGGTAATAATACTGCTTGTTGCTGACCGCATGCCGTAACCTAACAAAGGCATGTGTGGTTACAAAAATTCGTAGAAACGAATATAATTACTGGTTTGATACATGAATTACTTATACCGCGAGCACAATGGTACTTCCATCATATCTAATCCACTCTCGGCTAGTCCTAATGACGTTATCTCACAACCGTTCAGTTCAGAACCACGAAATCAAGTATACTCTAGGCTAGTCCGGATGACTTCGTAATACAACCAAAGAATACAATCGTTCACTTCAGGAACTCATAATCAAGTGAAGTCTCTACTCGCTTGCCATCCCCCGCGTCATCTAAGAATTATAACCTCCAATCCAGACAATAACTTGAGAACAATCTCGAACTCTCAACAAATCCATGAAATAAACTTGCAATATAACCTCTGTCACTGATCTTGGCTAAGAGCAAAGCCTCACTATCCAAAGAGATCCTAAATTCGGATTGGAACTTCCGTATTGCCACATATGCTGGTACTGGCGGACACAAAGCTTGTACATGTGATGACATTTTCTTTCAATGAAATAAAAGTCCCTAGACGAAATCCTTGTAATACACAATTATATACTTAATAACTACAATCCTATAAACTAAAATGATGGTGATGAATGATGGACACAAAATAAAATGATATGAAACATGATAGCCTAACTTGACTTGTAGCCAAGTCTCAGAGTTGCGGGTTGGAGTGTACTATTGTAACCTGGAACTGTTACAATAACGCCCCTTTGGGATTCACACAAGTGAAACGAATGTGAATCACAAACACTTAGGAAACTCAAACAAAACACAAAGAAATTCCCTGACATACAAAAAAAAAAAAAAAAAAACAGACCCTGGAAAACATCTTTACACAGTTACACATCTCACATTCTCATTCTTTCAAATGTCAGTTGTGTCCTTACTCTCTCTGTCAGCACTCAACTGAATTAGCGTCTTATATGTACATTTAATATCTTCATCTCAATGTGAGACTCTAACAAATTCTTATGATGTCGTGAGCCATGGTATCACCTGCACAGGATTTACCATTACCATGCTTACCTTCTCTTTCACTCGCACTTATCACTTGTTTTCTGGCCTCTTCGTCACATTTCTTGAGTCTATCATACCATCACTGTCCTTAGAACTAGATTACAAAAAATCCATGCCATTTCATATAGTAGAATGATATCTACGCAAATTCCTTATGTTATGAGTGTTGATTGACATACCGTCCTGGTCCGTTAAACTATATGCACACTCACCAATACGTTTCACCACATTAAAAGGCCCCTGAAATAGATGAAAAAACTTCTCCATCTCCTTATCTACAGCTGAAGACGGATGTGGAACCCTCAGAAGCACCTGATCGCCTACTTCAAAAGAATCAAACTTTACCCGTTTCTGCTGGCGCCTACGCTTATTCCCTGCCTTGATTAAGTTGTCCCTAGCCAGCTGGATACAAATATCCTTCCCAATTTCCTCTCCCGTGACCAAACCTAGCATTCTAGCAAGCTCATTGGTAGGCTTCCTACCATACTGAATTTCATAGGGAGTACATTTCACACTCTCATGGAACGTACTATTGAACCATTGTTCAATATCTCCCAACTTGGAGAACCACGCATTGTGGCGATTGCTCACATAGGTGCGAAATACTCGCCCTAATTCTTTCATAACTCGTTCGGACAAATTCCCTTGAGGATATCGAATAGATGAGAATATGTGCTTGATACCCAATTCACTCAACTTGGTTTTCCATATCTTAGAGGTGAATTGGCTACTATGGTCTGATAGTATCCTGAGAGGCACCCCAAACTCAGGTACATACTTATCAGTGATCTGTCGGACACAACCCTTCCCGGTCCCTTTTCTCAGGGGATACAGTTTGACGAGTTTACTGAATGCGTCAACAACCACGAAGATATACTGATATCCAAACTGAGCTTTAACCAATGGACCATACAAATCGACACAGAGTAAATCCCCTGTTTTTTCTGTGATCACCATTTGCCGAGGTCCCTCAAGAAACCTCGTTGGGCATTTACAGCGTTGACACGAGTCACAACTTGCCAGAACTTTCCTAATCTGCCTTCCCATGTTCTTCCAAATAAAATGCTGCTGAACAGCGAAAAGAACCTTGTTTGATCCAAAATGCCCCAAAGCCTTGTGATGATACCAAATCATTGTTACCTGCAATGAGCTTGGCACACACACTCTCCATGCACCTTCATGGCACAGCCTAGCCAAGAAACCACACTCCAACTTGTACCAATACTTTCCAACCTTAATTCTACTATCCACATCCATACCTCTCAACTGAGTCAAGATCTCACCCAAAACCTCATCCTTCTCGTGGTCTACAAGCAGATTCCTTAAGCAGCGTATCTCATCCTCACACTCGCTTACCTTGGTTACGCAGATTACAACACCTTCTTGTACCTCCAGTACCTGATGACCCTCATCACCCCCAATGTTTCTACTCATGATGTCAGCTACAATGTTCTCAGTACCCTTAAAGTGCCTTACCTCAAAGTCATATTCGCTTATAGCTAATATCCACCTTGACATCCTGTTCGAAGTGAGCTTGCAGGATCCAATAAACAGTAATGCATGATGGTCAGTCAGTATCTGCAACTTACTGCCCAACACATAACTCCTAAAATTCCCTAGAGAGTATACAATTGCTAACATCTCTATTTCAGTAATTGTATACCTCTTCTCCGCCATGCTTAGCCCTCTGCTTGCTAATGAGACATCCCTAGATTGCCCTCACTATCCTCCTGACACAAAATGCCTGAGATGCCGTGCATGCTCGCATCAGTCATCAAAATGTAGGGACAATCCAGACGAGGATACCTAAGCATGACAGTCTCTACAAAGCCTCTCTTCAACTCCTTAAAAGCCTCATCGTGCACCTGGGTCCATACCCACTTCGTACCCTGTTTCAGCAACTCCCTAAACGGTTCTACAAGACAGGAATATCTAACTACGAATCTGCGAAAATAATTAAAAACCCCTAATATTGATCTCAATTGTTTGGCGTTACGTGGTGTAGCAGTGTTGTGAATTATGTCTAATCGTGACTGTTCGGGAGACACCCCATGTGTTGTGATGGTATGCCCTAAAAATGTGATTGATGTTGTGCAAAACAGAGACTTCTTAAGTTTAATTGTAAATCCCCCGTCCCTTAATTTCCTCAAAACAATGTCTAAGTGATCCAAGTGTTCCTTTAATGTGTAAGATGCAACAATTAAATCATCTATGTACATTGTCACAAACTCGTGTGTGTCCCTCCCTAACACTAGATTTAAGGCCCTAATCAACGCTGAACTGCTGGTCTTTGTTCCGAAAGGAACGACCCTGAATTGGTACAAACCACTCTTAAAACTAAACGCAGTCAACTTCCTGTCCTGTTCTCTCAACGGTACCTGCCAAAATGATGCACTCAGATCCATAGTGGGAAACCATTGCTTACCATTGAATTTCTGAACCAGTTCCTCAATGCATTCTGGCCTCTGTTGGTCCCCAGATATCCTACAATTGAGCTGCCTGGCATCAATACACAACCTGACCGAGCCATCACTCTTCCCAACCACAACTAAGGGATTCAGATATGCACTAGTTGAAGGCTCAATAATACCCTGATTCAGCATAATGCCTATTTCTTTCTCCACAGCATTAGCAAATTTGTGAGGTATCGGGTACTTGGGTCCTGAAAATGGAGAATGATCTACAATTTCGAACTGATGCGTATAGACATGTGTTAGCCCTGGCTTGTCACTAAAAACTTCTTGGTTTAGCTCTAAAACCTCTAACAAACTATCCCTCTCCTCAACACTTAAACCACTCTTATCCACAGCCTGCTGGAGTTGATCACTCTTATCACCCTCCACAGCAATGTGACATAAATCCACAACTTCCTCCTCATCGTCAGCTTAACTTCTGCCATCTCCCCTACAGTGACCTCAGTAACACATGCCTTTACTGTCTTAACTACACTCTTGCATTTCATTCCCATCTCCTGGCTTATATTCCCCCTCACAAAGCTGATAACACCGTGGTCAAAATCAATAACAGCACTGTGTTCGTTAAGCCAGTCTATCCCCAAAATCATTTCATAAATTAGGTTAGGAATTACCAAGTAAGTCTTGTGGTCAACTTCATTACCAAACCTCATGGGCAACAATACCTGCTTTCCCACTCTTTGGGATTTATTACCAACAGCAGTTACCACATATGTCGACTTACTGGAATTTCTTCCAACTTACCACCGTCCTTGATTAAAGTATCAAAAAATCCTTTACTGATTACACTTCTCTCACTCCCTGTATCCACCAATGCCTGCACACTCTTACCTAGTATGCTCAACTCAACAGTTGACGTAAAAGCTTCCTTCTCACCGATACACGAGAACTCCTGCTGGTCAGGTAGCAGATCCTCCCGACTCATAAGCATAAAATCCTCCTCACCCACAATAACACATTGCCTGACTTCATTTCTTACGGACTGCCTGACTGACCTCCCTGCACAGCCCGTTCGGAGTTTAAAGCTTCTTGACCACCTTGTTTTTTGTCTCCTCTGGTTCACCTGTACTCTTTCGTTACCACCTTCCTGACGCCCCCCACCTCTCTGATAGTTTTCCTGTCTTTGCTGATAATCTCTTTGCCCCTGATTAAATCTACCCCTATTAAACTCCTGATTATTCCCCCTATTGCCCCTAAATTCCTGTTTGACCTCTGGCCTCTCCATATGCTGCTTGCCTAAAGTGTCAAAGCTCGTAAGAAGCTCTTCCAACTCTTCTACCGTCCTAACCTTCTGCATACAAGCTGCCTCCTGAATTCTATGTGGGAAGTGCTTCAACATGACCCTAACCACATCACTGTCAGAGGTCAGCCCATCCAAATTCTTCCAAATAAGTACATGTGCCAAAAAATATTCTGTCAGGGATGCCCCTTCTCTCTCCTTATATTTCCCAAAAGTTAATTTTTCCCTTTCCCTGGACTGTACCCCCTCCCCCCAGAACTTAGCTTTGAATTTATCCCTGAATTCCCTTTAACTATTCATGTTAGGCCTGTATATTTGGAACCATGCTTTCACATCCCCTTGAAATGAGTTAGACAAGATCTCCAACACTGTTTCCCATTCGACAACCCCGTCGTCTAGATCCTTGCTGAATTTCTTTTCAATGGTTTTTAAAAACTCCATAGGATTGAACTGCCTTGAATTAAATTGTGGCAGACCAGGGTCCCTGAGTAGCAAACTAGATGGCATCACAACTCTTTGACTCATCGGTCGCTCTTTCAACTCTCTCCTGACCTTTATCAGCTCTTCCTGCAGCTTTTCGTTTTTCTCGGTCAATGCCACCTGCTTCCCTCTCAGACCCTCAATCTCTCCCAACTTATTTTCAACGGCGCCTACTCTATCTAAATATTCCCTCTTATTCCCACTTACAGTGTTGCATATCTCATCACCTTTTCCCGTTACATTCTGTACTTCTGCCCTTGAACTAGCTATCTCTGACTTAATTTTCTTTATTTCCACATCTTGCTGATTCTGATGGCCTTCCATCCCTTCTAGCCTACTTGTGTTCCTATCCTGATTCCCCTGCATTTCTGCCCTGATTTCCTCTCCCAGTTTGCTAATTTTCCCTCTTAATTCCAGATTCATACCCTCCATTCTACTGTTAAGTACAGACTTATGGTCCTGTATTTCTTTGCTGAGACTCTTTATCCTTGTGTTCGTGGTCCTGTTGCTCTCCTGAATTTCCTTACTTACAAATTCCTTCACTTCTACTATCTGTTTGGTCACTGACTCTACCTTCTCATTTACAGAGCCTACCTGCTCCTTAATCTCCTTACTCATAGACTCCTTCACTTCTACCATCTCCTTACTCATAGACTCCTTCACTTCTACCATCTCCTTACTCATAGATTCTCCTTGCTTCTTAATCTCTCCTTTTATTTCACTCAGTAGCATTTGGATCAAACTATCATTTATAACCCCCCACCCCCCACTTACATTTAAGTTACTACCTTCAGCGATCAGCTGCGACTCAGTGGTAACAATGGTAACATATGTTCCCACTGTCTTTTCCACATCTTCCTCACTGCCACTTCCCCCCGTTTCCTGATTACCTGACATTTTACTGTTTGATTTACTCACAACCCTGGATCTTATTTCTAAAATGTCTGATGTGGACATACCCCTTAAAACAAAACATATTACTGTGAACTCTACTAGTCCTAAGGTCTCTATCGGTTGTGTGCATATGTGCCCTGATAATCTCTGTTATGCTTCCCTATTCTAGCACCACGTTGAGGCGCAATATTTTAAGTTATCTGTCCCACTTGTACTACCATTTGTAACTTACTTTGTCCACTTGGACAAACAGAGTAGCTTCTCTCCTATGGAGAAATATTTATATATATGTATCAGGTGGTAGGGTGTTAGCACACTAGGTTAGCACAACAGATATTAATATGGGAATCTAACTACTCTGAATAAACTTATGATTGATTGTAAGAAAAGATTGTATTAGATATGAACTGACAAGGATTCTCGCCTTACACAAACTATTTACACTGGCTATAATTTTCCTCTGGCTTTGACGAGACATGTGACCGGTATAGAATAACTGGGTGTTGGCGACAGGTGTAGGCTACTTACGTAACAGAAGATTCTTATAGATCGTCTTGGCTTTCCTCGAAGGAATATAATTTCGTGTAGCTTTCAATTTCTGACTGTTATTGCATACTATGCTCGCACGGATATATATCTAGCAGCGTCTCCAAATGCATTTAGTACAGATACTTTATATAACATAACCGTAAAATCCTTACACGTGTCCGTCCAATATTAGTAATATACAGTATTTACCAGTGGTACACATACTACCGCGGTAATAATACTGCTTGTTGCTGACCGCATGCCGTAACCTAACAAAGGCATGTGTGGTTACAAAAATTCGTAGAAACGAATATAATTACTGGTTTGATACATGAATTACTTATACCGCGAGCACAATGGTACTTCCATCATATCTAATCCACTCTCGGCTAGTCCTAATGACGTTATCTCACAACCGTTCAGCTCAGAACCACGAAATCAAGTATA
This sequence comes from Meconema thalassinum, assembly GCA_946902985.2. Classification (NCBI taxonomy): domain Eukaryota; kingdom Metazoa; phylum Arthropoda; class Insecta; order Orthoptera; family Tettigoniidae; genus Meconema; species Meconema thalassinum. The sequence continues at coordinate 435,431,233 of OX336394.1, forward strand.
CTCTAGGCTAGTCCGGATGACTTCGTAATACAACCAAAGAATACAATCGTTCACTTCAGGAACTCATAATCAAGTGAAGGCTCTACTCGCTTGCCATCCCCCGCGTCATCTAAGAATTATAACCTCCAATCCAGACAATTACTTCAGAACAATCACGAACTCTCAACAAATCCATGAAATAAACTTGCAATATAACCTCTGTCACTGATCTTGGCTAAGAGCAAAGCCTCACTATCCAAAGAGATCCTAAATTCGGATTGGAACTTCCGTATTGCCACATATGCTGGTACTGGCAGACACAAAGCTTGTACTTGTGATGACATTTTCTTTCAATGAAATAAAAGTCCCTAGACGGAATCCTTGTAATACACAATTATATGCTTAATAACTACAATCCTATAAACTAAAATGATGGTGATGAATGATGGACACAAAATAAAATGATATGAAACCTGATAGCCTAACTTGACTTGTACCCAAGTCTCAGAGTTGCGGGTTGGAGTCAGCTACAATGTTCTCAGTACCCTTAATGTGCCTTACCTCAAAGTCATATTGGCTTATAGCTAATATCCACCTTGACATCCTGTTCGAAGTGAGATTGCAGGATCCAATAAACAGTAATGCATGATGGTCAGTCAGTATCTGCAACTTACTGCCCAACACATAACTCCTAAATTTCCCTAGAGAGTATACGATTGCTAACATCTCTATTTCAGTAATTGTATACCTCTTCTCCGGCATGCTTAGCCCTCTGCTTGCTAATGAGACAATCCCTAGATTGCCCTCACTATCCTCCTGACACAAAATGCCTGAGATGCCTTGCATGCTCGCATCAGTCATCAAAATGTAGGGACAATCCAGACGAGGATACCTAAGCATGACAGTCTCTACAAAGCCTTTCTTCAACTCCTTAAAAGCCTCATCGTGCACCTGGGTCCATACCCACTTCGTACCCTGTTTCAGCAATTCCCTAAACGGTTCTACAAGACAGGAATATCTAACTACGAATCTGCGAAAATAATTAAAAACCCCTAATATTGATCTCAATTGTTTGGCGTTACGTGTTGTAGCAGTGTTGTGAATTTTGTCTAATCGTGACTGTTCGGGAGACACCCCGTGTGTTGTGATGGTATGCCCTAAAAATGTGATTGATGTTGTGCAAAACAGAGACTTCTTAAGTTTAATTGTAATTCCCCCGTCCTTTAATTTCCTCAAAACAATGTCTAAGTGATCCAGGTGTTCCTTTAATGTGTAAGATGCAACAATTAAATCATCTATGTACATTGTCACAAACTCGTGTGTGTCCCTCCCTAACACTAGATTTAAGGCCCTGATCAACGCTGAACTGCTGGTCTTTGTTCCGAAAGGAACGACCCTGAATTGGTACAAACCACTCTTAAAACTAAACGCAGTCAACTTCCTGTCCTGTTCTCTCAACGGTACCTGCCAAAATGATGCACTCAGATCCATAGTGGAAAACCATTGCTTACCATTGAATTTCTGAACCAGTTCCTCAATGCATTCTGGTCTCTGTTGGTCCCCAGATATCCTACAATTGAGCTGCCTGGCATCAATACACAACCTGACCGAGCCATCACTCTTCCCAACCACAACTAAGGGATTCAGATATGCACTAGTTGAAGGCTCAATAATACCCTGATTCAGCATAATGCCTATTTCTTTCTCCACAGCATTAGCAAATTTGTGAGGTATCGGGTACTTGGATCCTGAAAATGGAGAATGATCTACAATTTCGAACTGATGCGTATAGACATGTATTAGCCCTGGCTTGTCACCAAAAACTTCTTGGTTTAGCTCTAAAACCTCTAACAAACTATCCCTCTCCTCAACACTTAAACCACTCTTATCCACAGCCTGCTGGAGTTGATCACTCTTATCACCCTCCACAGCAATGTGACATAAATCCACAACTTCCTCCTCATCGTCAGCTTAACTTCTGCCATCTCCCCTACAGTGACCTCAGTAACACATGCCTTTACTGTCTTATCTACACTCTTGCATTTCATTCCCATCTCCTGGCTTTTATTCCCCCTCACAAAGCTGATAACACCGCGGTCAAAATCAATAACAGCACTATGCTCGTTAAGCCAGTCTATCCCCAAAATCATTTCATAAATTAGGTTAGGAATTACCAAGCAAGTCTTGTGGTCAACTTCATTACCAAACCTCATGGGCAACAATACCTGCTTTCCCACTCTTTGGGATTTATTACCAACAGCAGTTACCACATATGTCGACTTAACTGGAATTTCTTCCAACTTACCGCCGTCCTTGATTGTTGTTGTTGTTTGAGTCTTCAGTCTTTTGACTGGTTTGATGCAGCTCTCCATGCCTCCCTGTCCTGAGCTAATCGTTTCAACTCTACATAGCTCCGACACCCTACATCCGAGTCAATCTGTTTAACATATTCTAACATTGGTCTACCCCTACAGTTTTTGTCCTCGACCCTTCCTTCCATAACCAAGCTTGCTATTCCTGGGTGTCTTATTATGTGTCCTACCAACATATCTCTTCTCTTCATTAACAGTCGCCAGAAACATCTCTCCTCTCCCACTCGTCTTAATACCTCTTTGTTTGTTACCCTATCTACCCATCTGATCTTCATCATTCTCCTGTAACACCACATTTCAAATGCTTCAATTCTCCTCTTTTCTGCTGCACCAATAGTCCAAGTTTCACATCCATAGAGCGCCACGCTCCAGACAAAGGCTTTCAAAAATGACTTCCTAATACCTAAATCTATATTCGATGTCAGCAGATTCCTTTTTTGTAGAAATGCTTTCTTTGCCTGAGCCAACCTACTTTTTATATCCTCTTTGCTTCGTCCATCACTGGTTATTCTGCTTCCTAAGTAACAGAAGTCTCCTACTTCCTTCAGCTTTTCACCTGCCAATTTGATCTCCATAGAGGTTTCTGATTTATTTCGGCTGCATTCCAGTATTTTTGTTTTACATTTATTAATTTTCATCATGAATTCTTTCCGTAAGACGGAGTCCATACCATTCAAAAACTCATTCAAATCCTCAGGCTTGTTGGCCAAGATGACGATGTCATCAGCAAATCTCAGAGTTGAAATTATTTATCCTTGAATCTTCACTCCCACTTGAAATTTTTCTCTAATTTCCTTCATTGCTTGTTCAATGTAAAGATTGAAAAGTATGGGTGATAAGTTGCAGCCTTGCCTTACACCTTTCTGAATACCAGCTTCTCTCTCATGTCCTTCAATTCGAATGACTGCTATCTGGTTTCTGTACAGATTGTATATCACCCTCCTATCCCTGTACTTTATTCCAATCGATTTCAAAATGTCAAACAATTTAGTCCAATCAACATTATCAAAAGCTTTTTCTAAGTCTACAAAAGCCATGAACGTTCTCTTATCTTTCCTTATTCTACCTTCCAAAATCTGCCTAAGACTTAGTACAGCTTCCCTTGTTCCTACATTTCTCCTGAAACCAAACTGGTCTTCACCCAACTCCGTTTCTATCTGGCTTTCAATCCTCTTGTAAATTATTCTAGACAGGATCTTTGAAGCATGAGTAATCAAGCTGATTGTACGGTAATCTTCACATCAGTCAGCACCCACTTTCTTTGGTATAGGGATGATTACATTCTTCTTGAAATCAGGGGGTACCTCACCTGTCTCATAAATCCTACACACCAAGTGAAATAACCTGATCAGACCTTCATCTCCTATGCAGCGTAGCAACTCAATCGGTATATCATCTATGCCTGGTGCTTTGTTCCTGCTTAAGTCTTCCAAAGCTCTATCAAATTCTGATCTCAATATTAAATCTCCTTTCGCATCCACATCAATTTCCTCCTCCCTTTCCATTACATGATTCTCAATCTCCTTTCCCTTATACAAACTCTCGATGTAATCTTTCCATCTCTCAACCTTTTCTTCCCTATCTGTTAGAGGCTTTCCATTTGTGTCATTAATATTACAGCACTTAGTCTTCTTTTCCCCAAAAGTATTCTTAATCCTTCGATAAGCTGTGTCTACTTTTCCTAATTTCAGACTATTTTCTATACCTGCACATTTCTCTTTCAACCATTCTTCTTTCGCTTCCTTGCACTTCTTGTTAACCTCATTTCTCAGACGTCTGTATTCTGCTTTCCCCTTTTCATCTCTTACATTCTTGTGTTTCCGCCTTTCATCCATCAATTCTAGTATATCCTGAGTGATCCACGGTTTTCTCCCTATTCTTTCTTTCCTACCAATGTTTTCTTCTGCGGATTTTGTTATTTCATTCTTCAAAAGTGCCCATTCGTCTGCAATTGAAGTTTGTTTAGGGTTTTTCATTAGTCCTTCCTTTATACTCTTCTTGAATCTTTCGTTTACATCCTTCTCTTTCGGTCTGTCTATTGCCCACCTTTTTGGGTTTTGACTTTTTTCCAGTTTCTTCAACTTTAATCTGCAAGTCATTACAACCAGATTGTGGTCAGAGTTTATGTCAGCACCAGGATATGTTTTACAATCCAAAATCTGGTTTCGAAACCTTTGCTTGACCATAATGAAGTCGATTTGGTAACGCCCTGTATCTCCTGGTCTCATCCATGTGTATATTCTTCTATTGTGGTTATTGAATAGGGTGTTAGCTATGACCAATTCATGCTCGGTGCAGAATTCTACCAGCCTGATTCCTCGATCATTCCTTTCACCTAATCCGAAATCTCCTACTAACTTCCCTTCTCTCCCTTTTCCTACCACAGCATTCCAATCTCCCTTTACTATAACATTTTCATCACCCTTGATATACCTCAGAATTTCGTCTATTTCTTCGTAGACCTTTTCAACATCCTCATCATCAGCTTGACTGGTAGGCATATAGACTTGTACCACTGTGGTGCAGGTAGGTTTAGTATTGATTTTTGCTACAATAATCCGTTCACTATATTGCTCATAATATTCCACCCGCTGTCCAAGTTTCCTACTCAATATGAGGCCAACCCCTGCTTGGCCATTGTTTGATTTAGTGCTAATGACCCTATAGTCTCCTGACCAAAAGTCCTGTTCTTCCTGCCAGCGCATTTCACTAATCCCAACCAAATCCAACCTCAACCTATCCATTTCCCTTTCTAAGTTTTCTAACCTTCCACTTCCTAGCAGACTTCTAACATTCCACGCTCCGATCCGTAGAATGTCAGATTTCCTCTTTGTCACATCTGTGATGTTAACCCCCTCTCGAGTAGTCCCCACCCGGAGATCCGAACGGGGGACTAGTTTACCTCCGGATTGAAATTTTACAAGGGAGGAGACCATCATCACATGTAATTATGCATAGAGAGGTGCATATCCTCGGAAATAGCATACGGCTGTAGTTTCCCGTTGCTTTCAGCCGTGCAGCAGGACGCAGTGTAGCCATTATTTGGCTTATATTATCAATATCGTAACCGTCTATAAGACTAGTAATGAATTGATTTATTCTGAAAGGCTGCTACTCCCTTTCAGAATAAGTAAAGAGCAATTCTACTAACAAAAATACAAACCTTCTACCGTACTAACAATTAAATATCAATATTCTACTAACAAAAAAAACACTAAATTTCCACCAACAACAAATACTACCACTAAAACAGTATGTCACCAGGCACACTCACATGCACCCTCACACATCACAGTCTACTGAAACAATGAACTATAACTAATAAACAATGCAACTGCTACCAGACACACTCACACACCACAGTCAAATAGAACAATGACATATATCTAATAGACAAACTAACTACCTACTTACGACTAAAACTAACTACATACTTACTGTACTGTTATTTGAATTGACAATATTTACAAAATGCAATTTAGATAGAAAATACTTACAAAATGTTAAAATCATTGGTAAATCCACATCTAATTAATGTTATTGGTTTTACGTCCCTTTTAACTACTCTGGTTTTAGAGACGCCGGGGTGCCGGAATTTTGCCCCAAAGGGGATCTTTAACGTACCAGTAAATCTACTGACACAGATCCCTCGCATTTGCGCACCCTTAAATGCCAGCTGACTGCGCCAGGATACGAACCTTGGGCCCAGCAAGTGAGAACGTTACCGCTGAGCCACGCAGCCAGTCAAATCCACATCTGGGAGCTCATTTCAGACAAAGTGTAATTCACTAATGTGCCTGATAAATGACAAACTAATCCTCTTATGTCACAGGTATCACCGAAGGCAAGTGACATACAATGTGTGTGTGGTTTTGTTTTCTAACTGAACATGCTCAAAATATGTAAACTTGTCTTTAGTAGTTTAATTACTATTTAAAAATGTATTACTAGTTTTAATAGAACATTCTTCACACTGAGAAAGTATCATAAAATCCTTTACTGATTACACTTCTCTCACTCCCTGTATCCACCAATGCCTGCACCCTCTTACCTAGTATGCTCAACTCAACAGTTGACGTAAAAGCTTCCTTCTCACCGATACACGAGAACTCCTGCTGGTCAGCTAGCAGATCCTCCCGACTCATAAGCATAAAATCCTCCTCACCCACAATAACACATTGCCTGACTTCATTTCTTACGGACTGCCTGACTGACCTCCCTGCACAGCCCGTTCGGAGTTTAAAGCTTCTTGACCACCTTGTTCTTGTCTCCTCTGGTTCACCTGTACTCTTTCGTTACCACCTTCCTGACGCCCCCCACCTCTCTGATAGTTTTCCTGTCTTTGCTGATAATCTCTTTGCCCCTGATTAAATCTACCCCTATTAAACTCCTGATTATTCCCCCTATTGCCCCTAAATTCCTGTTTGACCTCTGGCCTCTCCATATGCTGCTTGCCTAAAGTGTCAAAGCTCGTAAGAAGCTCTTCCAACTCTTCTACCGTCCTAACCTTCTGCATACAAGCTGCCTCCTGAATTCTATGTGGGAAGTGCTTCAACATGACCCTAACCACATCACTGTCAGAGGTCAGCCCATCCAAATTCTTCCAAATAAGTACATGTGCCAAAAAATATTCTGTCAGGGATACCCCTTCTCTCTCCTTATATTTCCCAAAAGTTAATGTTTCCCTTTCCCTGGACTGTACCCCCTCCCCCCAGAACTTAGCTTTGAATTTATCCCTGAATTCCCTTAAACTATTCATGTTAGGCCTGTATATTTGGAACCATGCTTTCACATCCCCTTGGAATGAGTTAGACAAGATCTCCAACACTGTTTTCCATTCGACAACCCCGTCGTCTAGATCCTTGCTGAATTTCTTTTCAATGGTTTTTAAAAACTCCATAGGATTGAACTGCCTTGAATTAAATTGTGGCAGACCAGGGTCCCTGAGTAGCAAACTAGATGGCATCACAAGTCTTTGACTCATCGGTCGCTCTTTCAACTCTCTCCTGACCTTTATCAGCTCTTCCTGCAGCTTTTCGTTTTTCTCGGTCAATGCCACCTGCTTCCCTCTCAGACCCTCAATATCTTCCAGACTTATTTTCAACAGCGCCTACTCTATCTAAATATTCCCTCTTATTCGCACTTACAGTGTTGCATATCTCATCACATTTTCCCGTTACATTCTGTACTTCTGCCCTTGAACTAGCTATCTCTGGCTTAATTTTCGTTATTTCCACATCTTGCTGATTCTGATGGCCTTCCATCCCTTCTAGCCTACTTGTGATCCTATCCTGAATCCCCTGCATTTCTGCCCTGATTTCCTCTCCCAGTTTGCTAATTTTCCCACTTAATTCCAGGTTCATACCCTCCATTCTACTGTTAAGTACAGACTTATGGTCCTGTATTTCTTTGCTGAGACTCTCTATCTTTGTGTTCGTGGTCCTGTTGCTCTCCTGAATTTCCTTACTTACAAATTCCTTCACTTCTACTATCTGTTTGGTCACTGACTCTACCTTCTCATTTACAGAGCCTACCTGCTCCTTAATCTCCTTACTCATAGACTCCTTCACTTCTACCATCTCCTTACTCATAGACTCCTTCACTTCTACCATCTCCTTACTCATAGATTCTCCTTGCTTCTTAATCTCTCCTTTTATTTCACTCAGTAGCATTTGGATCAAACTATCGTTCATAACCCCCCCCCCCACACTTACATTTAAGTTACTACCTTCAGCGATCAGCTGCGACTCAGTGGTAACAATGGTAACATATGTTCCCACTGTCTTTTCCACATCTTCCTCACTGCCACTTCCCCCCGTTTCCTGATTACCTGGCATTTTACTGTTTGATTTACTCACAACCCTGGATCTTAATTCTAAAATGTCTGATGTGGACATACCCCTTAAAAGAAAACAAATTACTGTGAACTCTACTAGTCCTAAGGTCTCTATCGGTTGTGTGCATATGTGCCCTGATAATCTCTGTTATGCTTCCCTATTCTAGCACCACGTTGAGGCGCAATATTTTAAGTTATCTGTCCCACTTGTAATACCATTTGTAACTTACTTTGTCCACTTGGACAAACAGAGTAACTTCTCTCCTATGGAGAAACATTTATATATATCAGGTGGTAGGGTGTTAGCACACTAGGTTAGCACAACAGATATTAATATGGGAATCTAACCACTCTGAATAAACTTATGATTGATTGTAAGAAAAGATTGTATTAGATATGAACTGACAAGGATTCTCGCCTTACATAAACTATTTACACTGGCTATCATTTTCCTTTGGCATTGACGAGACATGTGACCGGTATAGAATACCTGGGTGTTGGCGACAGGTGTAGGCTACTCACGTAACAGAAGATTCTTGTAGATCGTCTTGGCTTTTCTCGAAGGATTATAATTTCGTGTAGCTTTCAATTTCTGTCTGTTATTGCATACTATGCTCGCACGGATATATATCTAGCAGCGTCTCCAAATGCATTTAGTACAGATACTTTATATAAAATAACCGTAAAATCCTTACACGTGTCCGTCCAATATTAGTAATATACAGTATTTACCAGTGGTACACATACTACCGCGGTAATAATACTGCTTGTTGTTGACCGCATGCCGTAACCTAACAAAGGCATGTGTGGTTACAAAAATTCGTAGAAACGAATATAATTACTGGTTTGATACATGAATTACTTATACCGCGAGCACAATGGTACTTCCATCATATCTAATCCACTCTCGGCTAGTCCTAATGACGTTATCTCACAACCGTTCAGTTCAGAACCACGAAATCAAGTATACTCTAGGCTAGTCCGGATGACTTCGTAATACAACCAAAGAATACAATCGTTCACTTCAGGAACTCATAATCAAGTGAAGTCTCTACTCGCTTGCCATCCCCCGCGTCATCTAAGAATTATAACCTCCAATCCAGACAATTACTTCAGAACAATCACGAACTCTCAACAAATCCATGAAATAAACTTGCAATATAACCTCTGTCACTGATCTTGGCTAAGAGCAAAGCCTCACTATCCAAAGAGATCCTAAATTCGGATTGGAACTTCCGTATTGCCACATATGCTGGTACTGGCAGACACAAAGCTTGTACATGTGATGACATTTTCTTTCAATGAAATAAAAGTCCCTAGACGGAATCCTTGTAATACACAATTATATACTTAATAACTACAATCCTATAAACTAAAATGATGGGGATGAATGATGGACACAAAATAAAATGATATGAAACATGATAGCCTAACTTGACTTGTACTCAAGTCTCAGAGTTGCGGGTTGGAGTGTACTATTGTAACCTGGAACATTTACAGTAGACCGACACGATATCCACTCACCCACCGTGTCAAGCTACTAAAAAGATGGTATATTGGCATTCACGGCCAGTTAATTAAAACTCCTGAATTTTTCTAGGTCTATGCCGTGTCTTATGTGGGGTTTCGCTTAGGAACACCAACCTGGCTGATAAGCCCCACACTAACTTCATTTTAGCACAACACAAAGAACACACTTTTACAATACATCATTAAATTAGTCATCAAATGTCAGTGAGAGGGTTGACACTGTTTTCTCTTGGTACGATTTGGCATGTTTGGTTTGATATTTGACAGAGCACAGCGGAGATTACTTGCAATATTATCAGTGCTTTTGAACGATTGCCTTGGCGCAACAATCACTTAAGGAGATTCGAAAAATGTTTATTATGCAAAATTGTAATATTCGAGTTAGAAAAGATAATCGGAAATCACTTCAAGCCCCCCTCCCCCGATAAAGACCCACGCCCCCAGGTTGGGAACCCGTGGCCTAGATCCTCGTAATATTGGTCAAAGTGACCATCGCGATCTCTTTTCAGTGTTTTCTGAATGTGTTCCAAAGAAGTTGCTCCTTCTTGTCTATTGGTCAGGGTCTCAATCCCTTAAGATACTATTTGGAACCTTGCTGCCGTTGCCAAGGTGGCGAGGTTCCAAATCGTACCTTTATGTGTCAAGTTTCCATAAATCTGCAATATTATGGTTGTGGATCAGCAGCGTTGTTGCCATTGGAGTCTGAGTACCATCCCCAATAGCTTCCGTGATCTTTCCCATCCAAGGAAGGAGTGCACTGCAACTAAACCACATATTCCCGGAATATTCAATTCCAGTTACGTCGGCTCCGAGAAGAATTTCTGTTGGAAGCGAACTGCCTCCAAAATCAGAGACATAAATATTCTTCTTGGTTAGGAAATCCTAGTTAGGAACCACGAATGAATTGTTGGTTCAAAACTTCGATGTTGCAACATTTTTATTCACGCTCTTTATCATAATACCGTAACTTTTGTGCTTTATTTCTTTAGATGTGATCCCTTCAAACAAGGCATGCCGCAGTAGCCGGGATTAGTGAACGTTGCGAACCACAGTCTATACTAATTTAATAAAGCCGAAGAGTTTGTGTGCTTGTGTGTTTATGTGTTTAAACGCGCTAATCTCTGTAACTACCAGTCGGATTCGAAAAATTCTTTTTTATATGATAGCCTGATTCAAGAGGAATAGTTTAGGCTATGTTAAATTTCGGACAGACCACTCCATTCCCTGCATTTAGGCCCTTTTGCACAAGTCTACACCGTTTCACCGATCTGATAACTTGATGGGCATATTGTCGCTAGGCAACAACGATTTACTCTGTATCATGGTAGTCCGGTAACATTTGCTAAATGACACATGAGAAAACTGACCGATTCTCAATCAAGGATTGTATTGGACTGTAGTATTCTCTAGCCTATGCTATCGTATGCACAGTTAATATCTCATTTGCGGGGCTTGGACATCGTGGTCATGTTGCCCCGTGTACATGGGTGTGTGTGTAGAATTTATGTGATAACCTGCGTTATTGTGATTGTTGCACTAGCATGTGTAAATACGGTATGAAGCTCAATGTTGGTTTGTCTCTTATTTATACAAATTTACACCGTTTCACCGATCTGAACCAACATTTGTATACCTACCCTTTGGAACCCTGCGAGAAACACTATCCACTTGATATTTTGAACAACTCTCTCCATTCCCCACATTAAGAACAACAGACAAAATGAACTTGAAAACTACGTTTTAAGGTCCTAGAACCATTCATGTCCGTATAGTGTAACTGTAAGAATATTTTAATAAGTCAATTGTTGGCTGGCAATGCGAGCTGCATCACGGCGCCCCTACCAGAATTGCGAAAATAGTTACAACTTGCGCTGCTTATAAATTGGAGTCACTGGGAGTAATTATTGCAAGATGATTTCGTAGGCCCCGTAAAACAGTTATCATCATGAAAATATTATGCCTCTGTATAAGTGCGATGGTGTTGGTGCAATACATTGAGGTTATCGGCTGCAATAAGCGTTGGTGCTTTAAAATTTACTTTCATTTATTCAGATCCTTATCCTTGAGCGCTATGTGGCGATAAATGACACTATTGCTACTTCAGGAGCTCGGGACAGCTGAAGTTTTCCAAAGTGATCTGATTATTTTCCTATGGCACTATGTGACAAAAGACGACACTATTGATCTCTACTTTTCTAACAGCCAATGAGATATAGGCCCTAGGCAGTGTCTTTTTTGTCACATACTCCTCTTTCTAATCATATTTTTTAATTCGTTTGTAAATTACATGTGTCAGTGCTGTAGTTAGTAAATAGCCGTTTCCCTATTCATTATTGTCATTATCATTACGGGAAAAGTACCTGAATGTTACGTCCATTATAATGTACTACTTATCACCCCCACCACCAACACAAAAAGTTATATTTTTAAAATATTTGTTTCTGTTAATTTAAGTATTATATGCCAGTTCTGTAGTAGTATTCATTATCATCCATAAAACAAACAAATCCACCGGGCGAAGCCGGGCACTATTGCTAGTCAATAATAGCTCTCACAAAGTTTACTCGTTAGTTAGTTTCAAGTTGAACCAGCAAAGTTTGAAGATATGCCTCTTCCTTACAACAATGAGTAGATCAAGTAGAACTCTCTGTCTTGTTCGTCTCCTGTTTGCTCTATGCACTCAAAGTCATCTGCGTTAATGTCCAGATAGGTTTGTGAAATTCTATCTTACCTATGGTTATTTAAATAGAACCTGAAGTTTTGAAGCAATTCTTTGAGTGTTGCCTATACAAACTGAATTTAAATATACTACTTGGATGTTCCAAATTTATGATAAAGGGATTTAGTGCCCAGCACTAGAATGCCGCGAGGATACGCTAATGTGCTAACTCCACTGCTAGCCGTATTGGCTCACCCTTCACCTTCAAGACCGCCTCCAATGTAGCACACATACTGTTAATTTAATGGTGCTATTTTCTCGGCTGGAGCGTAGAATGGAGCAGAACGCGGGACGTGGGACGTTTTGGACTGGCACAATGTTGCTGTGCTTAATCACCCTACATATTGTCTATGACAGTGTGACTCTGTAGTGTGAAGACCAAGCTAGGACAAACAAACTGGTTCAGTGTTGAAACAAGACTTCGACAAGGAAGTGTCTTATGCCCTATACGGTTTATAACTGTCATGGATGAAATCCACAAGAGTGTGAAACGAAGAATGGGAAGCAAGGAGACTAAGGCCTTACTCTTTGCAGACGACAAAGTAATATGGGAAGAAAATGAAATAGAAGTGCAAGGACAAGTCACTGTATGGAATCAAGAGATAGAAAAATATGGAATGACAATAAGTGTGGAGAAGAGTAAGACTGTAGTGATGACAAGAAATAAGAGAGAAGGAAGACAGAATATTGAAGTCAATTGAAATCCATTGGAAATGGTAAAAAGCTTTAAGTATTTGGGGAGCATACTCACAGAAGATGGTACAATAAATGAAGAAATTGGAAAGAGAATCCAACAAGCTAATGTGTTTTACCAGTGTGTAAGAGGTTTAGTATGGAACCAGCAAGTCCCAGAGAAATGCAAGAAAGTTCTATTCTCATTTTGACCAATTTTGACATATGCAGCAGGTACTTGGACCACAACAAAACGCGATGACAGCCGAATCCAAGCAGCCGAGATGAAATTCCTTAGAGGAATAATTGGGAAGACACGGAGGGATAAAATCAGAAATGTGGACATTAGGGAGAGAACTGGGTTCTCAAAACTGCAAGACAAGATAGAGACCAGTAAGCTGAAGTGGTACGGACATATGATGAGAATGGAAGAATATAGAGTACCAAAAAGAATATTTATGGAAAAAATGTCTGGAAGAAGACCACGAGGAAGGCCTAAAAAGAGGTGGAAAGATACGCTGAAGGAGAGCATAGAGAAGAGAGGAGTAAAAGAAAAAAAAGTATTGAAAGGAGAAAATGAATGGTGGAGGGATAGACAACTGTGGAGGTCCTTGATTCGCAACCCGACCCAGGGAACTGAAAACGGGAAATGAAGAAGAAGAAGAAGAAGTGTGACTTTGTCTTTATTAGACGGCGGTCGGCAATTTCGTTTCAAAAAGCTATGTGGCCGTTGTTCATTCAGTTCTCCATGTTGAAAAGAGTGTTTGAATATCTTGATAAGACCATGAGGTGTTTTAAGTGAATTAGTATAAATTAAAGTTTTGTTAGGTGCCACTGAACTTTCGAATAAACCTTACCTTGAGTATCCTTTGATCTTGGCTCAAGAGAGTAAATAACACATTGCTCGGTACGATACGATATTTCATTACGCACAATTTATCATCGTTGCATTTCTCTTATTCACAAATTAGAAATTATCGTTATATGATAACTGTAAGTAGCATCCGCGCTAAGAAGTCTCTACACACACACTCTTCATTTGGCGAGTGTATTCGAACTGGAATGCTTTCTGATTTAACCTCCTCCAAACGATTATGTTTTTGCCGTGACTCCGTTGATGTAACAAAGCAATGAATGCCAGGTAGAATTAAGTTTAGTATGTTATTTTATTTCTTGCTTCATTAGTGCATGTTTACAAGTCATGTGTACGATATAATTCCAACTATGCAAAGGAACATATTTGACATCTCTGTGCAGGAGGATACGGAACATACTGGGGAAGTTTACACTGAAGAATATCCCACACCGGAGTTCGTTCCTTGCATCAAAACAGAAGCACCATCTTCAGATCTTCAAGAGGTAAGTCTTTACAAGACATGGCATCTCCTTATCTGCTAATAGGCCTACCATTTCGGAGTTAGGAAGTATGTGGATGACAAACAGAAGTGTTGGGCTGTTAGGTTGTGTTTTGTACAGAAAACACACGCCATGTTGAAGGAAGTATACGGAATTGAAATATCTGACATCTGCGGGGATCCAACCCGTGACCACCGGCTTGATACGGTGTTACTGTAATCGCTGAGGGCCGATAACCTAGATGTTAGGCCAGTAGTGGATTTGTAGGGATTCAAGGCCCTCCTCCTCCTCCTCACCCTCCTCACAAGATGGTGACCATGTGATATCTCCCGAATGAATTATTGTAGGAAGTTGTGTCAGGTGTCAAAATACTCGTGGTGACGCCCCCATATTCAGTCCACTATTTATGTTTCCAAATTTTACCAAATGGCCTAACTACACATTTTTGAAAATTTTGCTCTAGTCGCAACCACTCTCATGAATGCGGCATTTTTTAAATAAAGATAGTGTGCATAGCTTAACCTAGCCTATCCTAGTTAAGCTAGCCTAGTCTAGTTTACCTAACCGGAACCGGAACCGAACCGAGCCGAACCGGAACCGAACCGAACTTAACCGAACCGAACCGGAACTGAACCGAACTAAACCGGTGAGCAGAAGGCTAATGCATACACCCAAGTACACGGGGTACATGCAACTACCCCATGCAGTTTTTTATGGAGGATGAGACAAGCCTGTGATGTATGATTTAAAACAAACCAACTCCTGCAGTGTATGACGTCACGTGAAGCAGGTGTTACAACTGAATGCGAGGTCAGCGCTAGGTTAAGAAAGTGTGTGAAACATAATTCTTGCTGACGAAGAATGTCAGCGAAAAAAGAACTCGCCACCGGATGCAAGGTTTAGTGTTACAAAATAGCAAGTTTGTGAAACGTGATCCTTGCAGACGTAGGATGTTAGTGAAACATGATCTTGCCACCGGATGTAAGGTGCTGTGTTACAGGATGCAGGTGTGTGAAACATGACTCTTGCAGATGTAAGATATCACGTGATGTATGCGTTTATTATCGACCATGAGAAACGTTACATGACAGATATTTGAGACGACACAGGTGCACACATGACATAGGTGTGTTTGTGGTATAAAAGGCTAGGGAGGGGGAAGGCCTTTCTCACTTTGTACTTGAATCTCGTGAACGACAGTTGTCAACGTGTTATCTCTACAGCTTACCTGTGTGGTGTAAGAGGACTTGAAAATACCTTACTACTATGGTAGGTATGTTTCTTTAAAAAAAATATTTAGTTGGTTATAAGCACTTTATCAAGTTCCAATGTTCACCACTATGTGTCAGTGACAATGGAATTTGGTAACCAAAGTTGGAACTACTCAACAATCGTGTGAAGCTAAATTTGAAGGTTAGATTTGATTAACACTCTATCAAGTTCCAATGTTCACCGCTAGGTGTCAGTGATAGTGCCATACTTATACCAAAGTTGGAACTACTTGACAATCGTGTGAAGCTAAATTTGTAGGTTAGATTTGATTAACCCTCTATCAAGTTTCAATGTTCACCGCTAGGTGTCAGTGACAGTGATACCACTGTAACCCCAGTTAGAACTACATGAAATTATACTTGCTAGGAGTTCACAGATGATTGATGTAAATACCCTGCTATAACCATTGACTGGAATGTAATTAAACTATTTATATTGTACTTTGTTTTATTATTTATTAACATTTATGATTTCTTTCTTTTATAGGTAATTTCGAAAGTGATCATAATGTTCAAGTGTGGTGACTGTAAGAAACAGTTCTCAAGACCTGACAACCTTCAACGACACGCAAATGTTAAACATGATGTTAAAATGTTTGTGTGCAGTCATTGTGCTACCACATTTAACAGACAAGATAATCTTGCATGTCATGTAAATTTAATACATGTTAGTTCAGCACCATTTTCGTGTTCAGTTTGTGAACTTGTTTTTTCTGGTGTAAAGCGATATCAATCCCACATGGTTGAAGTGCATGGTGAACAACAAGAATTAAAAACTGCAAAACCATCAACTAGCACCTTTAAATGAATGTAATCCTCAAAAGCGTAAAGTACTCAATATAGTGAAAATAGTTGTACAACAAAAAGAAAGAAGAATGGTGAACCTTCGATAACGCATTGTGATGTATGTAATATTGATATACCTTCTTCAATTGTTCATGGGCTTTTACGTAGTATTCATCATAAAAATAACGCTTGCCATGAAATAAATTCTGCGAAAATTCAACAAATTGGTAGTGCGTTTAAAAGTCGAATTGCTAGTTACAGACTCCATAGTGAAGAAAAAACTCAAAGTATTGAACATTTTCTAAAAAAAAGTTCAACCCAGTGTGTTTGGCTTGGTAGATAATGTTTTAGTGGAGCATAAAACATTTAAAATGAATTTTGAACTCTTTGGGTTATATGTAAAAACTGGGAGTGAAGGTGAAATTACAGATATCAAATCCTTTAATACAAAAAATGTAATTGTTAGCGAGTCAACTAATATTAGTTATATGTACCAAGATATTTCAAGTGCTATCATTGTGAAGAGTGAAGAGTTTCAGGAAAGGGAGTCAGGATGGGCGTTGGTTGAAGTACTTTATTTAGAAACCAACATGAATAAATATAACCTCCTTCGAGCATCATCATACATTGATTTGCCAGTATGGATTAAACGGAAGAAAGCGTGTGTAAACGTTATGAATAGTGACCATGCATGCTTTGCATGGGCTGTAACCTCAGCTCTCCATCCAGCAGTGGAGCATCTGTATAGAACATCATCTTATCCTCACTATTCTTCAATGTTAGATTTAGAAGAAATGGAATTTCCTTTTGAAATAAAAGACATTAAACGTTTTGAAGAGCTGAACAATGTAAGTATTCATGTGTACGGAGTTGAAAACAAGAGTATAGTAGGTCCTCTATATTATACTCAGGAAAAAAGAATGCTCATGTTAATTTACTATACATAACTAAAGGTGAAAATGCCCATTATTGCTGGATAAAACATTTAAGTAGACTTGTCGGTAGTCAGCTATCAAAATACAAAGGTAAGAAGTGGTTGTGTGATGGCTGTTTGCTATATTTTAAGAAAGAGGACCAACTATTTCAACATCAAAAATGGGGATGTAATCATGTGTGTACGGTATTACCTACTCCTAGAAATAACATTCTGAAATTTAAGGATTTTGAGAAGCAGCTCCGAGTACCGTTTGTTATATATGCTGACTTCGAGGCGTTGCTAAAACCATTTAATACATGTTCATCGAATCCAACCGAGTATTGGGAGAAAAGGAGAGCACAAGCATCTAAGAAGTGATTGATCTGACGTACCCCAAAGTGGGTGATTCGAAAAGAAGAAGAAGAAGAATCCAACCAAATCTTTTACGAACACTACTCACATTCATGAACCTTTTAGCTTTGCATATTATATTAAATGTAGCTATGATGACTCTTTAAATAAGTTTGAACTGTATAGAGGACCTGATGCACCTAAAGTTTTTATGGAAAGGCTTGAAAAAGATGCAATCCGTATATCCTCAATTTTAAATACGATCATTCCAATGGAGCCACTAACATCATCACATCAAACACGTTTTGAAACTGAAACTAATTGTTTTATATGAGGTGAATGTTTATATACAGATAGGGTTCGCGATCATGACCATTTAACAGGAAAATATCGTGGTGCTGCTCACCAAGAATGTAATTTAAAGTATAGAGTAAGTAAATTCATTCCAATCATTCTTCATAACAGTAGCAAACACGATAACCACTTTATCGTTAAAGAATTTGGAGCTTCAGATGAGAAAATTGATGTGATTGCAAATAATAAGGAACAATACATATCGTTTACAAAATACATCAAAACTGACAATAAGAAAACTATAAAACTGCGATTTTTAGATTCATTCCGCTTTATGCCAAGTAGTCTTGATAAACTTGCTAGTAATTTAAAATCAGATCAGTTTCTTGAAATTCAACGTGTCTTTCCTAAAGAAGATGATTTTAATTTGATTCATCAAATAGGTATATTCCCTTATGAATATATTAACTGTGTGGAACGTCTTGAGGAGTGTTCTTTACCACCAAAAGATGCATTTTACAGTTCCTTAACACAAGTAATATCAGTGATCAGGAATATTCACATGCACAACGTGTATGGATACAGTTTGACATCCAAACTTTAGGTGAATTTTCAGACATATATTTAAAGACAGATGTGTTATTATTAGCAGATGTTTTTGAAAATTTCCAGAATGTTTGTATGAACACTTACGACCTTGACCCTTGTCAGTATTTTACTGCACCTGGGTTAAGTTTCAGTTCAATGTTGAAAAAAAAAACGAAAGTAAATTTAGAATTAATGACTGATATAGACATGATTAATTTTATAAAATCATCAATTCGAGGTGGATTAAGCCAATGTAGTGGACGGTACTCTAAAGCGAATAATAAATACATGCCTAGTTATAACCCTTGTGAAGAGTCAAAGTATATTGTCTACCTTGATGCAAATAATCAATATGGTTGGGCTATGAGTCAATATCTACCACTAAAAGATTTTCGCTGGCTGACACAATCTGAAATTGATGTCTTACATGTTAACACTCTAAATGATAACGATGATAAAGGATATATTTTAGAGGTAAATCTTGAGTACCCTAAAGAGATACATGATTATCATAATGATTTACCATTCTGTCCTGAGACTATGAAATCTCCGTACATCACATCACGAATGAAAATATTAATTGCTAATTTGAATGATAAATGCAAATATGTAATACATTATCAAAACTTGAAACAGTGTCTACAGCATTAACTAAAATTCATCGCGTATTACAATTTCATCAGTCAGCATGGCTCAAACCATATATTGATCTAAACAATAATTTAAGAACACAGTCAACAAACGCGTTTGAAAAAGATTTTTATAAACTCATGAATAATAGTGTTTTTGGAAAGACTATGGAGAATGTTGATAAGCGAGTTGATGTAAAGCTGATAACAAAGTGGGAGAATGATGGTAAAAGGTTTGGTGCAAGCAACTTAATAAGAAAGCCTAACTTTCATAGCTGTTCAATTATTCATTCATTAGTTGTAATACAAATGAATCGCCTTAAAGTAACCTACAACAAACCCATATTTGTGGGTTACACCATTCTGGAATTGTCAAAAACACTTATGTATGAATTTAACTATGATTATTTAAAGAAAAACTATTATGATAATGCTAATTTACTCTATACAGACACAGATTCCTTTATTTATGAGTTTAAAACTGATGATTTTTATGAGGATATCAAAACTGAGCTAAATAGGGTTGATACAAGTGACTATCCCGAGGATAATATTTATCATTTACCTCTTGTAAACCAAAAGGTTCTTGTTAAATTTAAGGATGAATGTGCTGGTGTTGTTATAGACACATTTGTAGGCACAAGATCTAAATCATATAGCTATATGATAATTGATGAAGTAGTAATAAAAAAAATTAAAAGGAGTAAAGAAGAATGTTGTTAGTAAAGAGTTAGATATAAGTGATTATAAGAACT
Organism: Meconema thalassinum; assembly: GCA_946902985.2. Taxonomy (NCBI): domain Eukaryota; kingdom Metazoa; phylum Arthropoda; class Insecta; order Orthoptera; family Tettigoniidae; genus Meconema; species Meconema thalassinum. The sequence goes on from OX336394.1 coordinate 435,451,287, forward strand.
GTATAGTCAGTATCCCACCTATATTATATAAGAACATGTGTGTTTTTAGAAGTAAAAATCATCAGCTGTATACTAATTTGTTGAACAAAGTAGCTTTAACTAATGAAGACAACAAACGATTCATTATACCCAGCTCATTTGATACTCTCGCTTGGGGAAACAGTCGCATTGACGACTATTGCTTTGCTTAAGTCTGATGTTCACTGCATTGTAGTAGTATGTTTATATTGTAATATATTTGTAAAAACTGTAAGTATAATGTATAATGTTAGGCTATTCTAGTTTGGTAAAAAAAGAACATAAGTAATACATTTTAGTGTAAAATGTTTGCTTTTTTATATTACGGAAAAGATTTAAAAAAATGTATAGAATGTGTGAACTAAACAAGGGGAATGTAAAAATGTAAAGTGGAAATTGTTAATATCCATGTGTGAAAAAAATGAAATTGCTATCACCAATTTTAAAATTAAAAGAATTTAAAAAATGTACAGAATGTGTGAACTAAACAAGGGGAAATTGTAAATATCCATGTGTGAAAAAATGAAATGGCTATCACCATTTTTTACAATTAAAAGACATTGTGATCTGGTAAACCTTGTTTTTATTTCACTACAAATAGGGCATTACAAATTAGAATACAAAGAAATACCAATTCCTCAATCCCTTTCATTGTTCATGTCCAATCATCATTGACTTTCCTTTTATAGCACTCATTACAATGAGGGCTGAGCCTGTATACAGGCATGCAAGTGCTGAAACCGCTGGATTAGCTTACTGGGATTGTTCCAGTAAATAAATTTAACAAATGATTTTTAGGGGTAAACAAAGCATTATCATCATTATTATCATCTTCATCATTATCATCATAGCCATTATCATTAGCATTATAATCTTCATCATTATTACTATATAGTCCTTTTTGATCCTTTTGCAATACCACATTTTGCACAGTATGTGTTGCCTTTGATAGTGTTGGGAGTTTGTTCAGACATTGACAACTGTCCTAACACGACTTTCTGAGGAGATGATAAATGCTTTTTAACAAACAATCCACTATCTTGAGCTGCAATATCTTTTTTTTACGGACTAGTGTTTTAGCATTTTGAAGAGTTTTTTTAAACATCAACGATGTTTTATCTGTTACACTACATTGATCATCACTCACACTTAAGACCTCACTATTTTTACTTTTTAACTCACCTCGTCACTGTTTTGAACGATGTTTTGAACAACGCCAAATAACAGTTCTATTTTTATTGGTTCCTTTTACAATATATGTATATACTTTATAGTATGCAAATGGCTTACCATAGCTATTCGTTGATAATTTCATATCATTTGTCAAGCATGACATAATCTCTAGTAATGTTCACTCGATAATATAAATCATAGTTTAAAGTGGGAGCAAAAGTAGGTGTAAAGGTGAGTGCAAAAGTGGGTGCAAAGGTGGGTGCATAAGTGGGTGCAAAAGTGGGTGCAAAGGTGGGTGCAAAAGTGGGTGAAAAAGTGGGTGCAAAGGTGAGTGCAAAGGTGGGTGCAATGGTGGGTGCAAAGGTAGGTGTAAAAGTGGGTCCAAAAGTGGGTGCAAAGTAGGTGCAAAAGTGGGTGCAAAATTGGTAGTAGGCACAGTTGTTAGTAGGCGCGATTGGTTTTAGGCGCAATGGAGAGTAGGCGCAATTGGTAGTAGGTGCTATTAATAGTAGGCGCAACTAGTAGTAGACGCAATTGATAGTAGGCACAATTGGCAATAGGCGCTATTGATAGTAGACGCAATTGGTAGTAGGTGCGACTGATAGTAGGCGCAATGGATAGTAGGCGATATTGATAGAAGGCGCTATTGGTAGTAGTTAATAGACCTTGAGGCGATAACCCCTGATGATTGATCCCTGTTGATTTGTCCCTTTGGACTGGTCCCTGTTGACTAGCCCCTTGGGACGGGTCCTTTTTGAAGGGAGTCTTTTTTGACGGGTCCCTGTGGACGGGTCCTTTTGACCTATCCCTTTGGACTGGTCCCTTTTGGACTGGTCCCTAAGGACTGGCCCATGCATTTATTCAAATTATGTCAAAGGTCCATTTTTAGCCTATTTTCAATTTTGAAAAAATAGGCTTATGAGATCACCTTTTGTCCGTGTGTGTGTGTGATTCGTGTGTGTGTCCCCCCCTAATAAAATCGAAACGGCTGGAGCGATTTCAATGAAACTCGGGAAGTTCATAGCACTATTCCCGGCGACCTCGACCGTGCCCTTCAAATTTTGTTACGTCTCTCCAATCCAACATGGCGGCTGTGCGAAATACTTCACTAGCATTCAATATCTCCGAAACTATTACCGATATCGCCCTGAAATTGTGTACGGTGATAAAGGGCACTACTAGAAGTTCACCTATGAGACTTTCAAAAACCTGGTGACTACAAAACCAACATGGCGGTCAAGCGAAGTTGAGACTTTTAAATAGACTTTTCTCGCGATTTAACTATCCACACGTAATGAAACTTGGTACAGCAAATGTTTATACACATTGTAATGCACTGGAGTCTATTTTAGTTCAATTGTTTACATAACCTCAAAATGGCGGCTGTGCGAAATATTTCACTGACATTCTGTATCTCCGAAACTATTACAGATATCACTCTGCAATTTTGTACGGTGATAAAGGGTACTGATACAAGTTTACCTATGTATACTTCATAAACCTGTAAAGTAGAAAACGAATATGGCGACCAAGCGAATTTGAAATATTTTAATAGACTTTTCTCGTGATTTAACTCTCTGAGCGCAGTGAAATGTGGTACAGTAAATGATTTTGCAGATTGTAATGCACTGCCATCTAATTTAATTCAATTGTTTACATAACCTCAAGATGGCGGCTGTGTGAAATTTTAAAATTAAGTTTTTATTTCTTGTGTCGTAATCATGCAATCGAAGTGAAAGTTTGAATAATGAACCTAGGCAATAATTGTCCTTGAATGGTACATAACTCTATGGCCTATACATATAATAATCCTAAATGGCGAGCATCCGAAATATTTAGACGGTTCTCAATATCTATGAATCTTTTACAGCAACCAAACTGATTTTTTTAATGTTCATAGAGACTATGAACATATGTTCACCTATAGGACTTTCAGTAACCTGGTGAGCACTAATCCAACATGGCGGCGACGCGAAGTAAAAATATTTAAATGGACGTTTCTCGCGAATTAACTATCCGAGTGCCGTGAAACGTTGCACGTTAAATGCTTATACAAATGTTGATCCACTGACATCTAATTTATTTCAATGGTTTGCATTATCACAAGATGGCTGCTGTGCGTAATTTTAAAATCTCGTTTTTACTTCTTGTTGTCTAATCATGCGATTGAAGTTTGAATACCACACGTACACAATAATCTTAATGTAATAGTACAAAAATAAAAATCCAACCTGGCGACCATCTGAAATATTTAGACGGTTCCCAATATCTACGAATCTGTTACAGCAATTAAACTGAAATTTTGTATGTTGATTGTGGCAGTTAACATATGTAGGATATATGAAAATAGGCTGTAAAGTTCTTCACGGAACTACTTGTTTTCTCTCTAATCCGCAGTTCTGCCCCATAGCATTGAGAATATTTATTGTAGTAGCCTATAAAGAAACAAAACAAAATGTCTATTACAGTTTAGCTATAAGTGACCAGAACCTCTATATATATCATTTTATTCTAAGAGCTTTCCATAATGATAAGAAAAAGAGCTTACCATAATAATGTATTGTGTGTAAGTAAACGTCTTTTGCTGCATGATGCCACTACTAAAGTGATGCTCATACAGCAGACAAGTGAGTTCATGTTTGGCTGACGTAATCGTATGTTTCCACGCACTTCCTGTGTTGAGCGCGTCATAGTGGCTAAGTTTGAAACTCTAGTTGAGATGTTTTTGCTGACGTAATCGTATGTCCCTCCCCCCGCACTTTCTGCGGCGCGCGCGACTGCGCGCGACACTGGCGCACACGCCGAAGGCAGGAAGTGCGGGGGGGGGACATACGATTACGTCAGCAAAAACATCTCAACTAGAGTTTCAAATTTAGCCACTATGAAGCGCTCAACACAGGAAGTGCGTGGAAACATACGATTACGTCAGCGAAACATGAACTCACTTGTCTGTTGTATGAGCATCACTTTAGTAGTGGCATCATGCAGCAAAAGACGTGTACTTACACACAATCCATTATTATGGTAAGCTCTTTTTCTTATCATTATGGAAAGCTCTTAGAATAAAATGATATATATAGAGATTCTGGTCACTTATAGCTTAACTGTAATATACATTTTGTTTTGTTTCTTTATAGGCTACAACAATAAATATTCTCAATGCTATGGGGCAGAACTGCGGATTAGAGAGAAAAAAATGGACCTTTGACATAATTTGAATAAATGCATGGGCCAGTCCATAGGGACCAGTCCAAAAGTGACCGGTCCAAAGGGATCGGTCAAAAGGACCCGTCCACAGGGACCCGTCAAAAAAGACTCCCTTCAAAAAGGACCCGTCCCAAGGGGCTAGTCAACAGGGACCAGTCCAAAGGGACAAATCAACAGGGATCAATCAAAAGGGATTATCGCCTCAAGGTCTTTTAACTACTACCAATAGCGCCTTCTATCAATAGCGCCTACTATCCATTGCGCCTACTATCAGTCACACCTACTACCAATTGCGTCTACTATCAATAGCGCCTATTGGCAATTGCGCATACTATCAATTGCATCTACTACTAATTGCGCCTACTATCAATAGCACCTACTACCAATTGCGCCTACTCTCCATTGCGCCAAAAACCAATCGCGCCTACTAACAATTGCGCCTACTGTCAATTTTGCAGCCAATTTTGCACCCACTTTTGCACTTACCTTTGCACCCACTTTTACACCTACTTTTGCACCCACTTTTGCACCCACTTTTGCACCCACTTTTGCACCTACCTTTGCACTCACTTTTTCACCCACTTTTGCACCCACTTTTGTACTCACTTTTGCACCCACTTTTTCACCTACCTTTGCACCCACCTTTACACCCACATTTGCACCCACCTTTGCACCCACTTTTGCACCCACCTTTGCACCCACTTTTGCAACCACCTTTACACCTACTTTTGCTTCCACTTTAAACTATGATTTATATTATCGAGTGAACATTACTAGAGATTATTTCATGCTTGACAAATGATATGAAATTATCAATGAATAGCTATGGTAAGCCATTTGCATACTATAAAGTATATACATATAATTTGAAAGGAACCAATAAAAATAGAACTGTTATTTGGCGTAGTTCAAAACATCGTTCAAAACAGTGACGAGGTGAGTTAAAAAGTAAAAATAGTGAGGTCTTAAGTGTGAGTGATCATCAATGTAGTGTAACAGATAAAACATCGTTGCTGTTAAAAAAACTCTTCAACATGCTAAAACACTAGTCCGTAAAAAAATGATATTGCAGCTCAAGATAATGGATTGTTTGCTAAAAAGCATTTATCATCTCCCCAGAAAGTCGTGTTAGGACAGTTGTCAATGTCTGAAAAAACTCCCAACACTATCAAAGGCAACACATACTGTGCAAAATGTGGTATTGCAAAAGGATCAAAAAGGACTATATAGTAATAATGATGATGATTATAATGCTAATGATAATGGCTATGATGATAATTATGAAGATGATAATAATGATGATAATGCTTTGTTTACCCCTAAAAATCATTTGTTAAATTTATTTACTGGAACAATCCCAGTAAGCTAATCCAGCTGTTTCAGCACTTGCATGCCTGTATACAGGCTCAGCCCTCATTGTAATGAGTGCTATAAAAGGAAAGTTAATGATGAGTGGTCATGAACAATGAAAAGGATTGAGGAATTGGTACTTCTTTGTATTCTATTTTGTAAAGCCCTATTTGTAGTGAAATAAAAACAAGGTTTACCAGATCACAATGTCTTTTAATTGTAAAAAATGGTGATAGCCATTTCATTTTTTCACACATTGATATTTACAATTTCCACTTTACATTTTTACATTCCCCTCGTTTAGTTCACACATTCTGTACATTTTTTAAATTCTTTTAATTTCAAAATTGGTGATAGCAATTTCATTTTTTTCACACATGGATATTAACAATTTCCACTTTACATTTTTACATTCCCCTTGTTTAGTTCACACATTCTATACATTTTTTTAAAATCTTTTCCGTAATATAAAAAAGCAAACATTTTACACTAAAATGTATTACTTATGATCTTTTTTTACTAAACTAGAATAGCCTAACATTATACATTATACTTACAGTTTTTACAAATATATTACAATATAAACATACTACTACAATGCAGTGAACATCAGACTTAAGTAAAGCAATAGTCGTCAATGCGACTGTTTCTCCAAGCGAGAGTATCAAATGAGCTGGGTATAATGAATCGTTTGTTGTCTTCATTAGTTAAAGCTACTTTGTTCAACAAATTAGTATACAGCTGATGATTTTTACTTCTAAAACACACATGTTCTTATATAATTTAGGTGGGTGACTGACTATACAGTTCTTATAATCACATATATCTAACTCTTTACTAACAACATTCTTCTTTACTCCTTTTTATTACTACATCATCAATTGTCATATAGCTGTATGATTTAGATTTTGTGCCTACAAATGTGTCTATAACAACACCAGCACATTCATCCTTAAATTTACCAAGAAACGTTTTGTTTACAACAGGTAAATGATAAATATTATCCTTGGGATAGTCACTTGTATCAAACCTATTTAGCTCAGTTTTGATATCCTCATAAAAATCATCAGTTTTAAACTCATAAATAAAGGAATCTGTGTCTGTATAGAGTAATTTAGCATTATCATGATAGTTTTTCTTTACATAATCATAGTGAAATTCATACATAAGTGTTTTTGACAATTCCAGAATGGTGTAACCCACAAATATGGGTTTGTTGTAGGTTACTTTAAGGCGATTCATTTGTATTACAACTAAATCCTCATGAATAATTGAACAGATATGAAAGTTAGGCTTGCTTATTAAGTTGCTCGCACCAAACCTTTTACCATCATTCTCCCACTTTGTTATCAGCTTTACATCAACTCGCTTATCAACATTCTCCATAGTCTTTCCAAAAACACTATTATTCATGAGTTTATGAAATTCTTTTTCAAACGCGTTTGTTGACTGTGTTCTTAAATTATTGATTAGATCAATATATGGTTTGAGCCATGCTGACCGATGAAATTGTAATACGCGATGAATTTTAGTTAATGCTGTAGACACTGTTTCAAGTTTTGATAATGTATTACATATTTGCATTTATCATTCAAATTAGCAATTAACATTTTCATTCGTGACGTGATGTACGGAGATTTCACAGTCTCAGGACAGAATGGTAAATCATTATGATCATCATGTATCTCTTTAGGGTACTCAAGATTTACCTCTAAAATATATCCTTTATCATCGTTATCATTTAGAGTGTTAACATGTAAGACATCAATTTCAGATTGTGTCAGCCAGCGAAAATCTTGTAGTGGTAGATATTGACTCATAGCCCAACCATATTGGTTATTTGCATCAAGGTAGACAATATACTTTGACTCTTCACAAGGATTATAACTAGGCATGTATTTATTATTCGCTTTAGAGTACCGTCCAGTACATTGGCTTAATCCACCTCGAATTGATGATTTTATAAAATTAATCATGTCTATATCAGTCATTAATTCTAAATTTACTTTCGTTTTTTTCAACATTGAACTGAAACTTAACCCAGGTGCAGTAAAATACTGACAAGGGTCAAGGTCATAAATTTTCATACAAACATTCCGGAAAATTTCAAAAACATCTGCTAATAATAACACATCTGTCTTTAAATATATGTCTGAAAACTCACCTAAAGTTTGAATGTCAAACTGTATCCATACACGTTGTGCATGTGAATATTCTTGATCACTGATATGACTTGTGTTTAAGGAACTGTAAAATGCATCTTTTGGTGGTAAAGAACACTGCTCAAGACGTTCCACACAGTTAATATATTCAGAAGGGAATACACCTTTTTGATGAATCAAATTAAAATCATCTTCTTTAGGAAAGACACGTTGAATTTCAAGAAACTGATCTGATTTTAAATTACTAGCAAGTTTATCAAGACTACTTGGCATAAAGCGGAATGAATCTAAAAATCGCAGTTTTATAGTTTTCTTATTGTCAGTTTTGATGTATTTTGTAAACGATATGTATTGTTCCTTATTATTTTCAATCACATCAATTTTCTCATCTGAAGCTCCAAATTCTTTAACGATAAAGTGGTTATCGTGTTTGCTACTGTTATGAAGAATGATTGGAATGAATTTACTTACTCTATACTTTAAATTACATTCTTGGTGAGCAGCACCACGATATTTTCCTGTTAAATGGTCATGATCGCGAACCCTATCTGTATATAAACATTCACCTCATATAAAACAATTAATTTCAGTTTCAAAACGTGTTTGATGTGATGATGTTAGTGGCTCCATTGGAATGATCGTATTTAAAATTGAGGATATACGGATTGCATCTTTTTCAAGCCTTTCCATAAAAACTTTAGGTGCATCAGGTCCTCTATACAGTTCAAACTTATTTAAAGAGTCATCATAGCTACATTTAATATAATATGCAAAGCTAAAAGGTTCATGAATGTGAGTAGTGTTCGTAAAAGATTTGGTTGGATTCGATGAACATGTATTAAATGGTTTTAGCAACGCCTCGAAGTCAGCATATATAACAAACGGTACTCGGAGCTGCTTCTCAAAATCCTTAAATTTCAGAATGTTATTTCTAGGAGTAGGTAATACCGTACACACATGATTACATCCCCATTTTTGATGTTGAGATAGTTGGTCCTCTTTCTTAAAATATAGCAAACAGCCATCACACAACCACTTCTTACCTTTGTATTTTGATAGCTGACTACCGACAAGTCTACTTAAATGTTTTATCCAGCAATAATGGGCATTTTCACCTTTAGTTACGTATAGTAAATTAACATGAGCATTCTTTTTTTCCTGAGTATAATATAGAGGACCTACTATACTCTTGTTTCAACTCCGTACACATTAATACTTACATTGTTCAGCTCTTGAAAACGTTTAATGTCTTTTATTTCAAAAGGAAATTCAATTTCTTTTAAATCTAACACTGAAGAATAGTGAGGATAAGATGATGTTCTATACAGATGCACCACTGCTGGATGGAGAGCTGAGGTTACAGCCCATGCAAAACATGCATGGTCACTATTCATAACGTTTACACACGCTTTCTTCCGTTTAATCCATACTGGCAAACAATGCATGGTGATGCTCGAAGGGGGTTATATTTATTCATGTTGGTTTCTAAATAAAGTACTTCAACCAACGCCCATCCTGACTCCCTTTCCTGAAACTCTTCACTCTTCACAATGATAGCACTTGAAATATCTTGGTACATATCACTAATATTAGTTGCCTCGCTAACAATTACATTTTTTAGCCTACTTTTCACATTTTGCAAAAATGAGGAAAAAGTAGTCTTATGAGATCGATCCGGGAAATTGTGTGTCTGTCTGTCCTTCTGTCTGTCTGTCTGTCCTGTCTGTCTGTCTGTCCTGTCTGTCGGTCTGGCTGTGTATGTGTCCCCCCTATCAACTCCTAAACGGCTGGAGCAATCGAAATAAAATTTGGTAGGAGTAATGATCTATACCTGAATATCTCACTGCCATATTTGAAAATGATGTCAGTGCTGCCAACTGCTGAAAAATCGCAATTGAAATTTGAGCCCCATGTTGGATATCTTGGAACGTATGAATGGGAGCTATTTCAAAATCGACACACATATAGATAATAATATTGCAGTTTAATTTCCAGAAGGCCATACATGGCAGTGTTGCCAGAATGATTATAAGCCTACTGGTAGGTCCAATATTTAAATGCATATAACTTCTACACTATCAATTGGAATTCAACCAAATTTCGTATGTTGTATGTGTACATAACCAGATATGACTGAACGTATTCTTATGAACCACCAGTGCTGCCAACTGTTAAATAATGCTCTTAATTTCTTTTATACAAATACCAATATATATGAGAAAGTATGCAAGCCGACAGCTTTAAACTATGCACACGTATAGTACATGACATTCTATATTAATTTGGAGTAACTTATATACGTCAGTGCTACCAACATGATTTTAAGCCTGCTGAGAGGTCCAACATTAAATACATGTAACTTCTATACTATCATTTGGATTTCAACCAAATTGCGTATGTGCTATGTGTACCATAACAGCTATGACTATGCGTAATCTTAAGAGCAACCAGGGCTGCCAACTGTTAATAAATGCTGTCTCTATTTTTGTTACCCTAATAACAATATATCAGAAAGAATGCAAGCCAATAGCTCTAAACTTTGCACACGTATAGTACCTGGCATTCTAGATTACTTTGGAGTAACTAATATACGTCAGTGCTGCCAACATGATTCTAAGCCTGCTGATAAGTCCAATTTTAAAATGCATGAAACTTCTATACTAACTAATGGATTTCATTCAAAATTGGCACAACAATAGATCATATTATTTCAGATTATATCTGACCAATACATGCATGACACTGTTGCCAACATGATTTTACGCGCGTTGTTAGATCCAATGTTTAACTGCATGTAACGTCCATGCTATTCATTGGACTCCAACCAAATTTTGTATTCTGTACCTTAAGAGATGGAACTAAGAATATATTCAGTCACCAGGGCTGCCAACTGTAGTGCTCTATTAGGCTACATTATGCCAGGTATACAGTATTTCGAACTAATTAGAAATTTCGATATTACCAACTTAATTTCGTCATTATTCTAGATAGATCCATATCGATTGGCATGAATCTTAAATTTTAAGAAAAGTAGGCTCTTTAGTTCGTTACGGAACTTCTTGTTGTATTAAAGGATTTGATATCTGTAATTTCACCTTCATTCCCAGTTTTTACTTATAACCCAAAGAGTTCAAAATTCATTTTAAATGTTTTATGCTCCACTAAAACATTATCTACCGAGCCAAACACACTGGGTTGAACTTTTTTTTTAGAAAATGTTCAATACTTTGAGTTTTTTCTTCACTATGAAGTCTGTAACTAGCAATTCGACTTTTAAACGCACTACCAATTTGTTGAAAAATCGCAGAATTTCTTTCATGGCATGCGTTATTTTTTATGATGAATACTACGTAAATGCCCATGAATAATTGAAGAAGGTATATCAATATTACATACATCACAATGCGTTATTGAAGGTTCACCATTCTTCTTTCTTTTTGTTGTACAACTATTTTCACAATCTTGAGTACGTTTACGCTTTTGAGCATAACATTCATTTAAAGGTGCTAGTTGATGGTTTTACAGATTTCATTTCCTGTTGTTCTCCATGCACTTCAACCATGTGGGATTGATATCGCTTTGCACCAGAAAAAACAAGTTCACAAACTGAACACGAAAATGGTGCTGAACTAACATGTATTAAATTTACATGACATGCAAGATTATCTTGTCTGTTTAATGTGGTAGCACAATGACTGCACACAAACATTTTAATGTCATGTTTAACATTTGCGTGTCGTTGAAGGTTGTCAGGTCTTGAGAACTGTTTCTTACAGTCACCACACTTGAACATTATGATCACTTTCGAAATTACCTATAAAAGAAAGAAATCATAAATGTTAATAAATGATAAAACAAAGTACAATATAAATAGTTTAATTACATTCCAGTCAATGGTTATAGCCGGGTATTTAAAATCGATCATTTGTGAACTCCTAGCAAGTATAATTTCATGTACTTCTAACTGGGGTTACAGTGGTATCACTGTCACTGACACCTAGCGGTGAACATTGAAACTTGATAGAGTGTTAATCAAATCCAACCTACAAATTTAGCTTCACACGATTGTCAAGTAGTTCCAACTTTGGTATAAGTATGGCACTGTCACTGACACCTAGCGGTGAACATTGGAACTTGATAGAGTGTTAATCAAATCTAACCTACAAATTTAGCTTCACACGATTGTTGAGTAGTTCCAACTTTGGTTATCAAATTCCATTGTCACTGACACATAATGATGAACATTGGAACTTGATAAAGTGCTTATAACGGACTAAATATATTTTTTAAAGAACACATACTTACCAAAGTAGTAAGGTATTTTCAAGTCCTCTTACACCACACAGGTAAGCTGTAGAGATAACACGTTGACAACTGTCGTTCACGAGATTCAAGTACAAAGTGAGAAAGGTCTTCCCCCTCCTTAGCCTATTATACCACAAACACACCTATGTCATGTGTGCACCTGTCTCGTGTCAAATATCTGTCAATGTAACGTTTCTCATGGTCGATAATAAACACATACATCACGTGATATCTTACATCTGCAAGAGTCATGTTTCACACACCTGCATCCTGTAACACAGCACCTTACATCCGGTGGCAAGATCATGTTTCACTAACATCCTACGTCTGCAAGGATCACGTTTCGCAAACTTTCTATTTTGTAACACTAAACCTTGCATCCGGTGGCGAGTTCTTTTTTCGCTGACATTCTTCGTCAGCAAGAATTATGTTTCACACACTTTCTTAACCTAGCGCTGACCTCGCATTCAGTTGTAACACCTGCTTCACGTGACGTCATACACTGCAGGAGTTGGTTTGTTTTAAATCATACATCACAGGCTTGTCTCATCCTCCATAAAAAACTGCATGGGGTAGTTGCATGTAACCCGTGTACTTGGGTGTATGCATTAGCCCCCTGCTCACCGGTTTAGTTCGGTTCAGTTCCGGTTCGGTTCGGTTAAGTGCGGTTCGGTTCCGGTTCGGCTCGGTTCGGTTCCGGTTCCGGTTAGGTAAACTAGACTAGGCTAGCTTAACTAGGATAGGCTAGGTTAAGCTATGCACACTATCTTTATTTAAAACAAGTAGTTCCGTGAAGAACTATACAGCCTATTTTCATATATCCTACTTACGTTAATTGCCACTATCAACATACACAATTTCAGTTTGATTGCTGTAATAGATTCGTAGATATTGAGAACCGACTAAATATTTCGGATGGTCGCCATGTTGGATTTTATATATGTAGGTCCTAGAGTTATGTACTGTTACATGCAGATTAATGTGAACGTGTAGTATTCAAACTTCAATCACATAATTAGGACACAAGAAAAAACAAGGAGATTTAATTTTTTTTCACAGCTGCCATCTTGGGGTTATGGAAACAATTGAAATAAATTAGATGCCAGTGGATTAACATTCGGATAAAGATTTACTGTACCAAGTTTCACTGCACGCGGATGGTTAAATTACGAGAAACGTCCATGTGAATATTTATAATTCGCGTCACCACCATGTGTTGGATTTGTGTTCACCAGGTTATTTAAAGTCCTATAGGTGAACTTAAGTTCATAGCCCCTATGAACATTAAAAAATGCAGTTTGATTGCTAAAATAGATTCGTAGATATTCAATATCGTCCAAATATTTCGGATGGTCGCCATGTTGGATTGTTAAATGTATAGGCCAGAGAGTCATGTACCATTGAAGGAAAAGTATTGCGTAGGTTCATTATTCAAACTTTCACTTCGATCGCATGACTACATCACAAGAAATAAAAACTTAATTTTAAAATTCGCACTGCCGCCATCTTGAGGTTATGTAAACAATTGAACTAAATTAGATACCACTGGATTACAATGTGTATAAATATTTCCTGTACCAGGTTTCAGTGCGCTTGGAACATTAAATCGCGAGAAAGGTCTATTTAAAATGTTAAAATTCGCTTGGCCGCCATGTTCGTTTTGTAGTTAACCGGTTTTTGAAAATCTTATAGATGGACTTCCAGTAGTGCCCTTTATCTCCGTACATAATTTTAGGGAGATACCGCGAATAGTTTCAGAGATATAGAATGCCGGTGAAATATTTCGCACATCCGCCATCTTGTGATTATGTAAACAATTGAACGAAGTTAGATGTCGGTGCATTACAATGTATATAAACATATACTGTACCAAGTTTCATTGCGTTTGGTTGGTCAAATCGCGAGAAACGTCTATTTAAAAGTCGCAAATTCGCTTCGCCGCCATGTTGGTTTTGTAGTTACCAGATTTTCAAAAGTCACATAAGTGAACTTATAGTAGTTCCCTATATCACCATAGAAAATGTCAGGGTAATATCGGTAATAGTTTCGGAGATATTGAATGCTGGTGAAATATTTCGCACAGCCGCCATGTTGGATTGGTGAGTCGTAACAAAATTTGAAGGGCACGGTCGAGGTCGCCGGGAATAGTGCTATGAACTTTCCGAGTTTCATTGAAATCGCTCCTGCCGTTTAGATTTTATTAGGGGGGGACACACACACGAATCACACACACACGGACAAAAGGTGATCTCATAAGCCTATTTTTTCAAAATTGAAAATAGGCTAAAAATGCCCCATTCATGAGAGTGGTTGCGACTAGAGCAAAATTTTCAAAAATGTGTAGTTAGGCCATTTGGTAAAATTTGGAAACATAAATAGTGGACTGAAAATGGGGGCGTCACCACGAGTAATTTGACACCTGACACAACTTCCTACAATAATGCATTCGGGAGATATCACATGGTCACCATCTTGTGAGGAGGTTGAGGAGGAGGAGGAGGGCCTTGAACCCCTACAAATCCACTACTTAGGCCCCTTAAAACAAGAATTATCTTGATCATCTAATCGCTGAGCTAATGGGGGTGCATCCTAATTCTCATTAGATAACTAGATTATTTGAACCTATCGTACGTTTGGTAAAATCACGTTGTAGTGTAGATTTGAGGCATGCCAATTGATTCATGTTTTCTGTATTCTGGTCAGAGATGAGGGCTACAACGAGAATTTGGGTTTCACTGCCCTCAGCATTGGTGTGGTTTTTCACTTTAACTCCAAGTAATTGCTGGGATGGTTCGGACTTATCACAGTGATCCACTCCTATCCAATCCTGATCATTGCAAGAACGTGTGCTTGACCTTAAGAATAAAGGTCTTAAATAGCTGAGTTAATTAGTTAGTTGTTATATGGGGCGGAACTACGAGGTCATCTGCCCCTCTTAACACAGATTAAAGTATACCAATTTGGAATGGAAATTAAAATTGAGAGGTGGACACCTAAATTTGAAAAGACCGAAAAGTAATAAAACAAAAAAACAAAATTAAACTAAATAATTATAAAAATAAACAAAAATTACTGAAAAAGATAAAATCAGAATTCAAAAAAGAACAAGTCTTTGAGTCAATGTACACGGGAAAGTATGGGAATAATAGAAGAAATGAGATGAAAGTATGGGAATGTTCTACAATCAGAGAAGATCCACTTTACTTGCAAGAGCGTACTGAAGAAACCTTTCTTACCATGTTCCTTTAGTTGTGCTTTTCTGCCCGTGTCTGTGGTATCTGGGAGGTGGGTAAATGAGTTAATATGAAGCAGTGGTTGTTACAGCCGTTCCTCTTTTGTGAGGCCTAAGAGAGGTGTTGATGAGGATTGATAATTAAGTATGGCAAGGACTTCGAAGGAAACGGTTACGGCTCCTTAAGTGTTAAGCTTAGGATTTGAACGATTTTCTGAATGGTATGGACTCTGTCTTGAGGAAAGAATTCATGTTGAAAATTAGTAAATGTAAAACAGAAATATTGGAATGCAGCCGAAATAAATCAGAAACCTCTATGGACATGAAACTGGCAGGTGAAAAGCTGTAGGAAGTAGGAGACTTCTGTTACTTAGGAAGCAAAATAACCAGTGATGGACGAAGCAAAGAGGATATAAAAAGTAGGCTGGCTCAGGCAAGGAAAGCATTTCTACAGAAAAGGAATCTGTTGACATTAGGTATTAGGAACTCATTTTTGAAAGCCTTTGTCTGGAGCATGGCGCTCTATGGAAGTGAAACTTGGACTATTGGAGCAACAGAAAAGAGGAGAATTGAAGCGTTTGAAATGTGTTGTTACAGGAGAATGATGAAGATCAGATGGGTAGATAGGGTTATAAATGAAGAGGTATTAAGACGAGTGGGAGAGGAGAGATGTTTCTGGCGACTGTTAATGAAGAGAAGAGATAGGTTGGTAGGACACCTACTAAGACACCCAGGAATAGCAAGCTTAGTTATGGAAGGAAGGGTCGAGGACAAGAACTGTAGGGGTAGACCAATGTTAGAATATGTTAAACAAATTGCCTCGGATGTAGGGTGTGGTAGCTATGTAGAGATGAAGCGATTAGCTCAGGCAGAGAGGCATGGAGAGCTGCATCAAACCAGTCAAAAGACTGAAGACTCAAATAACAACTGTTCCTGGAGATGAATATGGGGAACCTTGAATAACTGTTTCAAGGATGGCTGAAAGTGGGGCCCACACACACTTGTTCAGGATTGCTAATAACCTCACTTCGTTCTTGTGCGGGAAGTGTATTTCACATCCTGTGCCCTGAGTCGAACACAACATGACAGCACGGACCAAGGATGAGAAGTGTCACGTTAGCTAAGCCCACCAGCGGCAATGCTTACAACTAGACAGCTTTGACATGCCTCATTGATATCTAAATCATATTTCCTTGCTTTTTTGTTAATGTATTATTAGAAGATGGTGGTTCTTTTTTATTATGTCGACATTCTGGCCTTTGATGGTGCGTCATGGGCTTGATTGTTAATGATTATTAACTACTACTACTCTGTGCATTCGTAGAATGAACCATTCCCATTCATAAATTCTAGTCCATTTATATTTCCCTTCCTATACGTATTTCTCAATTTTTAAGATATACACGGTGTTTTCATGTATTTAAAGTTGATATGTGTGAACACCACGCGCACCGTTCTCTGTTAATTTATGTGTTTCGTGCTACGCTGTATTTCCTTGATCTTTCGCAATCTTGTGTGACATCAAAGAAATCATCTCTCCGCCGAGGATTTATTTATTTATCGTATGGCATATATACACAAAAACAGGAAATCAAGTACATTATATTTTATTATCCAATGTTCTTATCCAATCCAGAGCCTCTGTAGTGGCCTCTAGAAAATCAAACCAATCTCCAGGGTAGACTCTTCTACTACACCCCCTTACAATGTGCTCAATGGTTTGGAGAGGGGCACCACAGTCACACTTGGGGGATTGTATCTTTCCCCATTTGTAGAGAGACGCAGCACAGACTCCATGGCCACAACGAATCCTGTTGAGAAAGGTCCAAGTTCATCTTGGGAGATCAAACCTTGAATTAGATGTGAACAAAGACCAGAGATGTTCATCTGTTTTTAAGATCCATTCTTCCTTCCATTGGACATAGGGGCCGAAATTATCTTCTGTGAGCTTCTGAACGAACTTAACTGACAGATGTCTAGATTTCAACCGGTTCCTTTGAATGTCAGGAATATTTGAGTGGATGGGCAAGTCAGGGTTCTCATGTATCTTGGAGTATTCTCTTAGCAGTGCTTGTGCTCTCCGGAATGAAGGAGGCATGCTGTTGCTCAGGACAGGAAGGCAGTGGATAGGGGTCGATCTTATTACACCTGAAATAATCCTCATTGTGTTGTTGAGCTGAGTGTTTCACATGACAGCTGTTGATCCACACAGGAGCACAATTCTCTGCCGCAGAGAAAACTAAACCAAGGGCAGAACATCTCAAGATACGGTAGTTGCAGAAGCACCCCAGGTTGTACCACACAACTTCTGAGGAATGTTGTTACAACTCCCAATCTTTTGCGCTGTATTTACTTGATGTTGCCTGAACGAGAGTGTCCGATCTAATGTTATACCTAAGTACTTCCGGTAGTTATTGTGTCTGAGGGCCTGACCATTAACAGACACTTGGAGAGTACAGCTTGCCATTTTGTTGTTTAGATGAAAGCAGGACACCTCAGTTTTGCTGGTGTTTGCTTGGAGTCTCCATTTCCGAAAATAGTCACTAAGAATGGAAAGGTCATCAGTTAAAATATTCTCCGTTTCTTTCAGGTTGCTATGCCTTGTGACTAAAGCTATATCATCAGCGTAACAAAATTTTCTGGATTTCGTTGGTGGCAAATCCGATATATACAGATCGAACAGGAGCGGAACCAAGATTGATCCTTGAGGGAGACCATTATTCAATCTTCTCAGTTTCCTAGTCTCATTCCCTAGAACAACCTGAAAGAGTCTATTATTAAGCATGTTTCCAATTAGTTGTACCGTGGTTTTGCATGGTAATACTTGAAGAAGTTTATACAGCAACCCTTCTCTCCAAACTGTGTCATAAGCAGCGGAAAGATCCAAAAAGACAGCAGAGGTTTCCAACTGTTTCTGGAAGCCTGCTTCAATGCATGTTGTGAGTGCAAGGACTTGATCACAGCAGCTACGATTCTGCCTAAAACCAGCTTGGTCAATAGGAATATGTTGATTAATTACAATGCTGGTTCTGTTGTATAATAGTCTTTCAAGGAGTTTGGAGGAACAGCTGAGGAGAACGATTGGTCTGTTGCTTTGTGGGATATGTTTTGGTTTGCCAGGTTTCAATATGGCAAGGATTTTAGTCCTCTTAAACTCCTTAGGAAGGATACCTGTCTGAAGTATGTGGGTAAAGAAGCATGTCAACCACCTTCTCGCATTCCGTCCCATATTTACAAGAAATTCAGGATGTATTCCATCGAAACCTGGTGCCTTGTTGACTTTCACGTCCTTTAATGCTGTATTGACCTCGTCAATCTTGATGGCTTCAGAGTACTCGGAACAAGTTGGAGAGGTACGTTTAAGGGGAGGTTGTAAGCCCTATCTCCGCCATGTTAAATTTGTCAACTTCATGTTCCTTTTTCTCATTAAATATTTAACCTATTGAAGAAAAACCTTACAGATATTTAGATCTATATTTTATCTTTAAAGGGTTGTTTTTGGAAATGTGTATGTTTGTATTTTTTTTTCAGAGGTTAACATTTTCAAAATATTATTTTTTCTATTTATGATAAAATCACAGGAAAACATACGATCCTTTAGTTGATCATATTGAATTACTGAACAAAAATTCAGAGCGCTATTGTTAATACTTCCTGAGAAAAAGGAACATTTGCCTCGAAAAATCAAAAGTGAAGAAAAATGCTCTTCAAGGTAAGTGTTACCTTAAAGTGCACCAGGCCCATATTCAGGATCACCTGGGTTGTCTTCATCTTCTCTGCCCCTCTTCTGGTTTCTTTTTAAACTTCCTAGCTTATTTAGAGAGAGAGAAAAGAAGGAGAAAGGGGATAAGAAGGAGGAGGAGAAGGAGGAGAGGGAGGAGCAGGAGAAAGAGAAAGAGAAGAAGGAGCAAAAGAAGAATGAGGAGAAGGAGCAGAAGAAGAATGAGGAGAAGGAGAAAGAGAAGAATGAGCAGAAGAAGAATGAGGAGAAGCAGAAAGAGAAGAAGGAGCAGAAGAAGAATGAGGAGAAGGAGAAGAAGGAGCAGAAGAAGAATGAGGAGAAGGAGAAAGAGAAGAAGAATGGGGAGAAGGAGAAAGAGACGAAGGCGCAGAAGAAGAATGAGGAGAAGGAGAAAGAGAAGAAGGAGCAGAAGAAGAATGAGGAGAAGGAGAAAGAGAAGAAGGAGCAGAAGAAGAATGAGGAGAAGGAGAAAGAGAAGAAGGAGCAGAAGACGAATGAGGAGAAGGAGAAAGAGAAGAAGGAGCATAAGATGATTTAGGAGAAGGAGAAAGAGAAGAAGGAGCAGAAGATGATTGAGGAGAAGGAGAAAGAGAAGAAGGAGCAGAAGATGATTGAGGAGAAGGAGAAAGAGAAGAAGGAGCAGAAGAAGAATGAGGAGAAGGAGAAATAGAAGATGGAGCAGAAGAAGAATGAGGAGAAGGAGAAAGAGAAGAAGGAGGAGCAGGAGAATGAGGAGAAGGAGAAAGAGAAGAAGGAGCAGAAGAAGAATGAGGAGAAGGAGCAGAAGAATGAGGAGAAGGAGAAAGAGAAGAAGGAGCAGGAGAAGAATGAGGAGAAGGAGAAAGAGAAGAAGGAGCAGGAGAAGAATGAGGAGAAGGAGAAAGAGAAGAAGCAGGAGAAAGAGAAGTAGGAGGAGAAAGAGAAAGAGGAGGAGCAGGAGAAAGAGAAGTAGGAGGAGAAAGAGAAGAAGGAGAAGGACGAGCAGGAGAAGAAGAATGAGGAGGAGAAAATATGCCTGTTCTCAGGAACAGATCTTCAAGGTGACGTGGCTTTAAATGACCTATAAATGGTGTTTAGTTAACATTTTCAGCAAATAAGCATATGTTCATTTTAAATTGGACTTCAGGCTATCAAAATAACATAAAATCTAAAATTCCACGTTTTGACCCAAAACAGCTTACAACCTCCCCTTAAGCATCTTTAGATTCTTTTTCACTGACTTTGTATGAGTTTTATCTTGAGGAGCATCCAGTTTACATGAGTAAACTCTGATCATAACCTATATTTATTATCTTGTGTACCTGTGCGCAATATCGATCCTAATGTAAGGAAATCGATGATGAAGAACGAGCTATCACCAGCATCAAAATGTATATTGATGCAGAGTATTCTTAGAACCGGAAGTGTAGCTCTGCAACTCGCCTGGGATAGTTACAATGCTATTCAGCCTGAACTTATACATATGACCACGTATTTTCCACAAACCATCTCCTGAATCAGTAATTTCACGCTTTTCAGGTTCTCTTCATCGACTCTTGTGCAATCACCCTCCTAGCGTCTATGGTTCTACGAACAAAGATTGCGTGCTGGAGCTTGGAAGTCCATTAGTCCACAAGGCACCTCATTGATTACATTATTATTATATTTATGTCAGACACACCATTTCGGCTTGTGACATTACTCAATAATGTTTTGGTTACTGGCGGTACTGCAAAATTCACACTAAAAATTTAATACATAGATAGATAGATGGATTTATTTACCATCAACCAAACCATGCACCGCTATTTCTATCAAAGTAATATTCTTGTGGCAGATTTTACAGTATAAATTCTTTCTTTTAGCACTAGCTTAACTAGGAAGGTATTTAATCCTGTAACTCAAATTGTATACGCTGTCGAGACGTTTTCTTATTTTATATTTATTCACATCAACTATTTAATTTAAGCACTTTCATTATTTCGTACCTTTTATTGGAATACCAGATGAATGATCTCACCCCACTGACAATGACAATAATAACTGACTCTCAACTGCCAACTTACTAACTACAACTTACTAACTAATATCATAAATGTCCCCCCTCAATAATGTCATTTTTCTTTTTAACTGTACCTACGTACTTCCACAAAATATTCCTAGGGTATTACTCAATAATGTTTGCAAATTTTGCTGGAAATCTCACAACACGTCCTGATTGTGTGGTTTTGCGAGGGACTTGGGGACAGTTCTTAACTGGCAGCTGATCTGATATTTGAGGGTCTTCATGTGTACTGCTATCAGCAATGAAGTAAGCTGGTTTGAGTCGATCGATAGAAACGTTGATCAGTTTGTCCTTAATCCTCAAATTGAAAAATTATGGTGAACGTTGAACTACTTCATAAGGTCCTTCATATGGTTGTGTGAGTCCACTCTTTACCCTATCGATTCTGACAAACACATAATTTGAACATTTGAGATCCTTGTGAACGAAAGTATTTTCTTTGGTCTTGTGGGAGCATTCTGCTGGCTTCAAGCAATTCATCCGTTTCTTCAGTTCAGTGACGAATGTTGTGAAGGTCAGTGTCCACTGTGGTATGAGGTTCCTCAAAAAAATCTCCAGGCAACTTTAACGTAGTGCCATAGACCATCTCCGCCACTGTCGAATTGCTTTCATTCTTGAAGGAGCAACGAAGACCAAGCAGAATCATTGGCAGCACATCACTCCATTTAGCTGTACCATGGCTTCGAATGGCACTCTTCAGCGTACGGTGAAACCTTTCGATTTTCCCATTTGCCTGTGGGTGGTATGCAGTCGTTCTTGTCAGTTTTCAACCGCAAATCTTTGTCAATGCTCGGAACATACACGACTGGAATTGTCTTCCCTGATAGGTTACTATCTGTTGCGGCGTTCCGAATCTGGTAATCCAGGAATTGAAAAATGCTGTTGCTACGGTTTCGGCTTCAATATTCCGGAGGGGCACAACTTCCGTCCAACTGGTGAACCTATCTATACAAGTCAAACAGTAAGTGAATCCATCAGAAGGCGGGAGAGGACCAATAAGATCAATATGTACCATCTGGAAACGTTCATCAACAACGGGGAATTTTCCAATAGGTGCTTTAGTATGCCTAGAAATTGTATTCTTCTGGCAAGATATACATGCCCTAGTCCATTGTTGCACATCCTTTTTTAAGTTTGGCCAGACAAACTTGGAATATATGAGCTTCACTGAAGACCTTACACCTGGATGAGCCATGTTGTGATAATGCTCAAATACTGGGGTTCTAAATTGTTTTGGTACATATGGACGAATATTTTTAGTTGACACGTCACACCAGAGTTTTAATCCGCCAGGGGTAGTAAACTGCTTGAATTGCATTGAGGTGATGCTGCTTGACTTGAGGTCTGGAAGTTCTTCATCTGATTCTTGTGAAACAGCCATCCCATCGTAATCTATTGGCGTTAATTCTTCCAGTCTGGATAGATGATCAGCTACCACATTTTCCTTCCCAGATACATGTCGCAGATCAGTTGTAAATTGAGAAATGTACTGGAGATAGCGGAGTTGCAATGGCGAAGCTCTTTCATTTTTTTTGTTTGAATGCAAAGGTTAATGGGGCATGGTCTGTGTAAACAGTAAATATTCTGCCTTCAAGTAGGTATTTGAAATATTTTATCGCTAGATAGATACTGAGAAGCTCCCAGTCATAGGTTGAGTAGTTCCTATGAGCAAGGGAAAACTTCCTTGAAAAGAACCCAATAGGCTTCCACGTTCCATCTTGTTTCTGTTGTAGGGCTGCTCCTGCAGCGAAGTCTGATGCATCTACAAATAATGAAAGTTCATGCTCCACACTTGGAAAAGTTAGCAGTGCAGCTTGAGCTAGATCTTATTTACATTTCTCAAAATGTGCTGCTGCCTCTGGAGTCCAATCAATTTTCCTTTTATCATTTTTCTTACTCCCTTTCAGATATTCATTTAGAAGAGCTTGATGTTGTGCTGCATGTTCTAGATGGCGACGATAAAAATTGAGTGTGCCAAGGAATGCTCGCAGTTGTTCTACATTCTCTGGACGAGGTACATTAATAATAGCTGACACTCTCTCTAAGTCCGGTTTGGTGCCTTCTGGTGTGATGGCGTATCCCAAAAAACTAATTTCCTGGGTGCCAAACAGAGATTTTCCGAGATTAATCCTGAGACCATACTTATCGAAACGTTCGAATAGGATGGTTAGATGGCGCAAGTGTTCTTCTTCGGAATCTGATGCAATCAGGATGTCATCTAAGTATGCGAAACAGAAATCTAATCCTCTCAGTACTTCGTTGATGAATGTTTGAAAAGTGCTGGGTGAATTACGTAATCCAGATGACATGAAGTTGAATTCAAACAATCCAAACTGGGTTATAATAGCTGATTTACGCTTATCTTCTTCTGCGAGTGGCACTTGATAATACGCCCTTATTGAATCAACTTTAGAAAATATTTTCTTGCCATGGAGGGTGAGGGTGACATCATCTATTCGTGGAATTGGATAACGGTCTGGGAGGGTGCAGTCGTTCAGACGGCGATAATCTCCACAAACACGCCAATGGCCATCTGGTTTCGTGACCATGTGTAGAGGACTGGCCCATTGTGATTTAGATGGTCGAATAATATTGTGATTTAACATGTACTGAAATTCTTGCTTAGCGATGTACAGTTTCTTGGGGTCTAACTTACGAGGTTTGCAGAAAACAGGAGGTCCGCTAGCCGTTGTGATGTAATGTTTAACATCATGCTTGATTTCTTTTGGCGCAACACATGGTTTTGTTAACTCAGGAAATTGCTTTAAAATTTCAGAAAATTTGCAGGTAATATGAAAATAATTAACTGTCTCAGTTGCTTCAATACTTGCTATATTCCCCTTTACCTTCAACTGCGTGTTGTTATCAATGAGTCTTTTGTTCTTGAGATCAATCAGAAGGTGGAAATGATGAAGAAAATCAGCGCCTAATATGCCCTTTGAAGTTCCTGTAACTATAAATGGCCATTCGAAACTACGTTTTAATCCTAGATCCACATTCAGTAATTTTGAACCATAGGTTGGGATCTGAAAGCCATTTGCTGCATACAATTTATATTCAGACAATTTTGTTTTATCATGTTTTGTTGCTGGTAGGACAGAGACGTCTGCTCCACTATCGACCAATAACATCTGCCTTGAATTATAATCCTTGACAAAAAGGCGATACTGGCGGCCTATGCTAATATCGGTGGCAGAACATTCAGCCGCTAGTCTGTCTGTCCCTTTTCGTTTCCCTGTTTCTGCCATGCACAAGGCTGAACACATTTTTCTGGCCTACAGTCAGCACCGAAACGAAAATGGTAGTAACAGTACTTCCCTCTGTTGTTATATCTTGATCGACTACGACTTCTACTACGAGTACGTTGATGGTTTTTATTCTTTTGTACCCTCAGCTGATGTTCTAATTCTTCGATGCGCGCAGTTAATTCTTGTAATTGAAAGGTAGGAACTACAGCAGTGATAGTCTTCAGTGTAGATGATGTCTGAACCTCATTTACTGAGCGCATCTCCATCTTTCGATCTGCCATGAGAGCCATTTTATCCACACCTTCGTCAGAAATAGTCAAAATACTTTGAATATGGCCTGGGAGTTTATCTAACCATAAAGTTTTAAGAATCTTATCAGAAACATTGTTTCCGGCATAACCTTTCATTTTCAATAACAGCTGACTTGGTTTTTGGTCACCTAGCTCAAGTTCACTGACTAGTCGTTTTATCTGGCGCTCTTCACTCTCTTTGAACACGGCTAAGAGCCTTTCTTTAGCCAAGGAATATTTATTACACTCGGAACTAGTAATTAAATCCCAGATATTTTCAACAAAACGTGGGTCTAACTGCGCTAATAAATAATTAAATTTTGTCATTTCAGTTTTTATGCCAGCGATATGAAATTGTGCTTCAGCTTGACAAAACCAAATGGCGGCAATTTCACACTAATCTTGTCAACTTCGGTTTTACTGGAGGCGGCAATATTTCCTTCATCGGCATTCATGGTAGTTACTCTTTCTTTCACAAATCACGTCAGAAGGGTCACAACTTTGTCGAGACGTTTTCTTATTTTATATTTATTCACATCAACTATTTAATTTAAGCACTTTCATTATTTCGTACCTTTTATTGGAATACCAGATGAATGATCTCACCCCACTGACAATGACAATAACAACTGACTCTCAACTGCCAACTTACTAACTACAACTTACTAACTAATATTATAAATGTCCCTACAACGCTATGCACACTTGTCGGCGTGTTTGATGCAAGGCTAGCTTCCTGCTAAACCCACTATTTCTAGAACTGCTAGGGTTCATTATCCATTGTTGAACGCTGATTTCCAATAAAACGCCTCTTATTGAACCGCCCCACATTACCATACCTGCCAACATTGCAAAACCAAAAATCAGGAGAATTTGATATGAAAATCAGGAAAATTCAGGAAATGCAAATAGTGCATATTGGCAAAATTCATTCAAAATGAAAGATGTAAATAAGTATTCGGCATTTATTATCCCATTTCTTCCACTTTTGACATCAAAATCTTTTTTAATTATTATTATTATTTTTCGTTTTTTTTTATAATTTTCCCTACACTTTAATTTTTTTTGGTTATTCTTTGTTCCTACGTGTTTCGAAATATAATTTTTTCCGCCATGTGATATAAAAAACATGACATCGACGAACAGTACAGAAAGGATATCATTATGTACGGAAATTGTTCCGAAATCTGAAGAATCACATACCGAGCAAAAATCTTGCAACAAAGTCAATAAACATTTGCTGGAACAAAACCCATTTACGAATTCAGGTACCGTACCCAAATAACCTGCCCACTATAAACACTTCCTAAACATACTGGAAAATATTTCAATTTCCCCAATAATTTACAAAACTCGGGAGGATAACTTGAGTAATCGTGAGACGGGAATGTCCCGCCTAAATCGGGCAAGCATTACCATTCTTTCCCATTGTTATTCTAAAGTGAACACTTGCTTGCTGTTCACCACATGGAACACATATTAAAACAACAGAATCTTGCAGCTCCTTGTCCATGGTTTGTTGAATACATCCAAAGTCTCTCGAACTGAAATCGGCCATTTAAGCCACAATACATCTGTAATACATCGGTGATACGAGAAGATTAACTGAGAACTTATGTGGCAGACACCGATGGCTGATGCATACGACAGATAGACACAGGATCTCACGTAATACGCTATATCTCTCCCAAAACGCCCAATATAGTTCGATGTACTAAGAAAGTTATTGTCTTCCATTTATATTTTCTTATATATAAAAGTGAAAGTCTGTATGTGGATATGTATGTGGGTGGGTTTGTTCCGTATACAAATCTACACCGTTCCACCAATCTCAACCAAATTTGGAATACACATAGTTCAGGACCCAGAAGAAACCGCTGACCACATGCATTTTCGATAGTCTTTCTCATTCTTCTGATTTCGGCCTTTTGGCACTCGAGCAGAGGCTCTAAAAAGCAGCGCTCAAACCACTAGGCCTAGAAAGCTGAAATTGTGCATGTTGGTTGATTCTAGGTTCTAGGGGCTCATTAAGAAACAATTTAAAAAATTAAATTTTTAAGTGAATTTTTTCGGCCCTCTGGCACTGAGCGTGGACAAAAGGTACAAAGACCGGACTTAGCTCATTTTAAGTTGCCAGATACGAAAAACAATACTTGGAGGTCCCATAGGGACCCCGAAACACATTTCAAGGTGAAAAAAAAATGAACGGTTTCGGAGATATTTCTAGAAAACTGTGTTCCCTCTGAGAAACAACGTTGCCATGGTAACGTCCGTCAATTTCGCAGACTGGGAATACTTTTATGGCAATATCTCGAAAACAGTTCGTTTTAGGCCCTTAAAACGCTAGTTCAATATAAAATCAAATCTTGACATCCCGCGGTTTATGACCCCCTAATTGTAAGATTCACTTGATGTCTTAAGAAGATGGTGTACTGTATTAAACATTTTAGAAGTAGAGAAGATGTGATGTTTATCGCTACCAGTAGGATATGATGGACAGTATTATGGTCGTTCAGTGAACATATCTTCACTTAAGCTGACCTGTGATGTACAATTACATGGTCTGTATGAAATATAAGATGATAGCAAAGTAATAATTTGTTTCCATTTTATCCCTAGAATTCAAAAGAAGAAACCCAGGATGCAGAAAGTATTGCAAGTGGACATCATTCAAATGAGTAAGTGTACAGCATTCAAGAAGATATTGTGTTCTTTCGCTTTTATGCATGTGCAAGTGAAAGTTCTGAATTTTGTATGCAATGTCAGGTATGTCTCTTATTGTATGTGTCCCTACTGCCTGTCAAATCATTGTAGTAGATATCGATATTAACCTTCTGTTTAACAGCCCACAAACTATCCTTCCCATTCAGAGTTCTCACTGTCTAGACGTATTTAAGAAAAGCGTGTCAATCTGTTAATGGGCGCTATTTCTGTGTTGTGGAAAACCTTCTCACTTGTTTGGAGGAAAATCAAATGCTACAGTGATATGAATGAGTTTTGTAAGGAACATTCACTACTTTATACATCCCACAGAAAGCTACTGTGTCCTCTGCCCAATGTAACACTTTTTTAACCCATAACTTTGAGTTTAAGTAGCTTCACACTCACTCGGTGCTGCTAGAAGTACATTCCAACTAAACACCTACTTTAACAAATCTTAAAACACTCAGAGGAATTAAATGCTATGCCAGGTATCAGCATATCCCAATTGATGCAGCTGGGGGTATTTGTAGGTTAACTCTTAATAGCTTGTAATTACAAGGTTGGAGAGTTGGCATAATGTTGTGAGGTTTTGTATGCGCAATATAATATAGCGGTTTCTTGGCCCAATTGACTGTTGTTCCACCCCTGTGTCTCAGTGTAGCCTATTGGGTAGACTGGTCTTGTAGAGAAGGACACATTAGGTTGACTGGTCTAGTAGAGAAGGGCACATTGGGTAGACTGGTCTTGTAGAGAAGGGCACATTGGGTAGACTGGTCTTGTAGTGAAAGGCACATTAGGTAGACTGGTCTTGTAAAGAAGGGCACATTGGGTAGACTGGTCTTGTAGAGAAGGACACATTAAGTAGACTGGTCTTGTAGAGAAGGGCACATTAGGTAGACTGGTCTTGTAGACAAGGGCACATTAGGTAGACTGGTCATGTAGAGAAAGGCACATTAGGTAGACTGGTCTTGTAGAGAAGGGCACATTGGGTAGACTGGTCTTGTAGAGAAGGGCACATTGGGTAGACAGGTCTTGTAGAGAAGGGCACATTAGGTAGACTGGTCTTGTAGAGAAGTACACATTAGGTAGACTGGTCTTGTAGAGAAGGGCACATTGGGTAGACTGGTCTTGTAGAGAAGGGCACATTGAGTAGACTAGTCTTGTAGAGAAGGACACATTGGGTAGACTGGTCTTGTACAGAAGGGCACATTAGATAGACTGGTCTAGTAGAGAAGGGCACATTAGGTAGACTGGTCTTGTAGAGAAGGACACATTGGGGAGACTGGTCTTGTAGAGCAGGGCACATTAGGTAGACTGGCCTTGTAGAGAAGGGCACATTAGGTAGACTGCTCTTGTAGAGAAGGGCACATTGGGCAGACTGGTCTTGTTGAGAAGGGCACATTAGGTAGACTGGTCGTGTAGTGAAGGGCACATTAGGTAGACTGGTCTTGTAGAGAAGAACACATTAGGTAGACTGGTCTTGTAGAGAAGGACACATTGGGAAGACTGGTCTTGTAGAGAAGTACACTTTAGGTAGACTGGTCTTGTAGCGAAGGCCACATTAGGTAGACTGGTCTTGTAGAGAAGGGCACATTAGGTAGACTGGTCTTGTAGAGAAGGGCACATTAGGTAGACTGGTCTTGTAGTGAATGGCACATTGGGTAGACTGGTCTTGTAGAGAAGTACACATTAACTAGACTGGTCTTGTAGAGAAGGGCACATTGGGGAGACTGGTCCAGTAGAGAAGGGCGTATTAGGTAGACTGGTCTAGTAGAGAAGGGCACATTAGTTAGACTGGTCTTGGAGAGAAGGGCACATAAGATAGACTGGTCTAGTAGAGAAGGGCACATTAGGTAGACTGGTCTTGTAGAGAAGGGCACAATTAGGTAGACTGGTCTTGTAGAGAAGGACTCATTAGATAGACAGGTCTGGTAGAGAAGGGCACATTAGGTAGACTGGTCTTGTAGAGAAGGGCACATTAGATAGACTGGTCTAGTAGAGAAGGACACATTAGGTAGACTGGTCTATTAGAGAAGGGCACATTAGGTAGACTGGTCTTGTAGAGAAGGGTACATTAGGTAGACTGGTCTTGTAGAGAAGGACACATTGGGTAGACTGGTCTTGTAGAGAAGGACACATTGGGTAGACTGGTCTTGTAGAGAATGGCACATTGGGTAGACTGGTCTTGTAGAGAAGTACATATTAGGTAGACTGGTCTTGTAGAAAAGGGCACAGTGGGTAGACTGGTCTTGTAGAGAAGGACACATTAGGTAGACTGGTCTTTTAGAGAAGTACACATTGGGTAGACTGGTCTTGTAGAGAAGGGCACATTAGATAGACTGGTCTTTTAGAGATGTACACATTGGGTAGACTGGTCTTGAAGAGAAGTACACATTAGGTAGACTGGTCTTGTAGAGAAGTACACATTGGGTAGACTGGTCTTGTAGAGAAGGACACATTAGATTGGTCTTGTAGAGAAGGGCACATTAGATAGACTGGTCTTGTAGAGAAGTACACATTGGGTAGATTGGTCTAGTAGAGAAGGGCACATTGAGTAGACTGGTCTTGTAGAGAAGGGCACATTAGATAGACTGGTCTAGTAGAGAAGGGCACATTAGATAGACTGGTCTAGTAGAGAAGGACACATTAGGTAGACTGGTCTATTAGAGAAGGACACATTAGGTAGATTGGTCTTGTAGAGAAGGGTACATTAGGTAGACTGGTCTTGTAGAGAAAGGCACATTGGGTAGACTGGTCTTGTAGAGAAGTACACATTAGGTAGACTGGTCTTGTAGAAAAGGGCACAGTGGGTAGAATGGTCTTGTAGAGAACGACACATTAGGTAGACTGGTCTTTTAGAGAAGTACACTTTGGGTAGACTTGTCTTGTAGAGAAGGGCACATTAGATAGACTGGTCTTTTAGAGATGTACACATTGGGTAGACTGGTCTTGAAGAGAAGTACACATTAGGTAGACTGGTCTTGTAGAGAAGGACACATTAGATTGGTCTTGTAGAGAAGGGCACATTAGATAGACTGGTCTTGTAGAGAAGTACACATTGGGTAGATTGGTCTAGTAGAGAAGGGCACATTGGGTAGACTGGTCTTGTAGAGAAGGGCACATTAGATAGACTGGTCTAGTAGAGAAGGGCACATCAGGTAGACTGGTCTTGTAGAGAAGGGCACATTAGGTAGACTGGTCTTGTAGAGAAGGACACATTAGATAGACTGGTCTTGTAGAGAAGGGCACATTGGGTAGACTGGTCTAGTAGAGAAGGGCACATTGGGTAGAGTCGTCTTGTAGAGAAGGACACATTGGGTAGACTGGTCTTGTAGAGAAGGACACATTGGGTAGACTGGTCTTGTAGAGAATGGCACATTGGGTAGACTGGTCTAGTAGAGAAGGACATATTGGGTAGACTGGTCTATTAGAGAAGGGCACACTAGGTAGACTGGTCTTGTAGAGAAGGGTACATTAGATAGACTGGTCTAGTAGAGAAGGACATATTGGGTAGACTGGTCTATTAGAGGAGGGCACACTAGGTAGACTGGTCTTGTAGAGAAGGACTCATTGGGTAGACTGGTCTATTAGAGAAGGACATATTGGGTAGACTGTTCTATTAGAGAAGGGCACACTAGGTAGACTGGTCTTGTAGAGAAGGGTACATTAGGTACACTGGACTTGTAGAGAAGGACACATTGGGTAGACTCGTCTTGTAGAGAAGGACACATTGGGTAGACTGGTCTTGTAGAGAAGGACACATTGGGTAGACTGGACTTGTAGATGGACACATTGGGTAGACTGGTCTTGTAGAGAAGTATACATAAGGTTGACTGGTCTTGTAGACAAGGACACATTCGGTAGACTGGTCTAGTAGAGTAGGGCACATTGGGTAGACTGCCCTTGTATTGACGGTTACATTAGGTAGACCGGTCTTGTAGAGAAGGGCACATTGGATAGACTGCTCTTGTAGAAAAGCGCTCATTAGGTAGCCTGGTGTTGTAGAGAAGGACACATTGGGTAGACTGATCTTGTAGAGAAGGGCACATTAGGTAGACTGGTCTAGTAGAGAAGGGCACATTAGGTAGACTGGTCTTGTAGAGAAGTGCATATTAAGTAGACTGGTCTTGTAGAGAAGGACACATTGAGTAGACTGGTCTTGTAGAGAAGGGCACATTGGGTAGACTGGTCTTGTAGAGAAGGACACATTATGTAGACTGGTCTAGTAGAGAAGGGCACATTGGGTACACTGGTCCTGTAGAGAAGTACTCATTGGGTAGACTGGTCTTGTAGAGAAGGGCACATTAGGTAGGCTGGTCTTGTAGAGGAGGGCACATTAGGTAGACTGGTCTTGTAGAGAAGGACACTTTAGGTAGACTGGTCTTATAGAGACGGGCACATTAGATAGACTGGTCTTGCCGAGAAGGGCACATTGGGTAGACTGGTCTTGTAGAGAAGGGCACATTGGGTAGACTGGTCTTGTAGAGAAGGGCACATTGGGTAGACTGGCCTTTAAGAGAAGGGCACATTAGGTAGACCAGGCTTGTAGAGAAGGGCACATAGGGTAGACTGGTCTTGTAAGGAAGGACACATTAGGTAGACTGGTGTTGTAAAGAAGGACACTTTGGGTAGACTGGTCCAGTAGAGAAGGGCTCATTGGGTAGCCTGGTCTTGTAGAGAAGGGCACATTGGGTAGACTGGTCTTGTAGAGAAGTACACATCAGGTAGACTGGTCTTGTTGAGAAGGGCACAGTGGGTAGACTGGTCTTGTAGAGAAGGACACATTAGGTAGACTGGTCTTTTAGAGAAGTACACATTGGGTAGACTGGTCTTGTAGAGAAGGGCACATTAGATAGACTGGTCTTGTAGAAAAGTACACATTAGGTAGACTGGTCTTGTAGAGAAGTACACATTGGGTAGACTGGTCTAGTAGAGAAGGGCACATTAGATAGACTGGTCTAGTAGAGAAGGACACATTGGGTTGACTGGTCTTGTAGAGAAGGGCACATTAGATAGACTGGTCTTGTAGAGAAGTACAAATTGGGTAGACTGGTCTAGTTGAGAAGGGCACATTGGGTAGACTGGTCATGGAGAGAAGGGCACATTTGATAGACTGGTCTAGTAGAGAAGGGCACATTAGGTAGACTGGTCTTGTTGAGAAGGCACATTAGATAGAATGGTTTAGTAGAGAAGGACACATTGGGTAAACTGGTCTAGTAGATAAGGGCACATTAGGTAGACTGGTCTTGTAGAGAACGGCACATTGGGTAGACTGGTCTTATAGAGAAGGGCACATTGGTAGACTGGTCATGTAGAGAAGGACACATTGGGTAGACTGGTCTTGTAGAGAAGGGCACATTGGGTAGACTGGTCATGTAGAGAAGGACACATTAGGTAGACTGGTCTAGTAAAGAAGGGCACATTAGGTAGACTGGTCTTGTTGAGAAGGGCACATTAGGTAGACTGGTCTTGTAGAGAAGGGTACATTACGTAGACTGGTCTTGTAGAGAAGGACACATTGGGTAGACTGGTCTTGTAGAGAAGGACATATTGGGTAGACTGGTCTTTTAGAGAATGGCACATTGGGTAGATTGGTCTTGTAGAGAAGTACACATTGGGTAGTCTGGTCTTGTAGAGAAGGACACATTACGTAGACTGGTCTTGTAGAGAAGTACACATTGGATAGACTGGTCTTGTAGAGAAGGGCACATTAGATAGATTGGTCTTATAGAGAAGGGCACATTAGATAGACTGGTCTTTTTAGAGGTGGACACATCAGGTAGACTGGTCTTGTTGAGAAGGGCACATTGGGTAGACTGGTCTAGTAGAGAAGGGCACAATGGGTAGACTGGTCTTATAGAGAAAGGCACATTAGATAGACTGGTCTTGTAGGAAAGTACACATTAGGTAGACTGGTCTAGTAGAGAAGGGCACATTGGGTAGACTGGTCTTGTAGAGAAGGGCACATTAGGTAGACTGGTCTTGTAGAGAAGTACACATTAGGTAGACTGGTCTTGTAGAGAAGTACACATTAGGTGGACTGGTCTTGTAGAGAAGGGCACATTGGGTAGACTGGTCTTATAGATAAGGGCACATTGGGTAGACTGTTCATGTAGAGAAGGACACATTGGGTAGGCTGGTCTTGTAGAGAAGGGCACATTGGGTAGACTGGTCATGTAGAGAAGGGCACATTAGGTAGACTGGTCTTGTAGTGAAGGGCATATTATGTAGACTGGTCTTGTAGAGAAGGGTACATTAGGTAGACTGGTCTTGTAGAGAAGGACACATTGGGTAGACAGGTCTTGTAGAGAAGGACACATTGGCTAGACCAGTCTTGTAGAGTAGAGTACATTGGGTAGACTGGTCTTGTAGAGGTGGACACATCAGGTAGACTGGTCTTGTTGAGAAGAACACATTAGGTAGACTGGTCATGTAGACAATAGCACATTAGGTAGACTGGTCTTGTAGAGAAGGGCACATAGGGTAGACTGGTCTCGTAGAGAAGGGCACATTGGGTAGATAGGTCTTGTAGAGAAGGGCACATTGGATAGACTGGTCTAGTAGAGAAGAGCACATTGTGTTGACTGGTCTTGTAGAGAAGGACACATTGGGTAGACTGGTCTTTTAGAGAAGGACACATTAGGTAGACTGGTCTTGTAGAGAAGGACACGTAGGGTAGACTGGTCTTGTAGAGAAAGACACATTATGTAGACTGGTCTTGTAGAGAAGGACACATTGGGTACACTGGTCTTGTAGAGAAGGGCACATTGAGTAGACTGGTCTTGTAGATGGACACATTGGGTAGTCTGGTCTTGTAGAGAAGGACTCATTGGGTAGACTGGTCTTGTAGAGAAGGGCACATTGGGTAGACTGGTCTTGTAGAGAAGGACACATTGGGTAGACTGGTCTTGTAGATGGACACATTGGGTAGACTGGTCTTGTAGAGAAGTATACATAACGTAGACTGGTCTTGTAGACAAGGACACATTCGGTAGACTGGTCTAGTAGAGTCGGGCACATTTGGTAGACTGCCCTTGTATTGAAGGGCACATTAGGTAGACCGGTCTTGTAGAGAAGGGCACATTGGGTAGACTGCTCTTGTAGAAAAGCGCTCATTAGGTAGACTGGTGTTGTAGAGAAGGACACATTGGGTAGACTGGTCTTGTAGAGAAGGGCACATTAGGTAGACTGGTCTTATAGAGAAGGGCACATTAGGTAGACTGGTCTAGTAGAGAAGGGCACATTAGGTAGACTGGTCTTGTAGAGAAGTGCATATTAGGTAGACTGGTCTTGTAGAGAAGGGCACATTGGGTAGACTGGTCTTGTAGAGAAGGGCACATTGGGTAGACTGGTCTTGTAGAGAAGGACACATTAGGTAGACTGGTCTTGTAGAGAAGGGCACATTGGGTGGACTGTTCTTGTAGAGAAGGACACATTAGGTAGACTGGTCTAGTAGAGAAGGGCACATTGGGTTTACTGGTCTTGTAGAGAAGTACTCATTGGGTAGACTGGTCTTGTAGAGAAGGGCACATTAGGTAGGCTGGTCTTGTAGAGGAGGGCACATTAGGTAGACTGGTCTTGTAGAGAAGGACACATTAGGTAGACTGGTCTTATAGAGACGGGCACATTAGGTAGACTGGTCTTGTAGAGAAGGGCACATTGGGTAGACGGGTCTTGTAGAGAAGGACTCATTAGGTAGACTGGTCTTGTAAAGAAGGACACTTTGGGTAGACTGGTCCAGTAGAGAAGGGCACATTGGGTAGACTGGTCTTGTAGAGAAGGACACATTGAGTAGACTGGTCTTGTAGAGAAGGGCACATTAGGTAGACTGTTCTTGTAGAGAAGGGCACATTAGGTACACTGTTCTTGTAGAGAAGGGCACATTATGTAGATTGGTCTTGTAGAGAAGTACACATTGGGTAGACTGGTCTAGTAGAGAAGGGCACATTATATAGACTGGTCTTGTCGCCAGTGATCACTTTATAGTGCACAACATACAAATCAGACCGAATCAGCTGGGTGAATCAATGCTTTCGTATAATGATATTATTATTTATAAACAGCGAATTGTGTGATTATTATATAACAGATTATTTTCTTAATAAAATATCCTCTGTACCGAAGATATGTAGGTCTTAGCGTTATGCACCATTAAACGACAATTATTGCGTCGGTTCATTATTCAAACTTTTACATCAATCGCATGATTACAACTCTAGAAATAAAAAGTTAATTTTAAAATTCGTACACCCCCTATCTTGAGGTTATGTAAATTGAACGAAGTTAGATGTCGGTGCATTACAATGTGTATCAGTGTATGAACATATTATACTGTACCGAGTTTCATAGCGTTTGGTTAGTTATATCGTGAGAAACGTCCTTTTAAACGTCGCAACTTCGCTTGGCCACCATGTTGGTATTGTAGTTTCCAGGTTTTCAAAAGTCACAGAGGTGAATTTCTATTTGTTCCCTTTATCACCGTACAAAATTCCAGTGTAATATCGGTAATAGTTTCGGTGATTTTGAATGCTGGTGAAATATTTCGGACAGCCGCCATGTTGGATTGTTGAGACGTAACATAATTTGAAGGGCACTGTCGGGGTCGTCCGGAATAGTGCTATGAACTTACCGAGTTTCATTGAAATCGCTCCAGCCGTTTAGAAATTATTAGGGGGGACACTCACCATCACACACACACACGGACAAAAGATGATCTCATAAGCCAATTTTTTTCATATAAAAATCCAACATGGCGACCATCCGCAATATTTAGTCGGTTCTCAATATCTACGAATCTATTACAGCAATCAAACTGAAATTTTGTATGTTGATAGTGGCAATTAACATAAGTAGGTTATATCAAAATAGGCCCTAACTTGTGTTGAGAGTATTTTTTTTGCAACCCTCACTTGGGACATGTGCTCTAATATAATACAAGTGCTTAATAAACAGTAATACATATAGCCTACTAGCTGACCCGTCCCGGCTTACATATTGGATATCTTCGTAGAGGCCTCTCTATCTGGGGCTAACACACGCAACGGGACTTACTTGACATAAACCATGACAGCTCAGATAATTATGAAAAAACGCTTGAAGACCTATTAACTTATTTCATAAGCTGTATTTTCCCCCTGAGTTTGATGAGTGAGTAAGAGAGTGAGTCAGTTAGGAAAATTTCTCTCCTTTTGTTTTTCTAGAATTTCCCCCCACCCCCTTGGCCCCTTAAATTGGATTATGTAAAAACGGTCGAACACCTTGCTTATTTTTAAGCTGACTCTTTCCCGCTGAGTTTCAAACTTTTCGCCTATGTCTTTAAGAGATACACGCTCCGTTAGGAATCCTTTAATCCCCACTTTTCACCCCTTTCACCTTATAATATACATCACATCGAAAAACCCTTCGACACATGTCTGCTTATTTTTAATGATTAGTTTATATGCTGAGTATCACATCCACAAATGAATCCACTCGTGAGATATTGTTATTCAAAGAAATGCTGGTTTAACCCCCTTAAGACCCCTTTAGAACCTGAATATCCGTAAATCCTTCCTTGGCGGACGGTTTTGACATACAACGAACACATCCCCAAATTGTCATGTTTCTAACTTTAATAATTTGGGCTGGGCGATGATGAGTGAGTCAGTCAGCCTTGACATTTTCTTTCATTTATTTCTAAGATTGTCACCCCTCCCCATGAACCACTTAAATTGGATTTATGAAAACAACTGTCGAAGACCTATTTACTTATTTTTAAGCTGTTTTCCCCCCTGAGTTTGATGAGTGAGTGAGTGAGTGAGTCAATCAGTTAGAACACTTTCTTTCCTGTTTATTTCCCCCATAATTTCACCCCACCCAAATGGATTTTAGAAAATACGGTCAACACCTATTTACTTATTTTTTAAGCTGTTTTTTCCGCTGAGTTTCAAACTCCTCGCCTATGTTGTTTAAGAGATACATGGCCCGTTAGGAATCCTTCAACCCCCACTTTTCACCCCTTTCACCTCATAATGTACACCACATCGAAAAACCCTCAGATACGTGTCTTCTTATTTTTAATGATGAGTTTATATGCCGAGTATCACATCCCCCAATGAAACCAATCGGCAGATATTGTTATTCAATGAAATGCAGGTCTACCCACTTAACACCCCTTTAGAACCTGAATATCCAAAAATCCTTCCTTAGAGGGCGTTTTCAGCTTACAACGAACATATCCCCAAAATTTCATGTTTCTAACTTGAATAGTTTTGGCTGGGCGATGATGAGTCATTGAGTCAGTCAGTCAGTCAGTCAGTCAGAACACTTCGTTTTATATAAGAGATTACATAACAACACTTAGTATAGCAGTAACGTTCTAACAGTAAGTAATTTCTATTTCACTTCTAGCTTGCAACACAGACACAAATCACAATCCACATGCAGTCGAATGCCAAGAAAACGTGTGGCGGACAGAACCTTAGATGTATAGATATTGGTTTCAACTCGTTAGTATTTATTCTGGCCTGTTTGCCATATCTTGATGAATGCAGTACATTTGCATTTGTCTGTTGGCACAGGCTAGAGTAAAATGTGGCTTTTCACCGATGTCTCAGTCTCATTCATGGCTGTGATTATATGGAAGCTACTGAGGTATGGGTGGTGCTGAGTAATGGCCTTCAGGGCACAGTCAGTGCCTGTGGATGCTGTGAAAGGTTCTACTCATAGGGTTAGTACTGCTGTTCTGACTCAGTGAGGAAAGCAATGACAAACTACCTCACTCCTCATGTTGCTTAGTATGCCTCAATATAGCACTGCCTTGGGTTTTTGTGGGTATCTACCCACATAACCTAACGGCGGTGCTTTTTGAGGATCCAACCAGCCTTCGGGCTGAC
The DNA here is from genome assembly GCA_946902985.2 of Meconema thalassinum. Taxonomy (NCBI): domain Eukaryota; kingdom Metazoa; phylum Arthropoda; class Insecta; order Orthoptera; family Tettigoniidae; genus Meconema; species Meconema thalassinum. Next base: position 435,489,635 of record OX336394.1, read on the forward strand.
TACCTAACAGACAGTATTTATTCAACGTTAAGTGCGTATTTAACGTTATATGTCTATACTTTTGAAATGCACGCACCCAGCTCTCGTATATATATAATTAATTTTGACGGGTAGGGTTAGCAAGGTGATTGGGTTTCAGTTTTGGCGCTGTCAAACTGTCGTTGCATTTTCTGCGCGCCCCCGCCCTTCCCTCTCCCCCTCTCCTCCCCCTCACCCCTCCCCCCCCCCCCTTCTATACGACAGCGCCTGCTGGGGTCGCACCGTCCTAGGGCCGTCCCTGTTCCTGGTGACATTCTCAGGGCCGGGTTCACCAATGCAGCGTTAACAGGCTGTCAGTAAATTAAACTCGTTGGCGTTTCTCCAGCACATTCGGCGTTTGGGTGGATAAGTATCGTAAAATCGTTGAAAACAAGAGAACTGACGCTGTGACGTGTAGGTAGTAACTCGATATGCTATACCGTAATGCATCACACGATATTACACTTCAGTAAGGTATCTTACTTGTCAGATATGAATATTATGTTAGGTTCTATCATCTGTGGAACACTTACCACAGAATATTTTTTTGACAACCAAAATCTCATAACAAACTCTGTGTCGTAGTATTTTTCAAAGTAATTCCTCCGTTTTATTTATAAATTCAAGGCCAACGTCTTCATGAACATCGTCATCGTTAGTACGTTTTGTTGTTTTAAGGGGTGGGACAGCGAGGTCATCTTCCCCTACATCGTCATCGTTGAGAATTAAGTTAAATGCACGCTCTATTCTGGATTGGAATGCCACGGAAATCGACCGTCAGTCCTTAATTGTATTTAGACACAGCAATTAGTTTTAATGGCTCATTAGGGATGCTAACTGGTTGTTATAAATTGGTGAACCACGCCATTTTGGCAGTCGTCAGTTAACGGTCTTGAAAGGTTCGTTAACATTTTGACGAACTCTTTCATAATTGAATCGGTCGGAGCTGGAAAGCATGAAGTAAAAAATGGTCATCTTTTTTAAGAATTAGTATTTTGAAGTATTGACCCAAGAGCCTTGGAAAGAATTAAGTCAGCCAGATACATTTTCATCTTACCAGCAAGGGAAAGGGCACGGAAACTCACTGGCAAGGCAAAATCCACCACAAAGCAATTAGTTTTGTGGGTTTACGCCAGAAACCACAGCTACTTGTTGTGCCTTTCAGCACAGTATGGGCAAACTGAATGATTCCCACGTAAATTCTATTTGTACAGAGTTTAGGGGTTTTTTATCTTACAAATCCATTTTACAATAAAATATCATGTGAAATATTCTTCCTGGATGGCTTTATGCTGCATTAAACTGGCTACGGAGCTGAAAGGCATTAAAGTCACGTTTCCAAAGTTGATTAGAAAAATATATTTATTTAATTAAAATTAATATTCTGCTAATACAAATATAACCTGAATAGTTGCTTCACAACATAGATAACTAATATAGTGTGTTTATTAAGTGCTGTTCTCTCAATCTGTCCTGAAAAGTAGTGAAAACTGACTTACTGCTTTTCAGCTGCGACCGACTCAATTCCCCTGCGTCATTTCATGGATTCAAAAAGCCACAATTCACGACTTCCTATTTCGTTCAATCCTTTTTTCTGTACCTTTATTTTCGTTCAGAGTATAATAATTGGGCAGACCACTGTATTGAATTGCATGATATTCAGACTGTATGATTACCACATCATTGTGTTTGTTAGAGATAACGTTCCTAGTATCAGTATTACTGAAACTTGTTCCAATTAACGTTTGATTAAATACACCTCTGGGTCGAGAAATTATTATCCACTTCCTTTGATCATTTGCTAGCATAATGAATATTGCACTGAGATTAGTACTAATTATTTCAGGCTGTTATGCCCAATAACATTGAATCCTACAGTAATCCTAATCAAGTAATTCTCTTCAGAAGCATGCTTTCTTCCACAGGGAGAACAACATCCTCCCAAGTGATACATATGGCGCCTCAGTCTTTCAAAGTGGTAACTTGAAGAGTAACTTGCTAAACTATAGTGGCTTCACGACGAAGACGTCTACTCATACTGGCCAGACTCCATATACATGTACTATATGCAGAGTTAGTTTTACTGCAAAGGGGTCTCTGAGGACACACCTATTAATTCATACCGGCGAAAAGCCTTTTTCATGCAGTACATGTGGAGCTTGTTTCGCACGTAACGAACGCTTGAAAACGCATATGCTTATTCATACAGGTGAAAAGCCGTATCCATGTACAGTGTGCGGAGCAAAATTCACTCAAAAGGGAGACATGAAACGACACATGTATATTCATAGCAGCGAGAAACCTTATTCGTGTAGTACGTGCGGGGCAAAATTTAGGTCTAGACAATCTCTAAAGACACACACGTTAATTCATGGTCGCGGAGAGCCATATTCCTGCAATACATGCCAAGCAAGCTTTACTCAGAAGGGTTATTTAAAGAAACACATGTTAATTCATAGTGTAGAAAAGCCATATTCATGCAATACATGCGGAGCTAACTTCTCATTAATGGGATATTTGAAGAAACACATGCTAATTCATAGTGATGAGAGAAAGTTGTACTCGTGTATTACCTGCGGAGGAAACTTTACTCAAAAAGGATATTTGAAGAAACACATGATTATCCATAGTGGTGAGAAACCATATCCGTGTGTTATTTGCGGAGCAAGGTTCACCCGTGAAGAATCTCTGAAGGCACACAAATTAATTCATAGCGGCCAAAGGCCATATTCATGTACTATATGTGGAGGAACCTTTTCCCAAAGGGGGTATTTGAATAAACACATGTTAACTCACAGTAATGAGAAGCCTTTCGCCTGTGGTACATGCGGTGTTAAATTTGGGCAAAGACGGCATTTGAAGAGGCACAGTTTAATTCATGGTGTCCAGGCTGCTTCTGTACAGTAGACCGTAATAAACAAAATTTACTCATGTGGGTATTATCACAGTAAGGAGAAGCCTTTCTCCTGTGGTACATGCGGAGTTAAATTTGGACAAAGACGGCATTTGAAGAGGCACAGTTTAATTCATGGTGTCCATGCTGCTTCTGTACAGTAGAACGTAATAAACAAAATTTACTCATGTGGGTAATTTGAAGACGTGCATTGTATATACACATGATTGTAGCAGCCAAAAGCGATACTTAGTACGAGTGAAGCAAACATTATTCCAAAGAACATCTGTATAGACATCTGTTAGTTCATAGTTGACAGAATTAATACTTGTGTAGCTTATACGGAACAAACCATAGTAGATACTTTCATGTTGGAATTGTGCTTCAGCGTTCGTAATATCTATAAGCTATACTCACTTAATACGTGATGATGAAACATAATTCCTAAGGAGCACCTGTTAGTAAATAAGTAAATACACTGCTCAACAAAAGTTTGGAATATCATAGATTTTACTACAATGACTTCTGATAGTAAACCCATTGACGTTTATACAATAACTTATTAACAATCTAAACATCAGTCATTCTTAAGACAATAACAATCGTGGTTAGGTAACAATGAAACGGTACAAAAGCAGAGCTTCTAAGTGTACCTTTTGAAAACAAAAACATTGAAAATCTGTTTCTCATGATAATCAGTATCAGTCTTTAGTAGTCCTCCCCGCACACTGAGGAGACTGAGGGACCATCAACTTTATCGTGGGGTAAAAGGTCCCACTCCATGGCAGCGTCAGCGGTAGTCTAAACATTTGTTGAGCAGAGTAGTTACCAGAATTAATATTGATGTAGGACCTGCGGAGCAAACCCTACTAGAAGAGGAGATTTTAAGATACTTGCAAGAATATTGAATTCGAGCGATATACACCCGGTGCATGCCGAGAAATGTTCACTAAGAACATCTTAATTCATAGTCGCCACACTAACCCATATCTCGAATCATTTGTAATGTTCCGTTGTAGTTATTCAGCTAAGTAGACCACCTCAAATATCTACGGAACCGTTGAAGATATCGACATTCTGTTTTAAAATTGTTTAATTGTGTTAAGGGGCTCATAAAACGCGGTCAATTTCGTTCCCAGCACATATGTTTTTACCAAGAAACTAGTAGCAACTTTGCTTTTGTAAATAGGTCTATACAAATTTCACTCAATAAAACAACTAAGAATCGAATGGCGAGTTCAGTGATGTGCTAATTTTGAAAATCCGACGAATACGGTTTGACATATTACAGGTTTCAAAATCCAGTTGCTTATGTATGTGTGCCTTTCTTCCTTTCCCCCTGTCCTGAATCCTAGCGGAAATGTCTGAAACTACCACAATGCATAGGAGAAGTATTAAGTACAGAGATCTTTCAATACCCGCAAACTTGCAACAATGTCTTAATATATATATTAAAATCAGAAGTGAAACAAAATTCGCCCATCTTGTTTATTGCGAAGGTCTCGTTTAATGGTAATTCTTACAAGTCTTGTTAACATTCAAACACATCACATTATGCAATAGCGACAGCAGTGGCTAAGCTGGCTAAAGCGCAGCGTTGGGTCATGGGACCAAGCTCTCTGCTGACTCGGTAGACGCATGGGTTCGAGCCCCACCGTCGGCCGTCCTTGAAATGGTTTTCCGTGGTTTCCCCATTTTTAACACCAGGCAAATGCTGGGACGGTACCTTCTGATTGGCCACGGCCTCTTCCTTCCACATCCTTGCCCAATTTTATTCATCTCCATCCATTCCATTTCTCATCCCGATGCGCAGGTCGCCCACGGGCGTCAACTAGAAAGACCTGCACTCGGCCTCTCAGGAGGTCTCACGACAAAAAAAAAACAGTATGCAATGAATTGAATAAATTGAGTATTGACATACAAGGAGTGAGTCACGCAAGATAATTATGCCCTCGACATTTCAGAGGCTGGTGCACCGCTTTCTGTCTAATGCCGACACATAAGGAAACCATTCATTTAAAAAAAGTACTCGGCGTATTTTAAAAATTAGCACATAACTGAACTCGCCGTTCGATTCTTAGTTGTTTTATTAGGTGAAATTAGTATAGTCTTATTTATAATTGCTACTGGTTTTTGGTCAGTACAAATGTCCTGGGGACGAAATGGATCGTGTTATATGAGCCCATTATCACGATTTAGGAATTTGAAAACAAAATGTCGATATGCTCAGCTGTTCCGTAGATATTCGAGGGGGTCCTCTTAGCTGAATAACCCTATATATTCATTCTTACTTCAAGGAGGCTACATTTGAGTGATACGCTGTATCCGTTTCCCAGATATGAATGCAATAACTTAACTAAAAATACCGCAAAGTTATCCAAAAGAAGCAAATGAATATATAAACGATACGTTATTGTTTGGATCTTAGTTCGGCTAAGAAGTTCTCAAAAAATTATTGAGTGATATCTCGGGACATCAACGGGATTGGGAAGGCAGGAGACCTGTAACTAAAACTCCTAAGACACTTTTTACTCCGGAATTTTAGGTAGATTTCATTAGAAAGCTAACTATTGCAATGGGTCCCATGTTTCGACTTCCGGAAAATTTCGACATATCTTCGCGTTTCACATCCCCCAGACCCCAAAACCACCGTCAGTTCAAAAGTTTATATATAATTTATGTAAGTATATGTATATATATATATATATATATATATATATATATATATATATATATATCAGTTTCTTGTGGACACGATAACTGTCGTAATTTTGCACCAATCACTTTGAATTTTTTACATAATATGTATACCCTTAAAATCTCGGTCGAGTTCGTTAATGGGAAAAATCGGTCAAAGGGGGAGGCTGTTTTCGGAAAAGTGAAATATCGCTATAACTCTCTTAATATATGAAATATTGAATCCATTCAAAGTTCATACTATGTGTCGGACAAGGCCCTAAAATTTATGTTCAAAAGTTTTTTGATAGCACCAACCATTGACCAAAGGGGTGGGAAAAAGTGGGTTTTTCGGGAAACATTAATCATATCTCTGTTAATAGGCACAATATCAAAACCGTACAAAATGGACAATATTCCTCCAATAATTACCTAAAACTTTTGTCTGAAAGAATTTTTGATATGACCCACCATTACGCCACGGGGTGAGCAAAATGATTTAAATTATAAGAAAATGCCAAGTGCCAAGAGAGGTTGCCATGACAACTTTACTTTTAATTGATAAGGGATGAGCCATCAGCAGTTGCAATGACAACGCCACTTTACGAGATAACATTCAGTTTTCCATCTGTCTGTGGGAAGCGACTTCGGTATCGGAACTGGTAGCACGCTATGCCCAAGGTCGAGGGTTCAAACCCGGCTGAAGTCGTCGGATTTACTAAGAGCGCTAAAAAACCCTGAGTTTGCTTTCCTTCGGAGGAGAAGTTCCAACGTTCGTTGCGAGTTGATGGTTCCGGTGGCATCTAGTAGCCAAGTTCACAGATAGGTGTCGTTGATGGTAGTATTTTAGGTAGATTTCATTAGAAAGCTAACTATTGCAATGGGTACCATTCGCGTTTCACATCCCCCAGACCCCAAAACCACCGTCAGTTCAAAAGTTTATATATAATTTATGTATGTTTACTGTATATATATTACTAGCTGAAGTACCCGTGCTTCGCTACGCGTCATAAATAAATTAAAATATGAAGGTGACAGTTAAAACAGGGGATAGGCGAGGTGCTGCGCAGAGGGAGATTAAGGATGGAACATTTTGTCCAACTACACCGCTCGGCGTTGACCGTGTTTTATAGCACAAATTTAGGTTTTACTCGCTAACGGTTGGAGATACATTTCGGATAGAAAATGTAATTTTTAACCTCGTATATACCATCAAAAGTTTGCTATTTCTTAGCGTTCTCTTTGTATTTGAAATGGAAATATGAAAGTTTTAAACCAAAGGGTGTAGTGAAGTAACTAAAATGGTCGCCATCTTTAAATAGTACAAAGTATTGAAATCAAAAGTAACCTATATGTTAACCAGGTAAATCAGCTACTTCCATGTAAAATTCATGTAAATCGGACCAGTGGTACTTGCGTGATTGAGTAATACATAGACACACATCATCTCATTTTTAGCCTCGCTTCGCTCGCGTCATAGTCGTATCATATTGTTATTCAATGAAATGCAGGTTTAACCCCATTAACACCCCTTTAGAACCTGAATATCCAAAAATCCCTCCTTGGTAGACGTTTTCGACACACAACAAACATATCCCCAAAATACCATTCTTCTAACTTTAATAGTTTGGGTTGGTCGATGAGAGTGAACATCCATAAATCCTTCCTTAGGGGACGTTTTTCTTCCAGAATTTCACCCCTCCCCATAGGCCCCTTAAATTGGATTTATGATAAAAACGGTCGAACACATATTTATTTATTTATTTATTTATTTTTAAGCTGATTGCTTTCCTCCGAGTTTCAAACTCCTCGCCTATGTCGTTTAAGAGATACACGCTCCGTTAGGAATCTTTCAACCCCCACTTTTCATCCCTTTCACCTCATAATATACACTACATCGAAAAACCATTAGACATGTGTCAGCTTATTTTTAATGATTAGTATATATGCCAAGTATCACATCCCCAAATGAAACCACTCGTGAGATATTGTTATTCAATGAAATGCACGTTTACCCCCTTAACACCTATTTAGAACCTGAATATTCAAAACTCCCCATGAACCCCTTAAATTGGATTTATGAAACAAACGGTCAAACACCTATTTACTTATTTAAAGCTGTTTTCCCCCTGAGTTTGATGAGTGAGTAAGTGAGTCAATCAGTTAGGACACTTTCTTTCCTGTTTTTTCCCCCCAGAATTTCACCTCTCTCCAAGGGCCCCTTAAATTAGATTTATGAAAAAACAGTCAAACATATATTTACTTATTTTTATGCTGATTTTTTCCCGCTGAGTTTCAAACTCCTCGCCTATGTCGTTTAAGAGATACACGCTCCGTTAGAAATCTTTCAATCCCCACTTTTCACCCCTTTCACCTCATAATATACACCACATCGAAAAACCCTCAGACACGTGTCTTACTTTTTAATGATGAGTTTATATGCGGTGTATCACATCCCCCAATGAAACCAATTGGGAGATATTGCTGTTCAATGAAATGCAGGTCTACCCCCTTAACACCCCTTTAGAACCAGAATATCCAAAAATCCTCTCTTAGTGGGCATTTGCGGCCCTTGGGGAAGCTGCATACCAAATTTCATTCCAATCCGTTAGGTGGTTTCTGAGATTTCGTGATGAATGAATGAGTGAGTGAGTGGTATTTGACAAATATATAGTAGAAGATATTGTCAAGCCTTAGTTATGCTAAACTCAGTTGACAGGGCTGTGTGAGTAGTTGAGTAACTAACGGGATTTCAAGTAAAGATCCTCATTTTCTATACCGGTAGTGCAGAGCGCAAATCGCATCCAGTCGGCCGTGTCTCGACTTGAGCTATGTTGCCATGGAAACTATCTGCCTTGCCATTCCTTCATGAGTATATTTTATGATTTGATTAGCCTGTGATTGAGTGCAAAAGGACCGAAATCAGAAGAATGAGCAAGACTATCGAAAATTCATGTAGCCAGCGGTTCCTTCTGGGTCCTAAACTATGTGTATGCAAAATTTGGTTGAGATTTCTGGAACGGTGTAGATTTGTATACGGAACAGACCCACCCACATACATACCCACATACATACATACATACAGACTTTCACTTTTATATATACGATATATGTATATCAGTTTCTTGTGGACACGATAACTGCCGTAATTTTGCACCAATCACTTTGAAATTTCTACCGAATATGTATACCCATAAAATCTCGGTCGAGTTGGTTACTGGGCTAAATCGGTCGAAGGGGATGAAAATGGGGGACTTTTTTCTCGAAAAAATGAAATATTGCTATAACTCTCTTAATATGTGAAATATCGAAGGAAGGAAGGAAGGAAGGAAGATTGTAGTTTTACGTGACCGTGAATCTTGTGATTATGAGCCACGGGACCTCCTTTTTACGTGGAATCCGAACCACAGGACATGGCATTTCACATCGAAAATCTCACATGCATTGACCGGGAATCGAACCCGGACCGCCTTGGTGAAAGGCATACAGCTAGACCGCTGAGCCACCACGCCCCATGTGAAATATCGAATCCGTTCAAAGTTCATACTATGTGCCGAATAAAGCTCGAAAATTTATGTTTGAAGAGTTTTTTTATAGCACCAACCATTGACCAAAGGGGTGGGAAAAAGTGGGTTTTTCGGGAAACATTAATCATATCTCTCTTAATAGGCACAATATCAAAACCGTCAGAAAGAATTTTTGATATGATTCATAATGTTGAATTTTGGGCTTATGCCGTGTTTTATTATATTGCAATTCGACGCGTTTCGAAAGAAACCATGTCTTTCATCGTCAGGAATAATCTGGAATACGACAATGTTGCTAAGAGAAAGCAACGAAGAACATATAGAAGGTGCCCAAAGATGGACGCCATTATAGCCCCATGTTAGGGACAACGGAAAGCAGCAGTGAATTACTTTCTCAGGGTTCTGATAATAGGTAGCCAGGATTCACTGAGATTGTAGCCGGTGTCGCGGTTGAAATTATCTGGGTGTTTACGTATTTCAACCGCCTCCCTGATGATTCTGGGACGATATTGCTTTATACGGGCAAGAACATCCACCCCTTGGAACATGACATCATGGCCAGGTGTTAAAGCATGATCGGCAACAGCTGATTTATCAGGTTGAATGAGCCTGATACATCTATTATGTTCCTTAATGCGAGTGCATATTGTTCTCGAAGTCTGCCCGATGTAAACCTTGCCACAAGTACAGGGAACTCTGTAGATACCCGGTTGTTGCAATTTAGGCAAACTGTCCTTAGTTGGTCGCAGGAGTTGCCTAATCTTAACAGAAGTTCCAAATACAGTCCGTATATTGTATCGACGTAGGATTTTAGCAATACGATCCGTTGTGTTATGTATGTACGGAAGGTAAGCAGTTCCTCTTACATCTCTTTTCTCAACTGACGTCCTATTATTATTTGTTGGTTTCAGAACCGTAGAAATCAAAGCCTTGCTATAACCGTTGCTCTCAAAGGTGGTTCGCAGAGTGTTAATTTCTTCTTGTAAAGAATACACTTCACAAATCCTCCTAGCCCTGGTAGTTGTAAGGATACCATGTTTCTGGGCAGGGTGATGGTGAGAACTTGCGTGGAGATATCTATTGGTGTGTGTTGGCTTACGAAAAACGCTGTGTCCTAAAGATCCATCCTCTTTCTTGGTGACGAGAACATCTAAAAAGGTATTTTGCCGTCAGATTCCTTTTCCATGGTGAAACAAATAGAAGGGTGCTGGAGATTAAGGTGATCCAGGAAATGGCTAAGATTTTCCTCACCTTCCGTCCAAACAACGAACGTGTCATCCACATAACGCCACCAGATCTTCGGTTTGAAAGGAGCCGACGACAAAGCTTTCTCTTCAAAGTTCTCCATGAAGAAATTAGCCACAACAGGAGAGAGAGGACTACCCATGGCCACACCATCAGTCTGCTCATAAAAATTCCCATTCCATAGAAAGTAGGAGGAGGTCATGCAGTGATAAAAAGTCTTGTGATGTCTTCAGGAAAAAAGCCATTAATGAGAGACATAACACCATCAATAGGTACTCTCGTAAACAGAGACACCACGTCGAGACTCACTAGAATATCACCCGGCTGAAGTGTTATAGCTTTTAACTTTTCCACGAAGTGTGTGGAATCCTTAATGTACGAAGGCGTGTTACCCAGAAGCGGCTGAAGTAGTCTTCCTAAGTATTTGGAAAGGGCATATGTAGGAGAACCAATCGTCCTAACAATAGGTCTAAGAGGAACATCTTCCTTATGTATTTTAGGAAGACCATAGAGTCTCGGAGGAATAGCATCCCCTCTAAGGAGAGTCTTCGCTGCATCCGCTGGAATAGATGATTGCTTGATCAATTTGACGGTGACATTTGAGTAGCGAGTAGTAGGATCACGACTATTAATCCTATATACAGGATCTGATAACAAAGACGAGATCTTGGAATCATAATCAACCTTATCCAATACCACTGTCGCGTTACCCTTGTCAGCGGGGAGAACGATAATATCAGAATTGTCCCTTAGATCTTTAAGTGCCCGGCTTTCGCCTTGTTTTAAGTTGGTGTTAGGTGGCTTAGCTGTCTTGAGAACTCGGGAACATTCTTGTCTGGCTTCCTCGGCCTCTTCAGGTGTGAGGTGATGTACTGAGGATTCTACGGATGTAATAAGTTCTTCAATAGGAATTCTTCTAGGCGCTACAGCAAAATTGAGACCTTTAGCGAGAACTGCCTGTTGGGTATCACTTAGGGGCTTGCTGGACAAATTTACGACAACCTTGTTAGCATCAAGTCTAATGGCTTGAGATTTCTGCAACTGACATAACCTATCATATTTGGAAATATGTCTGTCCCTCACCTGATCTAGAACGCTGTTAGCTTGCACTGAAGAAATACGATCAAAGATATTCCATAATTCCTCACTTACGAAGTTTGAGAGGCGTAGATGTAGCTGTAGTAACTCCCTCGAAATAAAATCCAACTGCTTACGAGTATGCTGTAACCTCTCTATCAATAACGCCTTGCTTGCACGACGATAGATTCTCGTTGCCTTAGGTGTTCTGAAGGAATGCTTCAACATAACAAAATTCGGTAGAATATCATGATCCCGGCATCTTAGGAGAAAAGCGAGTGAAGAGATTAGACACACCTTCTTGCGTCGTAACCTACTGAATCTAGACATCAGTCGGAAAATATCCTCCCCATAGAGGTTTCTAATATTGTCATTTAGACTTTCACGGCCCGTGTTATTATTCATAATGTTGAATTTTGGGCTTATGCCGTGTTTTATTATATTGCAATTCGACGCGTTTCGAAAGAAACCATGTCTTTCATCGTCAGGAATAATCTGGAATACGACAATGTTGCTAAGAGAAAACAACGAAGAACATATAGAAGGTGCCCAAAGATGGACGCCATTATAGCCCCATGTTAGGGACAACGGAAAGCAGCAGTGAATTACTTTCTCAGGGTTCTGATAATAGGTAGCCAGGATTCACTGAGATTGTAGCCGGTGTCGCGGTTAAAATTATCTGGGTGTTTACGTATTTCAACCGCCTCCCTGATGATTCTGGGACGATATTGCTTTATACGGGCAAGAACATCCACCCCTTGGAACAAGACATCATGGCCAGGTGTTAAAGCATGATCGGCAACAGCTGATTTATCAGGTTGAATGAGCCTGATACATCTATTATGTTCCTTAATGCGAGTGCATATTGTTCTCGAAGTCTGCCCGATGTAAACCTTGCCACAAGTACAGGGAACTCTGTAGATACCCGGTTGTTGCAATTTAGGCAAACTGTCCTTAGTTGGTCGCAGGAGTTGCCTAATCTTAACAGAAGTTCCAAATACAGTCCGTATATTGTATCGACGTAGGATTTTAGCAATACGATCCGTTGTGTTATGTATGTACGGAAGGTAAGCAGTTCCTCTTACATCTCTTTTCTCAACTGACGTCCTATTATTATTTGTTGGTTTCAGAATCGTAGAAATCAAAGCCTTGCTATAACCGTTGCTCTCAAAGGTGGTTCGCAGGGTGTTAATTTCTTCTTGTAAAGAAGACACTTCACAAATCCTCCTAGCCCTGGTAGTTAGAGTTGTAAGGATACCATGTTTCTGGGCAGGGTGATGGTGAGAACTTGCGTGGAGATATCTATTGGTGTGTGTTGGCTTACGTCGTGCAAGCAAGGCGTTATTGATAGAGAGGTTACAGCATACTCGTAAGCAGTTGGATTTTATTTCGAGGGAGTTACTACAGCTACATCTACGCCTCTCAAACTTCGTAAATGAGGAATTATGGAATATCTTTGATCGTATTTCTTATTCAATAACCACAAGAGAAGAATATACACATGGATGAGACCAGGAGATACAGGGCGTTACCAAATCGACTTCATTATGGTCAAGCAGAGGTTTCGAAACCAGATTTTGGATTGTAAAACATATCCTGGTGCTGACATAAACTCTGATCACAATCTGGTTGTAATGAAATGCAGATTAAAGTTGAAGAAACTGAAGAAAAGTCAAAAGCCAAAAAGGTGGGCAATAGACAGACTGAAAGAGAAGGATGTAAACGAAAGATTCAAGAAGAGTATAAAGGAAGGACTAATGAAAAACCCTAAACAAACTTCAATTGCAGACGAATGGGCACTTTTGAAGAATGAAATAACAAAATCCGCAGAAGAAAACATTGGTAGGAAAGAAAGAATAGGTAGAAAACCGTGGATCACTCAGGATATACTAGAATTGATGGATGAAAGGCGGAAACACAAGAATCTAAGAGATGAAAAGGGGAAAGCAGAATACAGACGTCTGAGAAATGAGGTTAACAAGAAGTGCAAGGAAGCGAAAGAAGAATGGTTGCAAGAGAAATGTGCAGGTATAGAAAATTGTCTGAAATTAGGAAAAGTAGACACAGCTTATCGAAGGATTAAGAATACTTTTGGGGAAAAGAAGACTAAGTGCTGTAATATTAAGGACACAAATGGAAAGCCTCTGACAGATAGGGAAGAAAAGGTTGAGAGATGGAAAGCTTACATAGAGTGCTTGTATAATGGAAAGGAGATAGAGAATCATGTAATGGAAAGGGAGGAGGATATTGATGAGGATGCAAAAGGAGATTTAATATTGAGATCAGAATTTGATAGAGCTTTGGAAGACTTAAGCAGGAACAAAGCACCAGGCATAGATGATATACCGATTGAGTTGCTACGCTGCATAGGGGATGAAGGTCTGATCAGGTTATTTCACTTGGTGTGTAGGATTTATGAGACAGGTGAGGTACCCCCTGATTTCAAGAAGAATGTAATCATCCCTATACCAAAGAAAATGGGAGCTGACAGATGTGAAGATTACCGTACAATCAGCTTGATTACTCATGCTTCAAAGATCCTGTCTAGAATAATTTACAAGAGGATTGAAAGCCAGATAGAAACGGAGTTGGGTGAAGACCTGTTTGGTTTCAGGAGAAATGTAGGAACAAGGGAAGCTGTACTAAGTCTTAGGCTGATTTTAGAAGGTAGAATAAGGAAAGATAAGAGAACGTTCATGGCTTTTGTAGACTTAGAAAAGGCATTTGATAACGTTGATTGGACTAAATTGTTTGACATTTTGAAATCAATTGGAATAAAGTACAGGGATAGGAGGGTGATATACAATCTGTACAGAAACCAGACAGCAGTCATTCGAGTTGAAGGACATGAGAGAGAAGCTGGTATTCAGAAAGGTGTAAGGCAAGGCTGCAACTTATCACCCATACTTTTCAATCTTTACATTGAACAAGCAATGAAGGAAATTAGAGAAAAAATTAAAGTGGGAGTGAAGATTCAAGGAGAAATAATTTCAACTCTGAGATTTTCTGATGACATCGTCATCTTGGCCGACAAGCCTGAGGATTTGAATGAGTTTTTGAATGGTATGGACTCCGTCTTACGGAAAGAATTCATGATGAAAATAAATAAATGTAAAACAAAAATACTGGAATGCAGCCGAAATAAATCAGAAACCTCTATGGAGATCAAATTGGCAGGTGAAAAGCTGAAGGAAGTAGGAGACTTCTGTTACTTAGGAAGCAGAATAACCAGTGATGGACGAAGCAAAGAGGATATTAAAAGTAGGTTGGCTCAGGCAAAGAAAGCATTTCTACAAAAAAGGAATCTGCTGACATCGAATATAGATTTAGGTATTAAGAAGTCATTTTTGAAAGCCTTTGTATGGAGCGTGGCGCTCTATGGAAGTGAAACTTGGACTATTGGTGCAGCAGAAAAGAGGAGAATTGAAGCATTTGAAATGTGGTGTTACAGGAGAATGATGAAGATCAGATGGGTAGATAGGGTTACAAACAAAGAGGTATTAAGACGAGTGGGAGAGGAGAGATGTTTCTGGCGACTGCTAATGAAGAGAAGAGATAGGTCGGTAGGACACATACTAAGACACCCAGGAATAGGAAGCTTAGTTATGGAAGGAAGGGTCGAGGACAAAAACTGTAGGGGTAGACCAAGGTTAGAATATGTTAAACTGCCTCCGATGTAGGGTGTCGGAGCTATGTAGAGATGAAACGATTAGCTCAGGACAGGGAGGCATGGAGAGCTGCATCAAACCAGTCAAAAGACTGAAGACTCAAAGAACATTTCTTCAGTGCAAGCTAACAGCGTTCTAGATCAGGTGAGGGACAGACATATTTCCAAATATGATAGGTTATGTCAGTTGCAGAAATCTCAAGCCATTAGACTTGATGCTAACAAGGTTGTCGTAAATTTGTCCAGCAAGCCCCTAAGTGATACCCAACAGGCAGTTCTCGCTAAAGGTCTCAATTTTGCTGTAGCGCCTAGAAGAATTCCTATTGAAGAACTTATTACATCCGTAGAATCCTCAGTACATCACCTCACACCTGAAGAGGCCGAGGAAGCCAGACAAGAATGTTCCCGAGTTCTCAAGACAGCTAAGCCACCTAACACCAACTTAAAACAAGGCGAAAGCCGGGCACTTAAAGATCTAAGGGACAATTCTGATATTATCGTTCTCCCCGCTGACAAGGGTAACGCGACAGTGGTATTGGATAAGGTTGATTATGATTCCAAGATCTCGTCTTTGTTATCAGATCCTGTATATAGGATTAATAGTCGTGATCCTACTACTCGCTACTCAAATGTCACCGTCAAATTGATCAAGCAATCATCTATTCCAGCGGATGCAGCGAAGACTCTCCTTCCAGGGGATGCTATTCCTCCGAGACTCTATGGTCTTCCTAAAATACATAAGGAAGATGTTCCTCTTAGACCTATTGTTAGGACGATTGGTTCTCCTACATATGCCCTTTCCAAATACTTAGGAAGACTACTTCAGCCGCTTCTGGGTAACACGCCTTCGTACATTAAGGATTCCACACACTTCGTGGAAAAGTTAAAAGCTATAACACTTCAGCCGGGTGATATTCTAGTGAGTCTCGACGTGGTGTCTCTGTATACGAGAGTACCTATTGATGGTGTTATGTCTCTCATTAATGGCTTTTTTCCTGAAGACATCACAAGACTTTTTTATCACTGCATGACCTCCTCCTACTTTCTATGGAATGGGAATTTTTATGAGCAGACTGATGGTGTGGCCATGGGTAGTCCTCTCTCTCCTGTTGTGGCTAATTTCTTCATGGAGAACTTTGAAAAGAAAGCTTTGTCGTCGGCTCCTTTCAAACCGAAGATCTGGTGGCGTTAAGTGGATGACACGTTCGTTGTTTGGACGGAAGGTGAGGAAAATCTTAGCCATTTCCTGGATCACCTTAATCTCCAGCACCCTTCTATTTGTTTCACCATGGAAAAGGAATCTGACGGCAAAATATCTTTTTTAGATGTTCTCGTCACCAAGAAAGAGGATGGATCTTTAGGACACAGCGTTTTTCGTAAGCCAACACACACCAATAGATATCTCCACGCAAGTTCTCACCATCACCCTGCCCAGAAACATGGTATCCTTACAACTACCAGGGCTAGGAGGATTTGTGAAGTGTATTCTTTACAAGAAGAAATTAACACTCTGCGAACCACCTTTGAGAGCAACGGTTATAGCAAGGCTTTGATTTCTACGGTTCTGAAACCAACAAATAATAATAGGACGTCAGTTGAGAAAAGAGATGTAAGAGGAACTGCTTACCTTCCGTACATACATAACACAACGGATCGTATTGCTAAAATCCTACGTCGATACAATATACGGACTGTATTTGGAACTTCTGTTAAGATTAGGCAACTCCTGCGACCAACTAAGGACAGTTTGCCTAAATTGCAACAACCGGGTATCTACAGAGTTCCCTGTACTTGTGGCAAGGTTTACATCGGGCAGACTTCGAGAACAATATGCACTCGCATTAAGGAACATAATAGATGTATCAGGCTCATTCAACCTGATAAATCAGCTGTTGCCGATCATGCTTTAACACCTGGCCATGATGTCATGTTCCAAGGGGTGGATGTTCTTGCCCGTATAAAGCAATATCGTCCCAGAATCATCAGGGAGGCGGTTGAAATACGTAAACACCCAGATAATTTCAACCGCGACACCGGCTACAATCTCAGTGAATCCTGGCTACCTATTATCAGAACCCAGAGAAAGTAATTCACTGCTGCTTTCCGTTGTCCCTAACATGGGGCTATAATGGCGTCCATCTTTGGGCACCTTCTATATGTTCTTCGTTGCTTTCTCTTAGCAACATTGTCGTATTCCAGATTATTCCTGACGATGAAAGACATGGTTTCTTTCGGAACGCGTCGAATTGCAATATAATAAAACACGGCATAAGCCCAAAATTCAACATTATGAATAATAACACGGGCTGTGAAAGTCTAAATGACAATTTTTGATATGACCCACCATTACGCCAAGGGATGAGAAAAATGATTTCGGAATTGTAAGAAAATGCCAAGAGCTATCAGTGATTGCCATGGCAACACTACTAAATTGATGAGGGATGAGCCATCAGACGTTGCCATGACAGCGCACTTGCGCGAGATCAGATTCAGATTTCCATCTGACTAAGTGTGAAGCGGCTTCGGTGACGTAACTGGTAGCATGCCCAAGGTCGCGGGTTCAAAGCCGGCCAAAGTCGTCGGATTGTCTAAGAGCGCTAAAAATCCCTCAGTATGCTTTCCTTTGGAGGGGAGGTTCCAACGTTCGTTGCGAGTTGCTGATTGCGGTGGCATCTAGTAGCCAAGTTCACAGTTAGGTGTCGTTGACGGTAGTATCGGGTAGCAACATTAGGAACTACTGCTTGAAATTGAGCGTCTGCATTCCTTACCTGAATTACAGACTAATACAGCCATCACAATTCACACCGTTTATCAGACAGATTCTACACTCACCCAAAGTACACGGGGTTAGATGACCGCGTTGTCGCAGCCCCTAAACTGAGGAACCAACCAACATCTCTGCGGGAGATATAATTTTGCGTGAAGAAGTAACAGACCGTTACATAGTTACACATCACTGTCGAAACCTTGCATAAGGACAGTGTGACCACAAGTATAAAAATGGACTCCAAATGACAAGAAGGTTACCGTCATCATAAGAAATGTTTAAAATATGCATAAAATGACGAAAAACAATGTTAATTAATCTCCAATAATAAAATACTTTCACGCAATAAATGAGGTCTGATCCTTCTACGAAAACCTGCATATTCTGCCTATTTTCGACTATCCCCAAGTTTGTCCGGTGAAATCTACCTCCACCTTCCGGCGTGCCGAGAGGACTTTTTTTAAGTCCAGGAAGGTACAGCAAATACACTGAAGAAAATGAAAATTGCAACACCATGTAGGAATGTGAACGATCAAAGTTTCAGACCCATTGGATTGTTGCTACAGGTCTCCCCACGTAATTGGTCGCGGAGGAATCAACTCCAGTATACGGACTCTGGTGTAGCGTAGTTGACTTGCAGTCTCTGCAGTGAAATGTTCCCCGTCAAACATGCCTCGACGACAGAGAAGAGCACGCTATCAGCAACTGTCGCCGTTTGAGAGGGCTTGGATAATTGGGCTGTGTGAGGCTGGATTATCGCTAAGGACAGTCGCTGCACGTGTTGGCCGACAGGCATCTACGGTACAACGTGTATGGCAGCAGTGGTCAAATGAAGGTACCCACACTCGTAGACTTGGCAAAGGCCCAGCGCGACAGACAACTGTGAGAGAGGATCGCCGCATCATTCGGATGGCCCGGATGGAACCCCATGCAACAGCAGCGCAAATTCGAGCAGCTGTGGCACCCCACGATACACAACAAACAGTTGGTAATCGCCTGCGTGCTGATGACTTACGATCCCGTGTCCCTGCAGAAGGTGTTCCATTGACCCCACAACAGAGTCGTGTAAGGCTGGTCTGGTGTCGATAACGATCGACGTGGGTCGACGAATGGCATAGGGTCGTCTTTAGTGATGAATCGCGCTTCTGTCTTGCTCGCAGTGATCGCCGGAATCGTGTGCGCCGACGTACCGGGGAGAGGGGCCGCCCAGACCTTATTGTCGAGAGGCACACAGGGCCAACACCAAGCATTATGGTCTGGGGAGCTATTGTCTTTAATGTGAAATCACAATTAGTGCTTGTTAAGGGCACTATGACTGCTCGACAGTACGTTGATAGGCTACTCAATCCAGTGGTTGCCCCTATGATGGCGAACATTGCTAATGGGATGTTTCAGCAGGGCAATGCCCGGGTTCGCACTGCAGGCATCTCCAGAGAAGCTCTCCACGACATCACAACCTTAGAATGGCCCGCCAGATCCCCGGACCTCAGTCCTATTGAGGGTCGTCTTTAGTGATGAATCGCGCTTCTGTCTTGCTCGCTGTGATCGCCGGAATCGTGTGAGCCGACGTACCGGTGAGAGAGGCCGCCCAGACCTTATTGTCGAGAGGCACACAGGGCCAACACCAAGCAGTGATGGGTCAACAACTGGCCAACCGTCCTCAGCCACCCACAACTCTGGAACAACTGACCCGTGCAGTGCAGCAAGCATGGGCCACAATTCCTCAGGAAGTGATCCTGGGCCTTATTGACTCCATGCCTCGCAGAATTCATCAATGTATTGCAGCTCGTAGTGGGCACATCCTGTATTGATTGTTGTCCAAACTTGCGGTCAGAGGGACCTGTAAGTGTAATCGTCGAATCACAACCGAACACTCGTCCTGCATGTTCAATTGCAACAATGTAGCACCACTCCTTCTGGGTGTTGCAATTTCCATTTTCTTCAGTGTAACTGAATCCTAACATAAAATTGAAATCCTTATCCTTTATTCGTCCAAGTTCAATATATTCCTGACCTACTATTTGTAAGTATATTGCTCAATGACGGTGGGATCTCTGATCCTAAAAATCAAATTTAATGTCCTAAAAGAAATTGTTATTTATTCTCAAACTTATTATTAAAATCAGGAGATTGTTCAACAAAATTTAAAAATCTAAAATCCATTGTCAAATTTACATCACATTCCGAGTAAATTCACATTCATTATCACTTGACTCATGTTTGATTTCGAAGCTTTGAACCGTTCTTTTCCTTCATTTGGGATGAATTTATTTTAACATTCTCTCTCTATATATTTCTTTTACGATTTGACAAATTATATTTGTCAAGCTAGACTAACGTTCGTCCAGCTACTTTGGTTGGTTGGTTCTTACGTTTAGGGGCTGCGACAACGCGGTCATGTAGCCCCGTGTACTTTGGGTGTGTGTAGAATCTGTCTGATAACCGGTGTTAATTGTGATGACTGTATTAGTGTGTGTTATCTGTTTTTTTAATTCAACTAAGTACTGCAACTTAGAATTTTTCAAATAGTTCCCACTTTTGCCGCCAAGTGCCACCTTCAACGACTACTAGGCCAAGTTCAGAACTTAGCTACTAGACGCCACCGCAGTAGGCTCTTGGCAACGAACGTAATGTTAAGGGCCGAGCCCTTAGGGCTCAGGACCCTACGACCCTAAAAGGGAGAAAGGACCTACACCACTGACCTCACACGCTGGACATCAACATCTAAACCTACGACCACCAGAATGCTCCAAAAACACCTAATCACCTGCTTCTACCCAAAATCCACCCCCAGGCTGGGAATATAAAAAGCCTATACATTTTCTTTACACTGTAAGGAGACGGCCACTCGACACAAGGTGGTTACCCAACATCTTACAGCACACATACACAAAGACACTATCGCCGGTATCTAGAGCATCAACAATGTCGACACGCCGACTCAGCAACTCGAGAACCTTTAAGAGGAAGGCCCCGAGGAGACCAAAAATCTGTTGCGGCCCACGGCTGTGTGCATCTGTTTCCAGCTCTGACGCATCGTCATCACCAGGTGAGAGAGTGTGCTCAGACTTCCTCATTAACTTGTAATCCTTCATCCACACCTACACTTACAATTGTATTACATTTGTCCCTCACTAAAGGGACTCTGCAATTACCATAACTGATCAAATGAACACTTGATCAGTAACCTGCACTTTGTATATCATTTCACACTGACTTAACACCTGTACGCCCAACCTGTTCTTTCCTAATTGTCCCTGACCGTGAATACTAGGAAGTGCAACATCAGGTATTCCATTGTGCTCACATAGTAGTAAGTCAGCCAGCGGCCGAGCCGCCGACTCTGCAGAGAGGCTCGCTCCTACTCGCTCATATTTAATCGCTACTCTCAATTAATAGCTCCCTCATAGTCGCACATCCCTTGGCAAGTAATCGCACCCCCATAGATTTGTACCCCCATTACATTACATCCTTTTACAAACACGTACACTTGCAGTTTCCCCCAATTACGCAGAAACTTGCACCCTTTAGGAAACCACCCCTAAATTAGATATCAACACTCACTTTTTCGTCCCATCCCCTAACACCGGGATTGAACAAATTGGTGGAGGCCGGGTACCACGCAAATTAAGGGTAGGGACTCATACATTGAGCCCTCGTGGTAGATCGGTAGAAGTACCTGGCGCAGCCAAGCAAAAGTAGGAAAAAGTAGATTTTTTTTGTATATACTCTATTTATTTTTCTTTTTTGAACAGTAGGGGGGATTTTTAACCCACCCACCCCAGTATAGCGAGTCATTGTAGAACATAATTCTTTTTATTTTTTAACACATATAAATATGAACACACCCGCACGACAGGCCATGCTGAGGAACATTGATTTGTACCAGGGGATCATAGCATCCCACAGCAGAATTAGGGCACAGCAGGACCGCTTGCGAGGAGTGCAAGAGCTCATGCGCATGCAGTATGGACCGATCATGAGGGCACTTACCAACCCGCAGAGTACCAGCGGTAAGTCCCGGAAAATCAGGGCTAGAATAGCTACACTTAGAACACAATTAAATCTCACACACTGGCGGCTACATAAAAGACACGATGAGCTGACATATCAATACTACACACTGAGGGAGGAACACCATAGGGTGCAAACACAGAATACAAAGGTAGCCGACCAAGCCAAAGAGCTCACGAGCGATTACGCCGAGCTTTGGGGCGAATTTGTAATGCTCCAAGCTACTAACATTCATTTTGAGCTGGCAATAGGAAACCTCACAAAGCACAGAGACGACATCGACGTAAACACATTAACGCAACAATTCACACGTATCTCAGATACCAACAAAACAAGGGGAAAGGAGACAGCCGTGGCCATACCACAGAAACCGGCCAGGTTAGGCTCCAAAACACTGCAGGGGCATTCACTTTCATATACACAATTTTCAGCGCCTGTTCAGAGGGCAATTTTGCCAGAACGAAGGCCAAACCATACCCCAGCCCCATCAGGACAAATGCACTTTCAATCTCTCAGGGTGCAAAACGCACGCCTTGGCATACTGCCCAGGCGCAAACACAAAGTACACGGGGCATAAGGAAGGTTTTATTACCTACCCCACAAGGCCAGGCAGACAGAAGGACACCCACCCATATAGACACTGCTGGGGCAGTGCGAAGGCAAGGCAGCCCTTCAGGCGCCAGCATACCTAGGCCGATAAACAGGCACCACGGTGAACATAGGCCCCAGCTCACTTTACTAAAAACACCCCAGGTAAATGGTAGTAAAGCACCACAATGGGAACCAAGAGCCTATGCCTTCGTCATAGGGCGAAGTCACTCAACACGACGGGCAATGGCACTCGGTTGGCAGTGAAATTCACTGACCAGGGAAATCCAAATGTTCCCAGGCCCAGATACACAAAACAATTTTTTTTTCACAAAAAAACACTAAGATACTCGCAAACCCTCACAATACGGGGCAATACACACACAGCTTTTCATAAGAAACACTCAAACACTAATACGCCCTCACAAAATAGGGGCGCATATATGTCCCAAAATTATACGGTGTATAGGCCTATATATATAATGTGATTCACATGTGCACATTATTCCTTACATTGCCTACACTAAAGGTAAAACAGAGATATCCGTGTAGAATATAGCCCTTATTAAAGAGGCCGAATGTGCCAAAAAGGGTAGGGATTCGGATGAGACCGAACCCAGGCTCCCAGAGAGGACCAACACACATTTACACACACGGCAATGGAGAACACATAATTATAAAACGTTTCGTACACACTAGCATTCATTCACACAGAGACACACTATAAAACATATTTCCCAGATGCCCTAGACAAGGTATCCCGTAAGGGAAAGCATACCTTATAAATGTATAAATGTAAGAAGGGCATGGATATTCTATGTTATATTACTATGTCACATTGTAAGACACTGCGCAAAATGTGCGCCACAGAACAGGATAATTTTCCTCATCCCCTTCGACAGTGGCTAAGCTAAGTGTGAACACCATAGGGTGAAATCCCAGACTTAGGGGAACCCCACATATTTTCGCAAGGCATACAGTAAGCTCAATTGCCACAAAAAAGTCAGTAAAACTAACAAAAGTTATCACAGAGACACAGGCCTAAGAGGCAACAGGAATAATCATCCTGAACAAAGACGGTCTCAAACCCGCGACCTTCTGCATACCAGGAACGCAAGGCCATCCATATGGAGGCCACAGACATAAGAGACAGTCCATATAACACACCTTAATGAGCACAAAATAGCATAGCGGAATTCCTATTCGAAATAATTACACGATATGGCCTATTCCAAACCTTATTGTCCGATAGAGGGACTATTTTCACTTCAAGGGAGCTCCAACAGTTTTTGGAGATACTGAGAATACGGGCATACACGACAACAAGCTTCTCACCCCAAACAAATGGGCTAACGGAAGCTATGAATAAAATAATAGGGACAGCACTAGCAAAATTCACGGGGAACACAGGGACAGACTGGGATAATTACCTACATCCCATCACTATCAGCTATAACACCTCGATATCCACAGCCACATAACACTCTCCACACTTTCTGTTATATGGCTACACACCCAGAAGCCCAATATACAATATATGCATCCCCCAGGACACCCATCAGACAATACAGCCCGGTTAGAATATTTACAGATAGTGCGAATGAACGCGAGGAGAAACATAACCGCGGCACAAAGAAGGCAAAGAGAGCGGCACGATAGTAAACACAAGCACGTGGAGTACACGCCAGGGCAACTGGTCATGATTTCCAGTTCCGCCGGAAAAAATAACGTGTCCGAGTTCCTGATGCCACGCTGGACAGGTCCCTTCAAGGTTTGCAGGAAGATATCCGACCTGAACGTGTGGCATGGACACAAACTTATAAAGGACACAATACACGCCCGCCGAATGAAAGCATACCATACAAGAACAATAACACTCACTAGTAAGGGGGGAAAGGCCGCGAAGAGGAAAGGAAATGGCTCTACTAACAGAAAGGGTAAGAAAGCCAAACGGTAGGACTCGGACCGCGAGGACCTCACCCAAATAGAGAGAACAATATAACAAAGCTGCCACCTGCACCTAGTTTGCCAGACATGCGACTAGAGGCCATGAAGTACACATACACAGATGCATAAATTCCACAGACAGAGACATCATAATCAAGGCGCAGACACTTAACAAACACGGTAGAATACAGAAATTGAGAACGCGGTAATTGTAAGTAGACGCAGGATCTTTTACAGGGCATTCGGGAGATTGGTTGGAACAAAGCACACAACTCTCACCGTACACGTAGCCACGACAAGGAATGGCACATAAACAAAAATACACAGGGCAAAAACTTATTACAGTTAGTGTTGGACGAATGGTAGAGCAATTCACGCAAAGGCACAACACGAGTACTTCACATTTGAGGTGTCAGACGGCCAGGAAGCAGTCTGCTATCCAGCATGTGTTATCGCATATGCAACACGACACTCGTGCAAGGTCAGCGCGAACGCGCGTTGTACAAGACGGCCAGAACAAGAACGTAGCACGATCATAATAACATTACACTCGATAGAAACTCATTCATGACAGATTCAACACCCCAATACGCCCACAAATCAAAATCACGCGTAACCAAAACGCTCACAAACACTATACACAGGGCATATTTTTACGTACACATGCCTGTTTCGTAGTAATCGCTAGGATAGCCGAAAGAGGGCGTTAGCGAACGCACAAAGATCCGTACCATACATTGGCGGGTCGCGTCAAGGCCACATGTCTGGGAAATACGCAGTCACACAACGCAAACATAGTACATAATCTACAACCTCCGATAGAGTAAGCGTGCCTAGCAAAAAGTTAGCCAATGACAGCTAGTTGCGAATTACGCTACCAGAGGCCACACGGTAAAACACAGTAGGTATACATAATTTAGGGTCCACATTATAGCTAAGGACGGGCGGCCCAACGGATAACAGGGAGATAGGTTGACCGACTGAAGATCAACCAAGGCAGGTA
Organism: Meconema thalassinum; assembly: GCA_946902985.2. Taxonomy (NCBI): domain Eukaryota; kingdom Metazoa; phylum Arthropoda; class Insecta; order Orthoptera; family Tettigoniidae; genus Meconema; species Meconema thalassinum. The sequence continues at coordinate 435,515,057 of OX336394.1, forward strand.
CACAGGTCACAGGACAACATAAAACGTACATTCACACAAACAGCCGACACAAAGATGGATATGTACGGGATACATTTTAGAAACACTGGGACTATAAACGAACCAAACATGCATTACCACAAAAGGTGGGAATACCACATTTCAACACTAAACTCCGCGAGTAATTAATGTGGGACAGTCAGAAATACCCCAGAAATCGGACGAGATAGTCTCCGAAGGACGAGACAATAGGCACATTGACACAGGTCAAACAGATTAGGAAGGTCGGATTCCGAAAAACAGCCCAGAAAAAGACATCTTGGGGCAAAAACACACTTTATCACACAAAAGGGGAGTGAAATTACCCCAGACACAGGCCGAGTAGGCTATCTAGAAGTAGATAATAGATAATAGCACTAGGGCAGAGAAATTACGGAAGCCGATTCCAAAAAGGCCTAGTAACAGAAATTCCACAGATTAACACATTGCTCTTTTAAACAAACATATGGCGACACACGGACAGAGGGTCGACAGCAAGTTTTGTTGTCATTCCCGCACGAGGCTGAAGAAACCAGCAACACAAATACTGTAAACCACAACACCGGAAATCGCACGCGGCACACACGGTGCATTCTTGCGTGACGACACCTACGGTATGCGGAACAAAATTTGCAACAGCGAAACGGTACAACATTACATAAACATGCTGACAACAATAGCGGAAGCCACACATTGGCAACACTGGATGTTTACACAGGAAGAGAGGACAGTACTACATTATGTTTTCCCTAAAACATTACTACATGTATGAAAGAACAGACTTAAATTAGGAGACTACACTATTTCAAGCCGACCAGTGATAAACTTTGAACAAGCATACAACGGTGATAGGGAACACTGACGGCGTGTGGCGAGCAGCCCACGTGACACAGATAAGCCGACTCCGATGTCAGGACACGCGTCACGCAGCGGTCCAGCCGGAAGCGAGACGTAAGGCACGACGCGCGCTAAAGCCGCGGCCGTCCCCGTCCGCATGCGCCCAGCACTTAAACGAGCGAGGCAATTCCACACAAACACACAGAATAATTAAGGGCGGCTAAACACAGAATCCATAAAGGAACAATCCACCCCGCCCCGCCCTGAGATTACAAAGGCAATTCCGCCACATCTGTCTATAATCACAAGACACATAAATAGTATAGCGACAGAGGGTTAGCACATATATAACACACCCCATTTGTTTAGAAGACTTAAGCATACAACGCAGGGAGGTACCACAACCATTTTAGAACGCGCTAAGGGCCTAGCCCACGCGTAAAGGGACAAACGAACTCCCACGATATATTAAACATTTGAATTATGAACAGAGGCATAGGATAGTATATAATAGACACATAAAGGACACGGCTATATTTGAAGCCAGATAGACAGGCCAAAGGGAGCAAATACACCCCAGCTACATTATAAATATTTTAGAGGGAATAATCCCGTGAACGGTACAGCCGTCACCATACCCAGAGTGAACAGGCACAGCAAAGGGCGTTCAATAGGACATTATAGATATTTTAGAGGACGCAAGGGATAACAGGCCCACGGGCATTATACAGAATGGTATTTTGAAAGACACTAGATGCGCAAGGCATCTCAACGGTACATAGACGCTCAGCGAGCGCAAATTTTAAAACCATCGGAGAGCGGAAGAAAATGTGGCTCAGCCAAGAGCGAATGGCACACCATGAAAGGAGCACAGGCGGATAACGCACTCAGGATGGCCACAGCATAGCATACGGGCAAACATCCTCACACCCTCCCTTCCATACATCCTAATACCTAACACAAACTTGCACAAACACACATACACATAAAAACACATACACTACATTGAAATTATACATAGGGGTTGATTAGACATTCCTGCTTTACACAAGTACGGGTCTACTGCACCTTGTGCCATACCGCCCCCACCTGAATATTAGAGGTGGTTCGGACACCAATATTAAGCGCCGTATGCGCATCTCTATATATAGAGATGAGGCCACATTAATACACTAACAAATATTTTATTAAATAATCCCGCATGCAGAAGATATACACTTATTATACCCTAACACATCCCTTCTCCTCAAATGAGAGCAGACATGCGCTCATATCCATCGCGATGCATGCGACATCCCACCCAAACACCAAGGGTTATATTTTTTCATACCTGCATGACACATTTTCAATTTTGGACACCTGGGGAAAACCTACCCCATCCACTCACAGTAGAACATCCTCGTAGCATAACTGACTCAGCCACCATAAACATTGAGTCGAACGATGCTGTAACCCTTCCCCACCACGTTTCAACCCTCACTTAACAAATAACAACCTATCGGACCCTACTAGCAAAGGACCCTACATTCCATACACCTACTAACATGTCAAGAAACATAGCAAATCATCAGCGCTGGAGATCCGATGAGGCAATAGAAGGCCAAAAGCAGGCACTGCGATTAGAATGCTCTACAACCCCAGAACACTAAAATTTTACCAAATCAAACTAGTTACTACACATACAAAATTACACTTCCCCCAGTAAAAAGGACTCTGAGGTCACACTAGGTGGTGACAAATATGCACGTCGGCGAGAACCGGAATGCCACAGAAGGGTAGAGCCGGGGAAAAACGGCAATGGATCCTGACCCAGACTAAAGACGGAATAACGAAAGGTCGAAGTGACGGTGACTTAGTGCGGGCAAACGTTGAGATCTCGGGTGTGCCTAGCCTGCCCCCGTGTCGGAGAAGGTTATACCCATTGTGCGCTACGGTCATCGAAGCCAGACCTGCAGGGGAGACTTTTGACGTCTGGTAGGAGAATTAGCCAACTCAGTATTAGACTCAGGAGCGAACCTAGAGACGACCACATTAGGACTAGACTCTTAGCTAGTTGGTAGCCTAAGTAGCGTTCCTAAGGCGGGGAACAAGGCTTCCACTCGTAGGAAGTGAAGATAGTGCGCCAGGGGTTCAGCGGGACAAACCTTTGCCACGCAATACCTCATCCGGACATGGGGCGAAGAGGATTTCCGGACGCTAAATTCCCGGATGATATTATTTTATCGGATGATTTTTCCCGAACGATTTTCCCGTGCCCATGTAAATGGAGGGCAGCGGGCCCCCAGAGCTTAAATGGGAGAGCAGCGAGCCCCCAAAGATGTAAATGGGAGAGCAACGGGCCCAAGAGATGAAAATAGGGAGAGGAGCGACCCCCTCAGAAGGGCTTGGGCAACCCATTAATGAATATAAATATATAATAAATATAAATGAACAATAAGGCGGCTTCCGTGGCTTAGGCGGCAGCACGCCGGCCTCTCACCGCTGGGTCCGTGGTTCAAATCCCGGTCACTCCATGTGAGATCTGTGCTGGACAAAACGGAGGCAGACAGGTTTTTCTCCGGGTACTCCGGTTTTCCCTGTCAACATTTCATTCCAGCAACACTCTCCACTATCATTTCATTTCATCTGTCATGCATTTAATCATTGCCCCAGAGGAGTGCGTCAGGCCTTGGCAGCCGGCATAGTTCATATCCTCGCCGCTAGATCGGGGCTTCATTCATTCCATTCCTGACCCGGTCGGAGACTGGAAGCAGGCTGTGGATATTCAATAAGGCGGCTATAAGCCAAAATTATAAATTAATTATTCCGGTACCTGCAGACGATAATGGATATCCGCGCGAAAGTGTTTGCTACTTTTAGCAACGCAATTACACAGGCCTTCATACACAAACACATTAGTTATTAAGGGGGGAAGTCGACAATTAAATTAAGGGAGCGGAATGCAAGAGGGCTTTGGCCTGGTGGTTTTGGAAACAACCGGTGTTACCAAAATACACACGTGTGGTGCGCCCTGGAGGGGAGAATGCTCCAGGCGATCGCTCCGGTCAAAATTCTAGTACATAAGACAGTTGCATTTGGATGGCAACTTAGACTTACGCAAATTTAACAAGCACTGTTACAAAACAGTAGCTTACAACACATATTTCGGCACTAGATTAAGGACCATTTTGGGGATTTTTTGTATAGCATTAATTACTAGAAACCTAGGTTAAGTACACTTTCACAATACATGATATTAATTCGGCACCATTTAGGGTAAGCCCGACGATTACAAAAACAGTATATGCGACACAAATACGACTTATCGCGTTCAGCACTTGTGAACTGTCACGTTTACAAGGTAAGCCCGATAACAGGGACGTTCTACACGTCGACAACGCGTCGACACGACGGCGTCGACACACTGCCAATAAGGCGTAAGTTTAATTATTCCACGGCGAATTATTCCGTGACGACACGACAGAAATATAGATTCCTGGCAATAAAGCCAGATGAGTAATTATACAGCCTAAAATTAAATAGGGATAGCGATCCCTAGAGATGTAAATGTTCGGCAATCGGCCGTCGAGAAAAGACTCAACAAAGCATATTTCGCGAAGTAACATTCCGCGACATAACTAAGTAAATAAATTTCTTGGCACTAACGCCAGATGAACATTAACACAGCCTATTCTAAATAGCGGGTAGCGACCCCTAGAGTTTAAACAGGCTCAACAGTACATGTATACACGAGACGTCCAAAGAGGTCTCATGGGCGATGGCGCCGAAGCCAACCCTTAAACAGCGCTGCGCGGTAGGTGCGCACAATGATATTGGCCAAAGGTACTATTACTAATCATGTATTTTTCAGAAAAAGAGCTCCACCACTGCAGCAACGAGGGACACCAGATCTGCAGGATGACAGGTGAAAGTAAGGTGCACCGACGACGATACACACAATTACACATTTATATACACTGAAATAACACACAAATACACAAGAGAAACACGATAGCAAAATAGATTAAGGCATAAGTTAGCATAGGAACAAATGGCCACGGAATGATATATGCTCAGTGCATTTATATGTGAAGCTTGTATCTGTATAACAAATTTCATTACAGGGCAGCAGAAAAAAGTGCAATATCAACAATAATTACAATCTCCATTATTTGCAGATGACCAAGGACAGAGATTCACCCCTTATAAATATAAACCCTAGACACACACATCCAACACTAAATATGTCACACACAAACACATTACTCATTGGTTTCAGTTGCACCCTTAAAGGTGACAACGTCAGCGGCCAGCAGTGAACAGTATGCGTGAGATGCTGAACATTGCTGAACGCAAACACATCTCCACACGCAAATGAAGCGTGACTTCAGGATCTAAGGGCGGCACGGAGGTTGTAAGTGCCGAACCTTCGACCCTAAGGTGGAATTCCGACCCACGACGGAAAACGACGAGGTTCCATAATAAGTATAATGAAAGAATAGCGGACTAGCCACTAAACCGCACCAGGAACAGCTGAGTAGGGAATGGCATACAGGGCATGATGGTAGAGTGCGCACGAGGTTAAGAGGTATAGATAAATGGCCACAGCGAGAGATCTCTAAGGTATTGTACAAAAAACAAAATTGTAAATTATAGTTATAAGGTAAGAGTACACAAGCAAAGGTAGGATCACCGTATCCACAAAATAACATTACCCCAGCATTATGGACACAGCTATTGATAACATAAATATAGCACCAAGCGCATACTCACATTGTTCTATTGTACTAGCATGATTATTATTATTATTGCAATTATGATTATTATTATTACTATCATCATAACCAATGTATCCTATACTTTGTCAAAAATGTTATCACAATCTCACATAATATGTCACACCATTTAACACTGCCACATTTTGAACACACTTTTGTTTCTTTCATTTCTTTCTACTAACGTGAAAATTTGTAAAGGTGTCTCATTCAAACCCAGACAAAAAACCTATTTTTGATATAATCCCTTAACGTACACCCGAGACACTTATTTTTCTGTCTTCTTCCATCTTTTACACACTGATATTTTGTCTACACGATGTACATACAGGGAGCAATTTTTTCAGACAGCGCACGGACGGCACAACCACCCGTCCAACCCTGGTTTTTTCCTTCCTGTATGAAACACCAAATATATATGTATATTGTAGGGGCCCTGAGAGGGTGCCCCCTACAAGGTACTGTTCGGGGGGATGAAATAGGAAGAGCTGGAGGCTACCTGGATCTGGAGTGTAAGAGGTGCTAACTAAGGGCTGGTTCGAGGGCGTGTGAGCACTCGAAAAGGGAACTCCCGAATGTACTATCTGAACGGGGGATGCAATTAACGGACTAGCTGCTGGGAGCTCGGAACAGCTGAGATGGGCTTGGGATACCGCTAACGTGTGCGCTGGCGGCTTGCGCTATGAGCAAGCCAAACACTGTGACGTAGCTGCGTGGCTGGCTGCTGGCGTCATGGAGCACATACCTAAGTGTGTTACCTGAATCCTACCGGGGACGGGGGATGAAGGACAGGATCTTAACAATTAACACAATAAACTGAAAGACCAGTGATTTCTACTATGACTGAGTTTAATGGGGTACTTCAGACTTGAAGTACTCCTTGCAGTAGCAAAGCAGTTAATGAACTAGATGCTATTTATAAACCAAGCACTAAGGGGTGAGAGTGTAAATGTCTGCTAGAGGAGTGTGGATCGCTGAGACACTTACCCTTCGGCGTCGGCGTGGTTCTCGGCGTCGGTCCGGCACAAAGTAGCACTGAGGCAGACTGACAGAATGACGGAATGGCAGAATGACCTCGAGGTACCTCACCTCTCCAGTTTTATAGGCTCCTGAGTGCCGCGTGTGCAGAATTGCACTTTTTACAGGATGTGTGGCGTTGGCCGTGGTTATTGGAGTCCAAGCGGCGGGGTTACTGAAGGTTGTCACTATGCCTTTAGGCTCAGATATATGCTATAATTTTATAATGTAGGAGTAGATGTATCAGAGATATTTGGGGACTTGGGTGCATCCCCCGTATGCAACAACTCCTTCGACGGAGCTAGTCATCGTCCTCGATGACGGGACGAGACTAGGCCGTAGGGGTAGTTTATCTTGAGTGTATGTGCGAAGGGTCATCTGTTTCTTTCTTCTATATCTTCTCTCTTCTTTGCTTGTCTTGGTTTCTTCTGATCTGGTCGTAGGTCCTTCGGACAGAAGGTGGGGGGGGGGGGGGGGGTGATCCCCGTGTGGGGTGAGGCGTAGAAGTGAAGATGTCGTAGATGGAGAGGCGGGTAGTGTCGTAGATCGAAGTATGTGGTGGGTCAGTCTATAGTGCCTCGTAGAGTAGGTCTGCCTAGGGTTCGTATCTAGCGATCATGTGTAGGTGTTATGGTGTGGGGAACAACAATTAATTGATATAACCTGTGCAACATTACAACTTTACAATAATATGAAACATAATCAATCAAAACATTGGATAATAGAAAATATAACAAAAAACAAAATATAGTGACATTCATTGTACATAGATATGGTGGGTATCTGGACCCTATATACTCATTAATTATCATCATCATGAATCATCATCAAGAATCATCATTATCCATCACCAATCACCAATCATCATCATCAATCATCAGTAGCATCAATCATCAGCAACATCATTAACATCAATCATCATCATCAATCATCAACACTGTGGGCTACCTCAAGGGGAAAAAACATCGTTGGGGCCTAACGTACCCTCCGTCCTCTCAAGTCTGGACGGGATGAAAAAGTGTCCTTGGGTAGCGAAAATACATTAAATAAAGAATGAAGTGAAAGAACAGATAGAAGAGGGAAAGAAAAGAAATGCCTCGGTGAGTACGTTAAGGGGGTAAGAAAAATGTGTTTATTGTGTGGGGAAGAAAAGGAGGCATTTTTACAGACGTGATTTTAGAAGGATCGGAAGGAAAAGGAAATAAAACATTGTGGTACCACTTGTGGCGTGTATGACAATTATTCATGGGAAAAGAAAAACAGTGTGAACAATTCGCAACAGTGTCGGCCTGGTACTCTGGGCCGAAATTACCAAGGAAACTCTCGCTCTCTGTCTCTCTCTCTCTTGCCGTAGCACCAACATCTGAACTTACAAAGAATACATAATCATGTCCACCCATGTGGACATCTTACAAATAGATTTGAAGCGCGCTATACCTCTAAAACTATGATCTTAATTCGAATCTAATCTAGGCCATGGCAAAACTATCAATATGTCTATGGATCATCCCCCGTGGGAGGACGGTCCATCCTAGCGAGGAAGGTTGTGTCTTACATATTGTGAGTACAACCTTCGCCGCCTCTCATTGCAGGTGTCAGTTTTTGGGATCCGTCCAGCGGGAGTGGATATTCCACAGTTATCACCAACCGTGGGACGGATGTCAGTCGAGTACTGTCATAACGCTGTGGAAAAAAGTGTGATAGCCGGGGGTGTGTCGGCTCTGTGTAGAGTAGAGGGTGCGACTGGCGCGTGTTAGGGCGGGGGAAGATATACACATGGGACTATATACAATTTCGCCACCTGTGGGGAAAGAGAAAAATGAGATAGGGGGGGTGGAAAGTCATCCCACTGGCTGGTTGCTGCATTGTCCTGTAATGCATATATTTAACCTTTTGATGTCATCCTGGTGACCTGTATCACATGATTAATAATGTGCATCTCCATCTGTGGAAAGGGAGAAAAAACACAAGCTTAAGCCATAATCATAAAATATCTGTATAGTCATCTGTGGAAAGAGTGCCACTGGGCACTCGGCATTTCGAATTGTAGTCGCCTGGTGAATTGCTGCCTGAAAAAAAACATGTATACAGTATTAAATGTGCATCTCATAATTGTAGATGCTCACAGTGTTTGATACTGAAGTATCTAATTGTCGGGCTTACACGGCTGCGAAAAGAGCAGTCCGAGGCCAATCGATCTTCGCCGTGTAAATATCGCTCTCCATAAGTGTAAATGTGTGTTCCCAGTGTCGAGGGGACACCTGGCGCAGATCGTCGCATAACATATATCGTAGAGCGGTGCACATCATATATCGTGGATCGTATCGCTCATCTCTATTTATTGATTGTGTAAATAAACTCTATGATATGCATGCACCGCAAAAGAAGGTGGATATAAAACATAGCTCTGCTCCGTGGATCAGTAAAGAAATCAAAACGCTTTTAAAGAAACGTGATACAGCACGTAGAACATTTATTAAATCTAAACTTACCATTGACTATGAAGAGTATAGAATTCTGCGTAATAAGACAAAACAAACAATTAGGGACACAAAAGTGAAATATATGTACAACCTCTTCGGTGACTGCAAAACCACCTCCGCCAGATGGCGTGCTGCAAAATCATTGGGAGTTGGTGCCAGTTCAGTCACTGATGTTGAGATGCCTGTCTCTGCATCACAATTAAATGAACATTACTCCAATGTTGCGTCAATTGGTGATGTATTAAGAGTATCAGAGACCGTCATGAAATACACATCCATCCCTCCGCCTGCCCATGAAAAATTTTTCTTTATGTATGTTTACCCACACCAGATTGTGAAAGCCATCGAACCAATTCGTACAAAAGCAAGAGGCCCTGATAGCATCCCAATTTCTCTTATTTCTAACTGTCTTGAAGTATTTCTACCCCCAATTATCCATATATTTAATTTCTCTCTACAAAGTGGAGTATACCCGTCTCTTTGGAAGTGTGCTAACATACGTCCAGTAACAAAAATAAAAACCCCACCAGTTGTAGTGACTTTAGACCAATAAATATCCTTTGTGCCCTTAGCAAAGCGCTTGAGAAAATTGTTCATGAACAGGTATGTGAATACCTAACTAAATTTAATATATTCATTCCTCACCAATCTGGGTTTAAAAAGAGGCATAGTACCACCACTGCATTGTTAAAGGTCAGCGATGATATACGCTCAGCTATGGACAAGCGTCAGCTTACAATCTTATGTCTTTTCTATTTCAGTAAGGCTTTTGACTGGGTGAATCACAATAAACTTCTTGCAAAGCTGAAATCGTTTGGCTTCTCTCAGAGTGCTCTTTTCTGGTTCAAATCATACCTTTCCATGCGTACACAGAGAGTGGTCCTCGCGGATGGCTCCTCCTAAGACTGGAAATCGGTAGAAAGTACCTCAGGGATCTGTCTTAGGTCCACTATGCTTCTCGAGGTATATATAAACGATGTTTCGAATGAATTCCGAAATAGTTCTTTTCATATATATGCTGATGACCTCCAAGCCTATTTTCACCCCACGCCTAGCACTGCATGTGATCGTATAAATCTGTTTAATGAAAACATTGACAGGCTTTGTGAATGGGCCCTAAATCATAATCTTAACTTGAACATATCTAAAACACAACTTATATCCATTGGATATACAAAACTTCTAAATTCAGTAGATTTTAATTCACTACCACCCATTAAGATAATAAATAATAATATTAAATATAGCAACACTGTCAATAATCTCGGAGTGATATTTGATAGAACACTGTCGTGGGCAGAGCATACGTCTAATGTGGTAAGGAAGGTTGTATCAACTATGCATCTCATGAAAAGAACTGTTTCTTACACCCCTCCTAACATACGTAAGCTCTTCGTCCAAACTCTCATTTTTCCAATCATTGATAATGGCTCTGCTGTATTATTTACCAGAAACACAGAACAACAAATTACAAAGAGTCCAGAATGCATGTGTTCGGTACATTCTGGATGTAAGGCGAGATGAACATATCACACCTTACTACGTGCAGCTGAAATGGCTGAAAATCCACGAGCGCAGGCATCTATCAGTTGCTATTCTGACACATAAAATATTACATACCAAGACCCCGTTATATCTCTAGAATGCCTTTACACCAATGCATTCTGTTCTGCGTTTGTGGGGGGGGGGTGTAATCATTCTGGATAGGGGGGGGGGGGTGCTGTTTTGGCACACTCCACTTCATTGCGCCTGGCGTCCAGATGTCTAGCTAATTTCAGCTGCGTTTATATATTCACATGTTAGTCGGAGAGTTAAGGACGTGGAAGGGTGTTCTCCTGTTATTGGGAGACTGTAGACATGTTAAATTGATCAGTAGTGGGTTGGTCGGACGGTTAAGTGGGACCAAGGAAGCGTGGTTCTAGGTGGATGTGGGATCAACGTTAAATGTGAGGAGATCTCTACCGGTAAGGGGTAGGATTTTAAATGGGTAGGAATTGGGTTTACAGTACGGGTGTTAGAGTCCGCACTGAGGTAGGTATGTACATGTATGAACTAGCAATGACATCCTGTCGCATGCAACGTTAAAAATCCCTATCAGGGTAAAAATGGCATGCGGGAGAAAAAATATATAATACTGCATATAATAATGTTGGCAGGTAATGTCTGTACGCTTAGCCGTTAGCTTTATAATTCCGGCATGTTAACTAACATGTAGCCATGAGCGAAAAAGCTTGGTGTGCACCTTGGCAGCTGCATGGCCACCAAGTGCCGCGCATTAGTAGGGTAAGGGGTGGGGAATTATGTGTCAGATGCAGAGTGTGAATTCGGTGTTATGGAGGGGGTATACTGTTCAGCTTGGATGAACGTACTGCAATTTATGGCATCTGTGGCCGTTCAACATAGCACACTGCTGCCTGCAATGTACAATACTTATTTTCTAAACAACTTATATGCTCACACTGGTCAGTGAAATAAAAAGATCCTGGTACCATAGTACCACTGTACTAGACATGCCTGGAAGGGTCACGGGGATATGTCAGGCACCCTGTGACTGAAATCTCTCCTGCGGCATATCGTCGCGAGTGTGCTCTTAAAAGAAATGAATTGTCAGGTATTATTCTGCTAAGTATGTGTGAAGTCCCGATGCCAAAGTATAACGGGCGCTTATCCGAAAACTTGCGTCCGCGCGTGGTCTTCGGGTATCGGCACTGTCGCTGTGGGGGGATATTTTGCACTTAGATATTAAGCTTCACCTCTGTGCGCCGTCTGGCTCTGAACGAATCGTAGCATCCATAAATAGGGAAACTATAATGCTGCCTCTGCGGGCTCTATTTATCATCCTCTCCTGTGGACGAAATCCGTCTTGAAGGGGGGGGGGATAGTGTTCAAAAATAGATCATCCGCCATGCGGAAGTGTGTGGGAGGGAAGGTATGTTTTGCCACCCTAACCGTGGGGGTGTGAATATAAATGCGACGCATGTGTGTCCTCCGTATCTATAAATCTCAAGAGATGGAGGTGTGTAAGGTATTAATTCGAGAGGGGGAAAGAGGCGTGTGGCGGGAATAGTGTTTGGCCACCGCTGTGAACGATTATTCTCGACCATGACTGTAATATAGTGTGTTTATAAAAAATTGTTACGGTCGAAAGAAAAATTTTTGAGCGGCGTGGACGTCTATCTTGCGACGTTTGTGGGGGATGCCCGTGGTTGCCTATAGCGTAGGGTGGTTTCCGTATAATGGTGTATGGACGGTCAATTGTATTGTGAAAAAGGATCAAAGGTATAACGGTATGAGCGTACATATGCGCTTCGTGGTTAGCACCGATAATAAGGGAATTTGGCCGTGAATTAGGCACTCACTGTGTCAGGTAGGGGGTGTGTGAAGGGATGAATGCTAAGAAAAATGTGGATCCACCCTAAGATGCAGCGTGTACGTAATTAAGTATGTGTCCCAGGCGCAATGGCGCGCGTATGGGACTCGGCGCAGTGTGAAAATAATGGCTGCTGGGCGAGTCACGTGGAGTGGATTATGAGTGACGTCAGAGCTTAGATAAGATGTATGTATGTAGGGTGTCTGATATCGTGTTAATGCTGGGCTGAGTACGCTGCGCTAATTGGCTGCAGCGCTCTGTAGGAGTATTGTCACTCGCGCGCTGTGCTGATTGGACAGGAGCGCTGTGGGCGACTGGAGGAAAATGGCGGGTTTGTTGACGTCTGGCGAGTTGGCTGTCAAACGCACGTGTTATCTGGTGACAGGAGTGTATGTCAAGTACGCACTGTCGGCATGAAAAACCGCCTGTGTATGACATAACGTGGGTGTGATTACAATGGGTTCCCGTATGCGTAGTGTGAAATCAAAGCATTTCCCTTTCGTGGGGAACGTGTGTGGGACTACGCTGTCATCACATCGTGATTAAATGGGGCAAGTGAGAGTTAAAACTCTGGGCTTCTGTGCCTACAGTATGTAGTGTACTGGTAGAGTACTGAGGCCTGTTGCGATTCTATTCGCGTGTGAAGCCTTGTGTGTCATCCCGTAGAAAAAGTCTTTCCGTGGTCTTATCCCACTTACTCCGGGCAAATGCAAAAATTTTATGGGGTTCAGTAGTATGTTCCCTGGGAGTGCATACTGTATTCCGCACATGTCGGGATGGCTGTGTGGTATCTTAATGGGTTGTGGCTATCTGACAACCTGCTGTATGGAAGTGATAGCGGTATGTCGTAGCACTGTAATGCAATGTGTTGATAGGGAGAGTTTGTTCACCTAACGTGTATAAAATGATCGTGCGGCCAAGTGCATACTTAGTGTTTTGAAGGAATAAAATCATTGGGCCTTCGTTTACCGTTTTCTGTTTACAAAACTGGGCGTTCCTTCGCCCATGGTTGATATTTACCCTATATTGTTTTCGGGAAAAGACTCTTTGACGTACAGCACGATACTATTCCGCAAAACATGGGATATTTATGGACCATGGACGTAGTGGCTGCCTGAATATATACATATATGCTCATGGCTGGATATTTATTCTATATCTCGTTTGGAGGCAATATTGTTTTAATGTACACTGTGCAGTGCTTTAACCCCACAAGACGCAGAACAGTTATGAGCCAAAGCGTAAATGCTACGCGTACATACATATGGTTTGAATCAGCGCCTAATAGAAAAATGCGAAAGTTAAATTTGGCCAACTAATGATTATGGCGACAAGTGTGTATCTAAGGGGTATATATAAACTGAATGGAATCGATAGAAGGACTTTTGGGTCCTATGGCAGCCTTGTGGCTCTTGTTAAGTTATTTTGTTAATCTATCATTTAATGTTATGTCGGCATATGGCAGATTATAATGAACAGTTCATAACTTAGCGTATGGATGAAAAAATGGTACCCTAGTCGAACAGTTAGAGGAATGTCCCAATCCCACGTCTTAACCGTGAGTCCGATCCATCGAAGGCTAGCAATGTGGGTGATATAATTAAAATTTGTATGCAGTCCCTCATCGTCGGCTAAGAATGATGACGCTTCGTAGGAGAACTATTTATTATGTATGTCCCTATGACGGTATCGTGTGGTCAATGCCACCGTTGAACGAAAACAAAAATGAAAGATACCATGCTACGAAAAAAAATGTATGAAAGGGACTGTGTGTACAGTGACAGCGCCATATGTGGCCTGCCTGTGTTGGAGGTCTTGCTCCTAGCATGCCGGGATGCTGTAGTTGCAAGTTTGCTTCCGGCTACGTCTGTCGACCGCGCATCACTGCCTAGCATCAGTGTGCAATTCCGTGCGTTGGGAGCTAGTGAAATGCATGAGAGAATGTAACACGGATGTATAGTGTATGCCATTATGTGACCCATGTTAGTATGTCCTTATCCAATGTTACCACAAGTGTGTGTTCCTGATGACCTGTGGATTCTGATATTCGTAGGGTATGATAACCTGTGTAATTGTAGTAACTCGTGGCTGGCTGTGGTTGTGGTAACTAACATGTGCTATTGTGATACTGCGTCTTTGCCTACCATGAAGGCCGTTAACTTGTGATAGTGTAATAAGGAGTCGTGGCCTATACCGGAGGCCGCTAACCTGTGTTAGTGTAGTAGTAAGCCTTTGCCTGTGCGGAAGGCCGCTAACCTGTGTTATTGTGGTGTCCATAAATGGAACCGTAAGCTGCGTTCGTCATTGGATGCGAACACGGTATATGAAAAAAAATCCTATCAGCGTACTATCTTCCTCGGTGAAAAGGAAATGTAAGGAGGTTGTAACCTCTTCCCAGCGTTATGTCGCTTTCGGAATCCGTGCACCTCGGGATTGTATTGGAAGTATGGCTATGTGTAATATCTTCCGCGGTGATTTCAGTATGTGTGGGCCTGTATAGAATGGCTGTCGCAATGTAGTGCGGTGTAACAAATTGTTGTACTGTGGTATGTTCATCTTCAGTCGGTCGCTATCTAATGTGTATACTATTATGCCATATGTATGTCGTTATGAGTTTAGAATGTGTATAGAATCATTCTGTAAAGGCATGGATGTCCTACGGATCCTGATGTAAGTTAATTGAATCGTTCGTCGGTCAACGAATGGACCTCGAATGGGTGCGCACTTTAGTGGAAAGATGTGAGGTGGATATGCCCCTCGTCAAACTAATGTGTGATCGACAGGGTAGTGGTGGAAGTCTACGATAGGTAGACCTTTCTGCGCTTTGACGCTGATACTTCGGGATAATGTATTGTAGTAAGCATGGCTGTTGAGGAGTGCTCCGAGACACGTGCCTCACTGCGCACATGTGTTGCTATGGAATCGGGTCAATGCAAAGTGTCGTGTGACAGTATCCGCTAAGTATGAATGAACTGAGCTGGCGGCTGGCATGAAGCATGTGTTTCACTGTTCTTACAATTCTGCTTCGGGCGTTTGTTATCAGATCCAAATATGATACAAAGACATAATAAAATAATACAGTACATAGTAATACATTTTAACAGCAAAACATACAACTTATACTTAGGACTTGTGTCTAGGCACTGTATGGGACTGGGGTCGACACATAGTCGTGAATATGGCTACTAGATGCCATAGCGCGCCTGGCACTCTAGCTCGTGGCAGAGTCCTGGGTTTGATATGACCCTGGGGACTTGGGGGGATGTTGAGACACGTGGAGCTGCTACATGTGCAGCGTGCCTTGACATTTCTTACTTCCTATTTACATCTATGTGAGAAGAGGGAGGTGAACCGGTGTCCTCTGTGCGTCCGTGAGTGCGAGAGCTTATCGGTTGTGTTTCTTGGCTACTGGGGGTCGAGGTGTAGGGGCGGTTTCCCGTGAATGGTAGGGCTTCATGCGCCGTACATGAACCGTGTCCTTAATGATTTTGTGGTTGTACCGGATGTTGACGAGGTAGTTTAGATCCGATATTTTTCTCTGGATTCTGAACGGACCTGTCCATTTAGGAATAAGGAATTCCGACACGTTCTTTATGCGAGTAGGAGACCATATCAGAATCAGTTGACCCGGTTTGTACTCCTGGTGTTTGTGCGTCTTATCATATGTGGATTTCTGCCTCTTTTGTGCAGTACGGATATTATGTCGCGCAGTGTCACGGGCTGTGCACAAATATTGCAACCGTTCAGCGTTACTGGGGAGCGTGTCCTGCGGGATGTAGATGTTGTCGATGGGACTACGCGGATGGTAGCCGTGTGAAAGAAAGTGCGGGGTGTGTTTGGACGCCTGCGACACGGATGTGTTGTAACTAAATGTTACCGCTGGGAGGTAATTATCCCAGTCGGTGCCCTCATCGTTAGTAAATCGAGCCAGAGCACCTCCGAGAATTTTATTCATAGCCTCCGTTAAGCCGTTGGTCTGAGGGCTGAAACTAGTTGTGGTGTATCCTTTTATTCTAAGCAGTGTGAGAAGCTGTGTAATGACGTTGGATGTGAAAACCGTTCCTCTGTCGGATAACAACGTGTGAAAAATACCATATTTGGTAATGCTTTCCATCAGGAACTCCGAAATTTGGTGGGCGCTGGCTTTTGGGACCGCTTTTGTGATAATGTAACGTGTGAGATATTCGGTGGCTACCAGTATATATTTGTTTCCCTTGCCGGACGTGGTAATGGGACCCTCGACGTCAATGCCTATTCGGTGGAATAATTCACTTACTGGAATGGGGTGGAGTAAACCATGTGGTTTACCAGGCCTGTGTTTATACCTCTGGCATGTGTGACATGTTTTAATGATTTCCAGGATGTCGCTTTTCATATTTTCCCAATAATATTTGGTCCGAATGCGCAGATATATCTTGTGGGCCCCAAAGTGTGCGCCATTAAGGGGTGGACCGTGATGCTCTGTCATTATGTGAGTTTGGAGTGTTTTTGGAAGGGCAACGGGGGTAACGTCATGTGTGGCCGTAGATTTGTATCTAAGGATATCATCCTTATCAAGAAAAAATCGGCGGGATAGGCGGGCAGTTTTACTATCTACCTGGTCGCGATTATTTAATGCAATTCTAATCTGTCCTAGCTGGGGATCGTTTATTTGTTCCTGTCTCATATCCAGATGTGTAACCGCAAATGTCGGTAACGTATCCCATACATGATCGATAGCCTCTTCAGGCGGGTCGAGGACGGGTAGTCTCGATAGGCCGTCTGCGTCAAGGTGGGCGCTACCCTTCTTGTGTTTGACATCGAAGGAGTAATCATATAATATGAATATAAATCTATTAAGCCGCGAATTGGGGTTCTTGAATTTATCCCAATAAAGAAGGCTGGCGTGATCTGTAATTACCGTAAAGTGGATACCATATAGGTATGTCCGGAAGTAATTTACGGCCCATGAGAATGCTAGCATCTCTCTTTCTGTCGCGGAATATCTAGTTTCGACCAGTGTAAGTTTACGGCTCGCGAAAGTTATAGGGTGCTGTTTGCCATCAGTGGCCTCCTGTAGTAGGGCTGCCCCTATGCTGAATTGGCTGTCATCTACATGGAAAAAGGTGGGCCTATCCTCCTGAAAGTGTTGGAGCAGTGGCGGTGTAGTGAGCAAGTGTTTGAGTTTGTCAAAAGCCTCCCTATGTACTTCTGTAATGATAAAAGGTGTTTTCTCGTGTGTGATCTCGGTTAAGGGGTTGGCTATCTGTGCAAATCTATGAATGAAACGGCGGTAACAGCTAGCGAGGCCCAAAAATGAACGTAGCTGTTTAATGTTGTCCGGCATGGGAATATCGGTGATGGCGGCAATTTTGGCAGGGTCAGGTGTAATGCCTTCTTGGCTAACAATATGGCCCAAAATGTGGAATTTCTGCTTCGCGAACTGGCATTTGGATGGCTTTAGCTTTAATTTAGCGTGCCGAATCCTGTCAAAAGCTTCTTCTAAATGTACCATATGCTCGTCGAATGTTTGCGAAAATATGGTAATGTCGTCTATGTAAGTTAAGACCGACCGGTATTCGAGGCCCGCGAATGCCTTATCTACCAATTTCTGAAATGTTTGACTGGCATTTTCAAACCCATCGGTAACACATTATAACCGTACAGGCCGTTTTCGGTGACGAATGCCAACTTGTACCTATCAGGCTCGTATAACGGTATGGAATAAAACCCCGAAAAGCAATCTCCTATTGAGAATTACTTAGCTCCGCTAAGTGTCTCTAAATAAGTGTATGTGCGCGGTAGGGGGGTAATTATCATTCTTAATGAGTCTATTGAGTCGCCGGTAATCGGTGCAAAATCTGTGCGCACCGTCGGTCTTTCGTGTGAGAATTACTGGAGCGCTGTAATTGGACACTATCGGCTGGATAATATTGGCTTCTAACATCTCCCGAATCTGGGTTTCTATGGCCTGTCTCTCTTTAGCGCTAACTTTATCGGGCGCCTGGTGAACCGGAGCATCACTGGTCAACTCGACATGGTGCTGTATTAAATCTGTTACCTCTAAATCGGCAATTGAATCGGCAAAAATGTCCTTATATTCCTCCAAGAGGTTTGCAAGCCCTTGATCCTGCTCTGGGGTCAATGTATGTGGGGGATCGTGTTCCTCCGTTGCCTTGGTGGCGCCTAAGTCGGGCTGTGGAGGTATTGAATTGAATTGAATTTATTCATAAATAACTGCCACTGAGGCTAAAGAGCCCCTTTATGTAGCGTATACAATGTTCTGCCACTGAGGCTAAAGAGCCCCTTTATGTAGCGTATACAATGTTCTGCCACTGAGGCTAAAGAGCCCCTTTATGTAGCGTATACAATGTTCTGCCACTGAGGCTAAAGAGCCCCTTTATGTAGCGTATACAATGCTCTGCCACTGAGGCTAAAGAGCCCCTTTATGTAGCGTATACAATGTTCTGCCACTGAGGCTAAAGAGCCCCTTTATGTAGCGTATACAATGTTCTGCCACTGAGGCTAAAGAGCCCCTTTATGTAGCGTATACAATGCTCTGCCACTGAGGCTAAAGAGCCCCTTTATGTAGCGTATACAATGTTCTGCCACTGAGGCTAAAGAGCCCCTTTATGTAGCGTATACAATGTTCTGCCACTGAGGCTAAAGAGCCCCTTTATGTAGCGTATACAATGTTCTGGCACTGAGGCTAAAGAGCCCCTTTATGTAGCGTATACAATGTTCTGGCACTGAGGCTAAAGAGCCCCTTTATGTAGCGTATACAATGTTCTGCCACTGAGGCTAAAGAGCCCCTTTATGTAGCGTATACAATGTTCTGGCACTGAGGCTAAAGAGCCCCTTTATGTAGCGTATACAATGTTCTGCCACTGAGGCTAAAGAGCCCCTTTATGTAGCGTATACAATGTTCTGGCACTGAGGCTAAAGAGCCCCTTTATGTAGCGTATACAATGTTCTGCCACTGAGGCTAAAGAGCCCCTTTATGTAGCGTATACAATGCTCTGCCACTGAGGCTAAAGAGCCCCTTTATGTAGCGTATACAATGTTCTGCCACTGAGGCTAAAGAGCCCCTTTATGTAGCGTATACAATGTTCTGCCACTGAGGCTAAGGAGCCCCTTTATGTAGCGTATACAATGTTCTGCCACTGAGGCTAAAGAGCCCCTTTATGTAGCGTATACAATGTTCTGGCACTGAGGCTAAAGAGCCCCTTTATGTAGCGTATACAATGTTCTGCCACTGAGGCTAAAGAGCCCCTTTATGTAGCGTATACAATGTTCTGCCACTGAGGCTAAGGAGCCCCTTTATGTAGCGTATACAATGTTCTAGCACTGAGGCTAAAGAGCCCCTTTATGTAGCGTTTACAATGTTCTGGCACTGAGGCTAAAGAGCCCCTTTATGTAGCGTATACAATGTTCTGGCACTGAGGCTAAAGAGCCCCTTTATGTAGCGTATACAATGTTCTGGCACTGAGGCTAAAGAGCCCCTTTATGTAGCGTATACAATGTTCTGCCACTGAGGCTAAAGAGCCCCTTTATGTAGCGTATACAATGTTCTGCCACTGAGGCTAAGGAGCCCCTTTATGTAGCGTATACAATGCTCTGCCACTGAGGCTAAAGAGCCCCTTTATGTAGCGTATACAATGTTCTGGCACTGAGGCTAAAGAGCCCCTTTATGTAGCGTATACAATGTTCTGCCACTGAGGCTAAAGAGCCCCTTTATGTAGCGTATACAATGTTCTGCCACTGAGGCTAAGGAGCCCCTTTATGTAGCGTATACAATGTTCTGGCACTGAGGCTAAAGAGCCCCTTTATGTAGCGTATACAATGTTCTGCCACTGAGGCTAAGGAGCCCCTTTATGTAGCGTATACAATGTTCTGCCACTGAGGCTAAAGAGCCCCTTTATGTAGCGTATACAATGTTCTGCCACTGAGGCTAAAGAGCCCCTTTATGTAGCGTATACAATGTTCTGCCACTGAGGCTAAAGAGCCCCTTTATGTAGCGTATACAATGTTCTGCCACTGAGGCTAAAGAGCCCCTTTATGTAGCGTATACAATGTTCTGCCACTGAGGCTAAGGAGCCCCTTTATGTAGCGTATACAATGTTCTGCCACTGAGGCTAAGGAGCCCCTTTATGTAGCGTATACAATGTTCTGGCACTGAGGCTAAAGAGCCCCTTTATGTAGCGTATACAATGTTCTGCCACTGAGGCTAATGAGCCCCTTTATGTAGCGTATACAATGTTCTGCCACTGAGGCTAAAGAGACCCTTTATGTAGCGTATACAATGTTCTGCCACTGAGGCTAAAGAGCCCCTTTATGTAGCGTATACAATGTTCTGGCACTGAGGCTAAAGAGCCCCTTTATGTAGCGTATACAATGTTCTGGCACTGAGGCTAAAGAGCCCCTTTATGTAGCGTATACAATGTTCTGCCACTGAGGCTAAAGAGCCCCTTTATGTAGCGTATACAATGCTCTGCCACTGAGGCTAAAGAGCCCCTTTATGTAGCGTATACAATGCTCTGCCACTGAGGTTAAAGAGCCCCTTTATGTAGCGTATACAATGTTCTGCCACTGAGGCTAAAGAGCCCCTTTGTAGCGTATACAATGTTCTGCCACTGAGGCTAAAGAGCCCCTTTATGTAGCGTATACAATGTTCTGCCACTGAGGCTAAAGAGCCCCTTTATGTAGCGTATACAATGCTCTGGCACTGAGGCTAAAGAGCCCCTTTATGTAGCGTATACAATGTTCTGCCACTGAGGCTAAAGAGCCCCTTTATGTAGCGTATACAATGTTCTGCCACTGAGGCTAAGGAGCCCCTTTATGTAGCGTATACAATGTTCTGCCACTGAGGCTAAAGAGCCCCTTTATGTAGCGTATACAATGTTCTGCCACTGAGGCTAAAGAGCCCCTTTATGTAGCGTATACAATGTTCTGCCACTGAGGCTAAAGAGCCCCTTTATGTAGCGTATACAATGTTCTGCCACTGAGGCTAAAGAGCCCCTTTATGTAGCGTATACAATGCTCTGGCACTGAGGCTAAAGAGCCCCTTTATGTAGCGTATACAATGTTCTGCCACTGAGGCTAAAGAGCCCCTTTATGTAGCGTATACAATGTTCTGCCACTGAGGCTAAAGAGCCCCTTTATGTAGCGTATACAATGTTCTGCCACTGAGGCTAAAGAGCCCCTTTATGTAGCGTATACAATGTTCTGCCACTGAGGCTAAAGAGCCCCTTTATGTAGCGTATACAATGCTCTGGCACTGAGGCTAAAGAGCCCCTTTATGTAGCGTATACAATGTTCTGGCACTGAGGCTAAAGAGCCCCTTTATGTAGCGTGTACAATGTTCTGCCACTGAGGCTAAAGAGCCCCTTTATGTAGCGTATACAATGTTCTGCCACTGAGGCTAAAGAGCCCCTTTATGTAGCGTATACAATGTTCTGCCACTGAGGCTAAAGAGCCCCTTTATGTAGCGTATACAATGTTCTGCCACTGAGGCTAAAGAGCCCCTTTATGTAGCGTATACAATGTTCTGCCACTGAGGCTAAGGAGCCCCTTTATGTAGCGTATACAATGTTCTGGCACTGAGGCTAAAGAGCCCCTTTGTGTAGCGTATACAATGTTCTGGCACTGAGGCTAAAGAGCCCCTTTATGTAGCGTATACAATGTTCTGCCACTGAGGCTAAGGAGCCCCTTTATGTAGCGTATACAATGTTCTGCCACTGAGGCTAAAGAGCCCCTTTATGTAGCGTATACAATGTTCTGCCACTGAGGCTAAAGAGCCCCTTTATGTAGCGTATACAATGTTCTGCCACTGAGGCTAAAGAGCCCCTTTATGTAGCGTATACAATGCTCTGGCACTGAGGCTTAAGAGCCCCTTTATGTAGCGTATACAATGTTCTGGCACTGAGGCTAAAGAGCCCCTTTATGTAGCGTATACAATGTTCTGCCACTGAGGCTAAAGAGCCCCTTTATGTAGCGTATACAATGTTCTGCCACTGAGGCTAAGGAGCCCCTTTATGTAGCGTATACAATGTTCTGCCACTGAGGCTAAAGAGCCCCTTTATGTAGCGTATACAATGTTCTGCCACTGAGGCTAAAGAGCCCCTTTATGTAGCGTATACAATGTTCTGCCACTGAGGCTAAAGAGCCCCTTTATGTAGCGTATACAATGTTCTGCCACTGAGGCTAAAGAGCCCCTTTATGTAGCGTATACAATGCTCTGGCACTGAGGCTTAAGAGCCCCTTTATGTAGCGTATACAATGCTCTGCCACTGAGGCTAAAGAGCCCCTTTATGTAGCGTATACAATGTTCTGGCACTGAGGCTAAAGAGCCCCTTTATGTAGCGTATACAATGTTCTGGCACTGAGGCTAAGGAGCCCCTTTATGTAGCGTATACAATGTTCTGCCACTGAGGCTAAGGAGCCCCTTTATGTAGCGTATACAATGTTCTGCCACTGAGGCTAAAGAGCCCCTTTATGTAGCGTATACAATGTTCTGCCACTGAGGCTAAAGAGCCCCTTTATGTAGCGTATACAATGTTCTGCCACTGAGGCTAAAGAGCCCCTTTATGTAGCGTATACAATGTTCTGCCACTGAGGCTAAAGAGCCCCTTTATGTAGCGTATACAATGTTCTGGCACTGAGGCTAAAGAGCCCCTTTATGTAGCGTATACAATGCTCTGGCACTGAGGCTAAAGAGCCCCTTTATGTAGCGTATACAATGTTCTGGCACTGAGGCTAAAGAGCCCCTTTATGTAGCGTATACCATGTTCTGGCACTGAGGCTAAAGAGCACCTTTATGTAGCGTATACAATGTTCTGCCACTGAGGCTAAAGAGCCCCTTTATGTAGCGTATACAATGTTCTGCCACTGAGGCTAAAGAGCCCCTTTATGTAGCGTATACAATGTTCTGCCACTGAGGCTAAAGAGCCCCTTTATGTAGCGTATACAATGTTCCGCCACTGAGGCTAAGGAGCCCCTTTATGTAGCGTATACAATGTTCTGCCACTGAGGCTAAAGAGCCCCTTTATGTAGCGTATACAATGCTCTGCCACTGAGGCTAAAGAGTCCCTTTATGTAGCGTATACAATGTTCTGCCACTGAGGCTAAGGAGCCCCTTTATGTAGCGTATACAATGTTCTGGCACTGAGGCTAAAGAGCACCTTTATGTAGCGTATACAATGTTCTGCCACTGAGGCTAAAGAGCCCCTTTATGTAGCGTATACAATGTTCTGCCACTGAGGCTAAGGAGCCCCTTTATGTAGCGTATACAATGTTCTGCCACTGAGGCTAAAGAGCCCCTTTATGTAGCGTATACAATGTTCTGCCACTGAGGCTAAAGAGCCCCTTTATGTAGCGTATACAATGTTCTGCCACTGAGGCTAAAGAGCCCCTTTATGTAGCGTATACAATGTTCTGCCACTGAGGCTAAAGAGCCCCTTTATGTAGCGTATACAATGCTCTGGCACTGAGGCTAAAGAGCCCCTTTATGTAGCGTATACAATGTTCTGCCACTGAGGCTAAAGAGCCCCTTTATGTAGCGTATACAATGTTCTGCCACTGAGGCTAAGGAGCCCCTTTATGTAGCGTATACAATGTTCTGCCACTGAGGCTAAAGAGCCCCTTTATGTAGCGTATACAATGTTCTGCCACTGAGGCTAAAGAGCCCCTTTATGTAGCGTATACAATGTTCTGCCACTGAGGCTAAAGAGCCCCTTTATGTAGCGTATACAATGTTCTGCCACTGAGGCTAAAGAGCCCCTTTATGTAGCGTATACAATGCTCTGGCACTGAGGCTAAAGAGCCCCTTTATGTAGCGTATACAATGTTCTGCCACTGAGGCTAAAGAGCCCCTTTATGTAGCGTATACAATGTTCTGCCACTGAGGCTAAAGAGCCCCTTTATGTAGCGTATACAATGTTCTGCCACTGAGGCTAAAGAGCCCCTTTATGTAGCGTATACAATGTTCTGCCACTGAGGCTAAAGAGCCCCTTTATGTAGCGTATACAATGCTCTGGCACTGAGGCTAAAGAGCCCCTTTATGTAGCGTATACAATGTTCTGGCACTGAGGCTAAAGAGCCCCTTTATGTAGCGTGTACAATGTTCTGCCACTGAGGCTAAAGAGCCCCTTTATGTAGCGTATACAATGTTCTGCCACTGAGGCTAAAGAGCCCCTTTATGTAGCGTATACAATGTTCTGCCACTGAGGCTAAAGAGCCCCTTTATGTAGCGTATACAATGTTCTGCCACTGAGGCTAAAGAGCCCCTTTATGTAGCGTATACAATGTTCTGCCACTGAGGCTAAGGAGCCCCTTTATGTAGCGTATACAATGTTCTGGCACTGAGGCTAAAGAGCCCCTTTGTGTAGCGTATACAATGTTCTGGCACTGAGGCTAAAGAGCCCCTTTATGTAGCGTATACAATGTTCTGCCACTGAGGCTAAAGAGCCCCTTTATGTAGCGTATACAATGTTCTGCCACTGAGGCTAAGGAGCCCCTTTATGTAGCGTATACAATGTTCTGGCACTGAGGCTAAAGAGCCCCTTTATGTAGCGTATACAATGCTCTGCCACTGAGGCTAAAGAGCCCCTTTATGTAGCGTATACAATGTTCTGGCACTGAGGCTAAGGAGCCCCTTTATGTAGCGTATACAATGTTCTGCCACTGAGGCTAAGGAGCCCCTTTATGTAGCGTATAAAATGTTCTGCCACTGAGGCTAAAGAGCCCCTTTATGTAGCGTATACAATGCTCTGGCACTGAGGCTAAAGAGCCCCTTTATGTAGCGTATACAATGCTCTGCCACTGAGGCTAAAGAGCCCCTTTATGTAGCGTATACAATGTTCTGGCACTGAGGCTAAAGAGCCCCTTTATGTAGCGTATACAATGTTCTGGCACTGAGGCTAAGGAGCCCCTTTATGTAGCGTATACAATGTTCTGCCACTGAGGCTAAGGAGCCCCTTTATGTAGCGTATACAATGTTCTGCCACTGAGGCTAAAGAGCCCCTTTATGTAGCGTATACAATGTTCTGCCACTGAGGCTAAAGAGCCCCTTTATGTAGCGTATACAATGATCTGCCACTGAGGCTAAAGAGCCCCTTTATGTAGCGTATACAATGTTCTGCCACTGAGGCTAAAGATCCCCTTTATGTAGCGTATACAATGTTCTGGCACTGAGGCTAAAGAGCCCCTTTATGTAGCGTATACAATGCTCTGGCACTGAGGCTAAAGAGCCCCTTTATGTAGCGTATACAATGTTCTGGCACTGAGGCTAAAGAGCCCCTTTATGTAGCGTATACAATGTTCTGGCACTGAGGCTAAAGAGCCCCTTTATGTAGCGTATACAATGTTCTGCCACTGAGGCTAAGGAGCCCCTTTATGTAGCGTATACAATGTTTTGGCACTGAGGCTAAAGAGCCCCTTTGTGTAGCGTATACAATGTTCTGGCACTGAGGCTAAAGAGCCCCTTTATGTAGCGTATACAATGTTCTGCCACTGAGGCTAAAGAGCCCCTTTATGTAGCGTATACAATGTTCTGCCACTGAGGCTAAGGAGCCCCTTTATGTAGCGTATACAATGTTCTGGCACTGAGGCTAAAGAGCCCCTTTATGTAGCGTATACAATGCTCTGCCACTGAGGCTAAAGAGCCCCTTTATGTAGCGTATACAATGTTCTGGCACTGAGGCTAAGGAGCCCCTTTATGTAGCGTATACAATGTTCTGCCACTGAGGCTAAGGAGCCCCTTTATGTAGCGTATACAATGTTCTGCCCCTGAGGCTAAAGAGCCCCTTTATGTAGCGTATACAATGCTCTGGCACTGAGGCTAAAGAGCCCCTTTATGTAGCGTATACAATGCTCTGCCACTGAGGCTAAAGAGCCCCTTTATGTAGCGTATACAATGTTCTGGCACTGAGGCTAAAGAGCCCCTTTATGTAGCGTATACAATGTTCTGGCACTGAGGCTAAGGAGCCCCTTTATGTAGCGTATACAATGTTCTGCCACTGAGGCTAAGGAGCCCCTTTATGTAGCGTATACAATGTTCTGCCACTGAGGCTAAAGAGCCCCTTTATGTAGCGTATACAATGTTCTGCCACTGAGGCTAAAGAGCCCCTTTATGTAGCGTATACAATGATTTGCCACTGAGGCTAAAGAGCCCCTTTATGTAGCGTATACAATGTTCTGCCACTGAGGCTAAAGAGCCCCTTTATGTAGCGTATACAATGTTCTGGCACTGAGGCTAAAGAGCCCCTTTATGTAGCGTATACAATGCTCTGGCACTGAGGCTAAAGAGCCCCTTTATGTAGCGTATACAATGTTCTGGCACTGAGGCTAAAGAGCCCCTTTATGTAGCGTACACAATGTTCTGGCACTGAGGCTAAAGAGCCCCTTTATGTAGCGTATACAATGTTCTGCCACTGAGGCTAAAGAGCCCCTTTATGTAGCGTATACAATGTTCTGCCACTGAGGCTAAAGAGCCCCTTTATGTAGCGTATACAATTTTCTGCCACTGAGGCTAAAGAGCCCCTTTATGTAGCGTATACAATGTTCTGCCACTGAGGCTAAGGAGCCCCTTTATGTAGCGTATACAATGTTCTGCCACTGAGGCTAATGAGCCCCTTTATGTAGCGTATACAATGCTCTGCCACTGAGGCTAAAGAGCCCCTTTATGTAGCGTATACAATGTTCTGCCACTGAGGCTAAGGAGCCCCTTTATGTAGCGTATACAATGTTCTGGCACTGAGGCTAAAGAGCCCCTTTATGTAGCGTATACAATGTTCTGCCACTGAGGCTAAAGAGCCCCTTTATGTAGCGTATACAATGTTCTGCCACTGAGGCTAAGGAGCCCCTTTATGTAGCGTATACAATGTTCTGCCACTGAGGCTAAAGAGCCCCTTTATGTAGCGTATACAATGTTCTGCCACTGAGGCTAAAGAGCCCCTTTATGTAGCGTATACAATGTTCTGCCACTGAGGCTAAAGAGCCCCTTTATGTAGCGTATACAATGTTCTGCCACTGAGGCTAAAGAGCCCCTTTATGTAGCGTATACAATGCTCTGGCACTTGAGGCTAAAGAGCCCCTTTATGTAGCGTATACAATGCTCTGGCACTGAGGCTAAAGAGCCCCTTTATGTAGCGTATACAATGTTCTGCCACTGAGGCTAAGGAGCCCCTTTATGTAGCGTATACAATGTTCTGGCACTGAGGCTAAAGAGCCCCTTTATGTAGCGTATACAATGCTCTGGCACTGAGGCTAAAGAGCCCCTTTATGTAGCGTGTACCATGTTCTGCCACTGAGGCTAAAGAGCCCCTTTATGTAGCGTATACAATGTTCTGGCACTGAGGCTAAAGAGCCCCTTTATGTAGCGTATACAATGTTCTGGCACTGAGGCTAAATAGCCCCTTTATGTAGCGTATACAATGTTCTGCCACTGAGGCTAAAGAGCCCCTTTATGTAGCGTATACAATGTTCTGCCACTGAGGCTAAGGAGCCCCTTTATGTAGCGTATACAATGCTCTGGCACTGAGGCTAAAGAGCCCCTTTATGTAGCGTATACAATGTTCTGCCACTGAGGCTAAAGAGCCCCTTTATGTAGCGTATACAATGTTCTGCCACTGAGGCTAAGGAGCCCCTTTATGTAGCGTATACAATGCTCTGGCACTGGGGCTAAAGAGCCCCTTTATGTAGCGTATACAATGTTCTGCCACTGAGGCTAAGGAGCCCCTTTATGTAGCGTATACAATGTTCTGGCACTGAGGCTAAGGAGCCCCTTTATGTAGCGTATACAATGTTCTGGCACTGAGGCTAAAGAGCCCCTTTATGTAGCGTATACAATGTTCTGCCACTGAGGCTAAAGAGCCCCTATATGTAGCGTATACAATGTTCTGCCACTGAGGCTAAAGAGCCCCTTTATGTAGCGTATACAATGTTCTGCCACTGAGGCTAAAGAGCCCCTTTATGTAGCGTATACAATGTTCTGCCACTGAGGCTAAAGAGCCCCTTTATGTAGCGTATACAATGTTCTGCCACTGAGGCTAAAGAGCCCCTTTATGTAGCGTATACAATGCTCTGGCACTGAGGCTAAAGAGCCCCTTTATGTAGCGTATACAATGTTCTGCCACTGAGGCTAAAGAGCCCCTTTATGTAGCGTATACAATGTTCTGGCACTGAGGCTAAAGAGCCCCTTTATGTAGCGTATACAATGTTCTGCCACTGAGGATAAAGAGCCCCTTTATGTAGCGTATACAATGTTCTGCCACTGAGGCTAAAGAGCCCCTTTATGTAGCGTATACAATGCTCTGGCACTGAGGCTAAAGAGCCCCTTTATGTAGCGTATACAATGTTCTGCCACTGAGGCTAAAGAGCCCCTTTATGTAGCGTATACAATGTTCTGCCACTGAGGCTAAAGAGCCCCTTTATGTAGCGTATACAATGTTCTGCCACTGAGGCTAAAGAGCCCCTTTATGTAGCGTATACAATGTTCTGGCACTGAGGCTAAAGAGCCCCTTTATGTAGCGTATACAATGTTCTGCCACTGAGGCTAAAGAGCCCCTTTATGTAGCGTATACAATGTTCTGCCACTGAGGCTAAAGAGCCCCTTTATGTAGCGTATACAATGCTCTGCCACTGAGGCTAAAGAGCCCCTTTATGTAGCGTATACAATGTTCTGCCACTGAGGCTAAAGAGCCCCTTTATGTAGCGTATACAATGTTCTGCCACTGAGGCTAAAGAGCTCCTTTATGTAGCGTATACAATGTTCTGCCACTGAGGCTAAAGAGCCCCTTTATGTAGCGTATACAATGTTCTGGCACTGAGGCTAAAGAGCCCCTTTATGTAGCGTATACAATGTTCTGCCACTGAGGCTAAAGAGACCCTTTATGTAGCGTATACAATGTTCTGCCACTGAGGCTAAAGAGCCCCTTTATATAGCGTATACAATGTTCTGCCACTGAGGCTAAAGAGCCCCTTTATGTAGCGTATACAATGTTCTGGCACTGAGGCTAAGGAGCCCCTTTATGTAGCGTATACAATGTTCTGCCACTGAGGCTAAAGAGCCCCTTTATGTAGCGTATACAATGTTCTGCCACTGAGGCTAAAGAGCCCCTTTATGTAGCGTATACAATGCTCTGGCACTGAGGCTAAAGAGCCCCTTTATGTAGCGTATACAATGTTCTGCCACTGAGGCTAAAGAGCCCCTTTATGTAGCGTATACAAAGTTCTGGCACTGAGGCTAAAGAGCCCCTTTATGTAGCGTATACAATGTTCTGCCACTGAGGCTAAAGAGCCCCTTTATGTAGCGTATACAATGTTCTGCCACTGAGGCTAAAGAGCCCCTTTATGTAGCGTATACAATGTTCTGGTACTGAGGCTAAGGAGCCCCTTTATGTAGCGTATACAATGTTCTGGCACTGAGGCTAAAGAGCCCCTTTATGTACCGTATACAATGTTCTGCCACTGAGGCTAAAGAGCCCCTTTATGTAGCGTATACAATGTTCTGCCACTGAGGCTAAAGAGCCCCTTTATGTAGCGTATACAATGTTCTGGCACTGAGGCTAAGGAGCCCCTTTATGTAGCGTATACAATGCTCTGCCACTGAGGCTAAAGAGCCCCTTTATGTAGCGTATACAATGCTCTGCCACTGAGGCTAAGGAGCCCCTTTATGTAGCGTATACAATGTTCTGGCACTGAGGCTAAGGAGCCCCTTTATGTAGCGTATACAATGTTCTGGCACTGAGGCTAAAGAGCCCCTTTATGTAGCGTATACAATGTTCTGCCACTGAGGCTAAAGAGCCCCTTTATGTAGCGTATACAATGTTCTGCCACTGAGGCTAAAGAGCTCCTTTATGTAGCGTATACAATGTTCTGCCACTGAGGCTAAAGAGCCCCTTTATGTAGCGTATACAATGTTCTGGCACTGAGGCTAAAGAGCCCCTTTATGTAGCGTATACAATGTTCTGCCACTGAGGCTAAAGAGACCCTTTATGTAGCGTATACAATGTTCTGCCACTGAGGCTAAAGAGCCCCTTTATATAGCGTATACAATGTTCTGCCACTGAGGCTAAAGAGCCCCTTTATGTAGCGTATACAATGTTCTGGCACTGAGGCTAAGGAGCCCCTTTATGTAGCGTATACAATGTTCTGCCACTGAGGCTAAAGAGCCCCTTTATGTAGCGTATACAATGTTCTGCCACTGAGGCTAAAGAGCCCCTTTATGTAGCGTATACAATGCTCTGGCACTGAGGCTAAAGAGCCCCTTTATGTAGCGTATACAATGTTCTGCCACTGAGGCTAAAGAGCCCCTTTATGTAGCGTATACAAAGTTCTGGCACTGAGGCTAAAGAGCCCCTTTATGTAGCGTATACAATGTTCTGCCACTGAGGCTAAAGAGCCCCTTTATGTAGCGTATACAATGTTCTGCCACTGAGGCTAAAGAGCCCCTTTATGTAGCGTATACAATGTTCTGGTACTGAGGCTAAGGAGCCCCTTTATGTAGCGTATACAATGTTCTGGCACTGAGGCTAAAGAGCCCCTTTATGTAGCGTATACAATGTTCTGCCACTGAGGCTAAGGAGCCCCTTTATGTAGCGTATACAATGCTCTGGCACTGAGGCTAAAGAGCCCCTTTATGTAGCGTATACAATGTTCTGCCACTGAGGCTAAGGAGCCCCTTTATGTAGCGTATACAATGCTCTGGCACTGAGGCTAAAGAGCCCCTTTATGTAGCGTATACAATGTTCTGCCACTGAGGCTAAGGAGCCCCTTTATGTAGCGTATACAATGCTCTGGCACTGAGGCTAAAGAGCCCCTTTATGTAGCGTATACAATGTTCTGCCACTGAGGCTAAAGAGCCCCTTTATGTAGCGTATACAATGTTCTGCCACTGAGGCTAAGGAGCCTCTTTATGTAGCGTATACAATGTTCTGGCACTGAGGCTAAGGAGCCCCTTTATGTAGCGTATACAATGCTCTGGCACTGAGGCTAAAGAGCCCCTTTATGTAGCGTATACAATGTTCTGCCACTGAGGCTAAGGAGCCCTTTATGTAGCGTATACAATGTTCTGGCACTGAGGCTAAGGAGCCCCTTTATGTAGCGTATACAATGCTCTGCCACTGAGGCTAAGGAGCCCCTTTATGTAGCGTATACAATGTTCTGGCACTGAGGCTAAAGAGCCCCTTTATGTAGCGTATACAATGTTCTGCCACTGAGGCTAAAGAGCCCCTTTATGTAGCGTATACAATGTTCTGCCACTGAGGCTAAAGAGCCCCTTTATGTAGCGTATACAATGTTCTGGCTCTGAGGCTAAAGAGCCCCTTTATGTAGCGTATACAATGTTCTGCCACTGAGGCTAAGGAGCCCCTTTATGTAGCGTATACAATGTTCTGGCACTGAGGCTAAAGAGCCCCTTTATGTAGCGTATACAATGTTCTGCCACTGAGGCTAAAGAGCCCCTTTATGTAGCGTATACAATGCTCTGCCACTGAGGCTAAAGAGCCCCTTTATGTAGCGTATACAATGTTCTGCCACTGAGGCTAAAGAGCCCCTTTATGTAGCGTATACAATGTTCTGCCACTGAGGCTAAAGAGCCCCTTTATGTAGCGTATACAATGCTCTGCCACTGAGGCTAAAGAGCCCCTTTATGTAGCGTATACAATGCTCTGCCACTGAGGCTAAGGAGCCCCTTTATGTAGCGTATACAATGTTCTGGCACTGAGGCTAAGGAGCCCCTTTATGTAGCGTATACAATGTTCTGGCACTGAGGCTAAAGAGCCCCTTTATGTAGCGTATACAATGTTCTGCCACTGAGGCTAAAGAGCCCCTTTATGTAGCGTATACAATGTTCTGCCACTGAGGCTAAAGAGCCCCTTTATGTAGCGTATACAATGTTCTGCCACTGAGGCTAAGGAGCCCCTTTATGTAGCGTATACAATGTTCTGCCACTGAGGCTAAAGAGCCCCTTTATGTAGCGTATACAATGTTCTGCCACTGAGGCTAAGGAGCCCCTTTATGTAGCGTATACAATGCTCTGGCACTGAGGCTAAAGAGCCCCTTTATGTAGCGTATACAATGTTCTGCCACTGAGGCTAAAGAGCCCCTTTATGTAGCGTATACAATGTTCTGGCACTGAGGCTAAAGAGCCCCTTTATGTAGCGTATACAATGTTCTGCCACTGAGGCTAAAGAGCCCCTTTATGTAGCGTATACAATGTTCTGCCACCGAGGCTAAAGAGCCCCTTTATGTAGCGTATACAATGTTCTGCCACTGAGGCTAAAGAGCCCCTTTATGTAGCGTATACAATGCTCTGCCACTGAGGCTAAGGAGCCCCTTTATGTAGCGTATACAATGCTCTGGCACTGATGCTAAAGAGCCCCTTTATGTAGCGTATACAATGCTCTGGCACTGAGGCTAAGGAGCCCCTTTATGTAGCGTATACAATGTTCTGGCACTGAGGCTAAGGAGCCCCTTTATGTAGCGTATACAATGTTCTGGCACTGAGGCTAAGGAGCCCCTTTATGTAGCGTATACAAAGTTCTGCCACTGAGGCTAAAGAGCCCCTTTATGTAGCGTATACAATGTTCTGCCACTGAGGCTAAAGAGCCCCTTTATGTAGCGTATACAATGCTCTGGCACTGAGGCTAAAGAGCCCCTTTATGTAGCGTATACAATGTTCTGCCACTGAGGCTAAGGAGCCCCTTTATGTAGCGTATACAATGTTCTGGCACTGAGGCTAAAGAGCCCCTTTATGTAGCGTATACAATGCTCTGGCACTGAGGCTAAAGAGCCCCTTTATGTAGCGTGTACAATGTTCTGCCACTGAGGCTAAAGAGCCCCTTTATGTAGCGTATACAATGTTCTGGCACTGAGGCTAAAGAGCCCCTTTATGTAGCGTATACAATGTTCTGGCACTGAGGCTAAATAGCCCCTTTATGTAGCGTATACAATGTTCTGCCACTGAGGCTAAAGAGCCCCTTTATGTAGCGTATACAATGTTCTGCCACTGAGGCTAAGGAGCCCCTTTATGTAGCGTATACAATGCTCTGGCACTGAGGCTAAAGAGCCCCTTTATGTAGCGTATACAATGTTCTGCCACTGAGGCTAAAGAGCCCCTTTATGTAGCGTATACAATGTTCTGCCACTGAGGCTAAGGAGCCCCTTTATGTAGCGTATACAATGCTCTGGCACTGGGGCTAAAGAGCCCCTTTATGTAGCGTATACAATGTTCTGCCACTGAGGCTAAGGAGCCCCTTTATGTAGCGTATACAATGTTCTGGCACTGAGGCTAAGGAGCCCCTTTATGTAGCGTATACAATGTTCTGGCACTGAGGCTAAAGAGCCCCTTTATGTAGCGTATACAATGTTCTGCCACTGAGGCTAAAGAGCCCCTATATGTAGCGTATACAATGTTCTGCCACTGAGGCTAAAGAGCCCCTTTATGTAGCGTATACAATGTTCTGCCACTGAGGCTAAAGAGCCCCTTTATGTAGCGTATACAATGTTCTGCCACTGAGGCTAAAGAGCCCCTTTATGTAGCGTATACAATGTTCTGCCACTGAGGCTAAAGAGCCCCTTTATGTAGCGTATACAATGCTCTGGCACTGAGGCTAAAGAGCCCCTTTATGTAGCGTATACAATGTTCTGCCACTGAGGCTAAAGAGCCCCTTTATGTAGCGTATACAATGTTCTGGCACTGAGGCTAAAGAGCCCCTTTATGTAGCGTATACAATGTTCTGCCACTGAGGATAAAGAGCCCCTTTATGTAGCGTATACAATGTTCTGCCACTGAGGCTAAAGAGCCCCTTTATGTAGCGTATACAATGCTCTGGCACTGAGGCTAAAGAGCCCTTTATGTAGCGTATACAATGTTCTGCCACTGAGGCTAAAGAGCCCCTTTATGTAGCGTATACAATGTTCTGCCACTGAGGCTAAAGAGCCCCTTTATGTAGCGTATACATGTTCTGCCACTGAGGCTAAAGAGCCCCTTTATGTAGCGTATACAATGTTCTGGCACTGAGGCTAAAGAGCCCCTTTATGTAGCGTATACAATGTTCTGCCACTGAGGCTAAAGAGCCCCTTTATGTAGCGTATACAATGTTCTGCCACTGAGGCTAAAGAGCCCCTTTATGTAGCGTATACAATGCTCTGCCACTGAGGCTAAAGAGCCCCTTTATGTAGCGTATACAATGTTCTGCCACTGAGGCTAAAGAGCCCCTTTATGTAGCGTATACAATGTTCTGCCACTGAGGCTAAAGAGCTCCTTTATGTAGCGTATACAATGTTCTGCCACTGAGGCTAAAGAGCCCCTTTATGTAGCGTATACAATGTTCTGGCACTGAGGCTAAAGAGCCCTTTATGTAGCGTATACAATGTTCTGCCACTGAGGCTAAAGAGACCCTTTATGTAGCGTATACAATGTTCTGCCACTGAGGCTAAAGAGCCCCTTTATATAGCGTATACAATGTTCTGCCACTGAGGCTAAAGAGCCCCTTTATGTAGCGTATACAATGTTCTGGCACTGAGGCTAAGGAGCCCCTTTATGTAGCGTATACAATGTTCTGCCACTGAGGCTAAAGAGCCCCTTTATGTAGCGTATACAATGTTCTGCCACTGAGGCTAAAGAGCCCCTTTATGTAGCGTATACAATGCTCTGGCACTGAGGCTAAAGAGCCCCTTTATGTAGCGTATACAATGTTCTGCCACTGAGGCTAAAGAGCCCCTTTATGTAGCGTATACAAAGTTCTGGCACTGAGGCTAAAGAGCCCCTTTATGTAGCGTATACAATGTTCTGCCACTGAGGCTAAAGAGCCCCTTTATGTAGCGTATACAATGTTCTGCCACTGAGGCTAAAGAGCCCCTTTATGTAGCGTATACAATGTTCTGGTACTGAGGCTAAGGAGCCCCTTTATGTAGCGTATACAATGTTCTGGCACTGAGGCTAAAGAGCCCCTTTATGTACCGTATACAATGTTCTGCCACTGAGGCTAAAGAGCCCCTTTATGTAGCGTATACAATGTTCTGCCACTGAGGCTAAAGAGCCCCTTTATGTAGCGTATACAATGTTCTGGCACTGAGGCTAAGGAGCCCCTTTATGTAGCGTATACAATGCTCTGCCACTGAGGCTAAAGAGCCCCTTTATGTAGCGTATACAATGCTCTGCCACTGAGGCTAAGGAGCCCCTTTATGTAGCGTATACAATGTTCTGGCACTGAGGCTAAGGAGCCCCTTTATGTAGCGTATACAATGTTCTGGCACTGAGGCTAAAGAGCCCCTTTATGTAGCGTATACAATGTTCTGCCACTGAGGCTAAAGAGCCCCTTTATGTAGCGTATACAATGTTCTGCCACTGAGGCTAAAGAGCTCCTTTATGTAGCGTATACAATGTTCTGCCACTGAGGCTAAAGAGCCCCTTTATGTAGCGTATACAATGTTCTGGCACTGAGGCTAAAGAGCCCCTTTATGTAGCGTATACAATGTTCTGCCACTGAGGCTAAAGAGACCCTTTATGTAGCGTATACAATGTTCTGCCACTGAGGCTAAAGAGCCCCTTTATATAGCGTATACAATGTTCTGCCACTGAGGCTAAAGAGCCCCTTTATGTAGCGTATACAATGTTCTGGCACTGAGGCTAAGGAGCCCCTTTATGTAGCGTATACAATGTTCTGCCACTGAGGCTAAAGAGCCCCTTTATGTAGCGTATACAATGTTCTGCCACTGAGGCTAAAGAGCCCCTTTATGTAGCGTATACAATGCTCTGGCACTGAGGCTAAAGAGCCCCTTTATGTAGCGTATACAATGTTCTGCCACTGAGGCTAAAGAGCCCCTTTATGTAGCGTATACAAAGTTCTGGCACTGAGGCTAAAGAGCCCCTTTATGTAGCGTATACAATGTTCTGCCACTGAGGCTAAAGAGCCCCTTTATGTAGCGTATACAATGTTCTGCCACTGAGGCTAAAGAGCCCCTTTATGTAGCGTATACAATGTTCTGGTACTGAGGCTAAGGAGCCCCTTTATGTAGCGTATACAATGTTCTGGCACTGAGGCTAAAGAGCCCCTTTATGTAGCGTATACAATGTTCTGCCACTGAGGCTAAGGAGCCCCTTTATGTAGCGTATACAATGCTCTGGCACTGAGGCTAAAGAGCCCCTTTATGTAGCGTATACAATGTTCTGCCACTGAGGCTAAGGAGCCCCTTTATGTAGCGTATACAATGCTCTGGCACTGAGGCTAAAGAGCCCCTTTATGTAGCGTATACAATGTTCTGCCACTGAGGCTAAGGAGCCCCTTTATGTAGCGTATACAATGCTCTGGCACTGAGGCTAAAGAGCCCCTTTATGTAGCGTATACAATGTTCTGCCACTGAGGCTAAAGAGCCCCTTTATGTAGCGTATACAATGTTCTGCCACTGAGGCTAAGGAGCCTCTTTATGTAGCGTATACAATGTTCTGGCACTGAGGCTAAGGAGCCCCTTTATGTAGCGTATACAATGCTCTGGCACTGAGGCTAAAGAGCCCCTTTATGTAGCGTATACAATGTTCTGCCACTGAGGCTAAGGAGCCCCTTTATGTAGCGTATACAATGTTCTGGCACTGAGGCTAAGGAGCCCCTTTATGTAGCGTATACAATGCTCTGCCACTGAGGCTAAGGAGCCCCTTTATGTAGCGTATACAATGTTCTGGCACTGAGGCTAAAGAGCCCCTTTATGTAGCGTATACAATGTTCTGCCACTGAGGCTAAAGAGCCCCTTTATGTAGCGTATACAATGTTCTGCCACTGAGGCTAAAGAGCCCCTTTATGTAGCGTATACAATGTTCTGGCTCTGAGGCTAAAGAGCCCCTTTATGTAGCGTATACAATGTTCTGCCACTGAGGCTAAGGAGCCCCTTTATGTAGCGTATACAATGTTCTGGCACTGAGGCTAAAGAGCCCCTTTATGTAGCGTATACAATGTTCTGGCACTGAGGCTAAAGAGCCCCTTTATGTAGCGTATACAATGTTCTGGCACTGAGGCTAAAGAGCCCCTTTATGTAGCGTATACAATGTTCTGCCACTGAGGCTAAAGAGCCCCTTTATGTAGCGTATACAATGTTCTGGCACTGAGGCTAAGGAGCCCCTTTATGTAGCGTATACCATGTTCTGCCACTGAGGCTAAAGAGCCCCTTTATGTAGCGTATACAATGTTCTGCCACTGAGGCTAAAGAGCCCCTTTATGTAGCGTATACAATGTTCTGCCACTGAGGCTAAGGAGCCCCTTTATGTAGCGTATACAATGTTCTGGCACTGAGGCTAAGGAGCCCCTTTATGTAGCGTATACAATGTTCTGCCACTGAGGCTAAAGAGCCCCTTTATGTAGCGTATACAATGTTCTGCCACTGAGGCTAAAGAGCCCCTTTATGTAGCGTATACAATGCTCTGCCACTGAGGCTAAAGAGCCCCTTTATGTAGCGTATACAATGTTCTGCCACTGAGGCTAAAGAGCCCCTTTATGTAGCGTATACAATGTTCTGCCACTGAGGCTAAAGAGCTCCTTTATGTAGCGTATACAATGTTCTGCCACTGAGGCTAAAGAGCCCCTTTATGTAGCGTATACAATGTTCTGGCACTGAGGCTAGAGAGCCCCTTTATGTAGCGTATACAATGTTCTGCCACTGAGGCTAAAGAGCCCCTTTATGTAGCGTATACAATGTTCTGCCACTGAGGCTAAAGAGCCCCTTTATGTAGCGTATACAATGTTCTGCCACTGAGGCTAAAAAGCCCCTTTATGTAGCGTATACAATGTTCTGGCACTGAGGCTAAGGAGCCCCTTTATGTAGCGTATACAATGTTCTGCCACTGAGGCTAAAGAGCCCCTTTATGTAGCGTATACAATGTTCTGCCACTGAGGCTAAAGAGCCCCTTTATGTAGCGTAAACAATGCTCTGGCACTGAGGCTAAAGAGCCCCTTTATGTAGCGTATACAATGTTCTGCCACTGAGGCTAAAGAGCCCCTTTATGTAGCGTATACAAAGTTCTGGCACTGAGGCTAAAGAGCCCCTTTATGTAGCGTATACAATGTTCTGCCACTGAGGCTAAAGAGCCCCTTTATGTAGCGTATACAATGTTCTGCCACTGAGGCTAAAGAGCCCCTTTATGTAGCGTATACAATGTTCTGGTACTGAGGCTAAGGAGCCCCTTTATGTAGCGTATACAATGTTCTGGCACTGAGGCTAAAGAGCCCCTTTATGTAGCGTATACAATGTTCTGCCACTGAGGCTAAGGAGCCCCTTTATGTAGCGTATACAATGTTCTGGCACTGAGGCTAAAGAGCCCCTTTATGTAGCGTATACAATGTTCTGGCACTGAGGCTAAAGAGCCCCTTTATGTAGCGTATACAATGTTCTGCCACTGAGGCTAAGGAGCCCCTTTATGTAGCGTATACAATGTTCTGGCACTGAGGCTAAAGAGCCCCTTTATGTAGCGTATACAATGTTCTGGCACTGAGGCTAAAGAGCCCCTTTATGTAGCGTATACAATGTTCTGCCACTGAGGCTAAAGAGCCCCTTTATGTAGCGTATACAATGTTCTGCCACTGGGGCTAAAGAGCCCCTTTATGTAGCGTATACAATGCTCTGCCACTGAGGCTAAAGAGCCCCTTTATGTAGCGTATACAATGCTCTGGCACTGAGGCTAAAGAGCCCCTTTATGTAGCGTATACAATGTTCTGGCACTGAGGCTAAAGAGCCCCTTTATGTAGCGTATACAATGTTCTGCCACTGAGGCTAAAGAGCCCCTTTATGTAGCGTATACAATGTTCTGCCACTGAGGCTAAAGAGCCCGTTTATGTAGCGTATACAATGTTCTGGCACTGAGGCTTAAGAGCCCCTTTATGTAGCGTATACAATGTTCTGGCACTGAGGCTAAAGAGCCCCTTTATGTAGCGTATACAATGTTCTGGCACTGAGGCTAAAGAGCCCCTTTATGTAGCGTATACAATGTTCTGCCACTGAGGCTAAAGAGCCCCTTTATGTAGCGTATACAATGTTCTGCCACTGAGGCTAAAGAGCCCCTTTATGTAGCGTATACAATGTTCTGGCACTGAGGCTAAAGAGCCCCTTTATGTAGCGTATACAATGTTCTGGCACTGAGGTTAAGAGCCCCTTTATGTAGCGTATACAATGTTCTGCCACTGAGGCTAAGGAGCCCCTTTATGTAGCGTATACAATGTTCTGCCACTGAGGCTAAAGAGCCCCTTTATGTAGCGTATACAATGTTCTGCCACTGAGGCTAAAGAGCCCCTTTATGTAGCGTATACAATGTTCTGCCACTGAGGCTAAGGAGCCCCTTTATGTAGCGTATACAATGTTCTGGCACTGAGGCTAAGGAGCCCCTTTATGTAGCGTATACAATGTTCTGCCACTGAGGCTAAAGAGCCCCTTTATGTAGCGTATACAATGTTCTGCCACTGAGGCTAAGGAGCCCCTTTATGTAGCGTATACAATGTTCTGCCACTGAGGCTAAGGAGCCCCTTTATCTAGCGTATACAATGTTCTGGCACTGAGGCTAAAGAGCCCCTTTATGTAGCGTATACAATGTTCTGCCACTGAGGCTAAGGAGCCCCTTTTTGTAGCGTATACAATGTTCTGCCACTGAGGCTAAGGAGCCCCTTTATGTAGCGTATACAATGCTCTGCCACTGAGGCTAAAGAGCCCCTTTATGTAGCGTATACAATGCTCTGCCACTGAGGCTAAAGAGCCCCTTTATGTAGCGTATACAATGCTCTGCCACTGAGGCTAAGGAGCCCCTTTATGTAGCGTATACAATGTTCTGGCACTGAGGCTAAGGAGCCCCTTTATGTAGCGTATACAATGTTCTGCCACTGAGGCTAAGGAGCCCCTTTATGTAGCGTATACAATGTTCTGGCACTGAGGCTAAGGAGCCCCTTTATGTAGCGTATACAATGTTCTGGCACTGAGGCTAAAGAGCCCCTTTATGTAGCGTATACAATGTTCTGCCACTGAGGCTAAAGAGCCCCTTTATGTAGCGTATACAATGTTCTGCCACTGAGGCTAAAGAGCCCCTTTATGTAGCGTATACAATGTTCTGCCACTGAGGCTAAGGAGCCCCTTTATGTAGCGTATACAATGTTCTGCCACTGAGGCTAAAGAGCCCCTTTA
Organism: Meconema thalassinum; assembly: GCA_946902985.2. NCBI lineage: Eukaryota > Metazoa > Arthropoda > Insecta > Orthoptera > Tettigoniidae > Meconema > Meconema thalassinum. The sequence goes on from OX336394.1 coordinate 435,555,670, forward strand.
TGTAGCGTATACAATGTTCTGCCACTGAGGCTAAGGAGCCCCTTTATGTAGCGTATACAATGCTCTGGCACTGAGGCTAAAGAGCCCCTTTATGTAGCGTATACAATGTTCTGCCACTGAGGCTAAAGAGCCCCTTTATGTAGCGTATACAATGTTCTGGCACTGAGGCTAAAGAGCCCCTTTATGTAGCGTATACAATGTTCTGCCACTGAGGCTAAAGAGCCCCTTTATGTAGCGTATACAATGCTCTGCCACTGAGGCTAAGGAGCCCCTTTATGTAGCGTATACAATGCTCTGGCACTGATGCTAAAGAGCCCCTTTATGTAGCGTATACAATGCTCTGGCGCTGAGGCTAAGGAGCCCCTTTATGTAGCGTATACAATGTTCTGGCACTGAGGCTAAGGAGCCCCTTTATGTAGCGTATACAATGTTCTGGCACTGAGGCTAAGGAGCCCCTTTATGTAGCGTATACAATGTTCTGCCACTGAGGCTAAAGAGCCCCTTTATGTAGCGTATACAATGTTCTGCCACTGAGGCTAAAGAGCCCCTTTATGTAGCGTATACAATGCTCTGGCACTGAGGCTAAAGAGCCCCTTTATGTAGCGTATACAATGTTCTGCCACTGAGGCTAAGGAGCCCCTTTATGTAGCGTATACAATGTTCTGGCACTGAGGCTAAAGAGCCCCTTTATGTAGCGTATACAATGCTCTGGCACTGAGGCTAAAGAGCCCCTTTATGTAGCGTGTACAATGTTCTGCCACTGAGGCTAAAGAGCCCCTTTATGTAGCGTATACAATGTTCTGGCACTGAGGCTAAAGAGCCCCTTTATGTAGCGTATACAATGCTCTGGCACTGAGGCTAAAGAGCCCCTTTATGTAGCGTATACAATGTTCTGCCACTGAGGCTAAGGAGCCCCTTTATGTAGCGTATACAATGTTCTGGCACTGAGGCTAAAGAGCCCCTTTATGTAGCGTATACAATGTTCTGCCACTGAGGCTAAAGAGCCCCTTTATGTAGCGTATACAATGCTCTGGCACTGAGGCTAAAGAGCCCCTTTATGTAGCGTATACAATGTTCTGCCACTGAGGCTAAGGAGCCCCTTTATGTAGCGTATACAATGTTCTGGCACTGAGGCTAAAGAGCCCCTTTATGTAGCGTATACAATGCTCTGGCACTGAGGCTAAAGAGCCCCTTTATGTAGCGTGTACAATGTTCTGCCACTGAGGCTAAAGAGCCCCTTTATGTAGCGTATACAATGTTCTGCCACTGAGGCTAAAGAGCCCCTTTATGTAGCGTATACAATGCTCTGGCACTGAGGCTAAAGAGCCCCTTTATGTAGCGTATACAATGTTCTGCCACTGAGGCTAAGGAGCCCCTTTATGTAGCGTATACAATGTTCTGGCACTGAGGCTAAAGAGCCCCTTTATGTAGCGTATACAATGCTCTGGCACTGAGGCTAAAGAGCCCCTTTATGTAGCGTGTACAATGTTCTGCCACTGAGGCTAAAGAGCCCCTTTATGTAGCGTATACAATGTTCTGGCACTGAGGCTAAAGAGCCCCTTTATGTAGCGTATACAATGTTCTGGCACTGAGGCTAAAGAGCCCCTTTATGTAGCGTATACAATGCTCTGCCACTGAGGCTAAAGAGCCCCTTTATGTAGCGTATACAATGTTCTGCCACTGAGGCTAAAGAGCCCCTTTATGTAGCGTATACAATGTTCTGCCACTGAGGCTAAAGAGCTCCTTTATGTAGCGTATACAATGTTCTGCCACTGAGGCTAAAGAGCCCCTTTATGTAGCGTATACAATGTTCTGGCACTGAGGCTAGAGAGCCCCTTTATGTAGCGTATACAATGTTCTGCCACTGAGGCTAAAGAGCCCCTTTATGTAGCGTATACAATGTTCTGCCACTGAGGCTAAAGAGCCCCTTTATGTAGCGTATACAATGTTCTGCCACTGAGGCTAAAAAGCCCCTTTATGTAGCGTATACAATGTTCTGGCACTGAGGCTAAGGAGCCCCTTTATGTAGCGTATACAATGTTCTGCCACTGAGGCTAAAGAGCCCCTTTATGTAGCGTATACAATGTTCTGCCACTGAGGCTAAAGAGCCCCTTTATGTAGCGTAAACAATGCTCTGGCACTGAGGCTAAAGAGCCCCTTTATGTAGCGTATACAATGTTCTGCCACTGAGGCTAAAGAGCCCCTTTATGTAGCGTATACAAAGTTCTGGCACTGAGGCTAAAGAGCCCCTTTATGTAGCGTATACAATGTTCTGCCACTGAGGCTAAAGAGCCCCTTTATGTAGCGTATACAATGTTCTGCCACTGAGGCTAAAGAGCCCCTTTATGTAGCGTATACAATGTTCTGGTACTGAGGCTAAGGAGCCCCTTTATGTAGCGTATACAATGTTCTGGCACTGAGGCTAAAGAGCCCCTTTATGTAGCGTATACAATGTTCTGCCACTGAGGCTAAGGAGCCCCTTTATGTAGCGTATACAATGTTCTGGCACTGAGGCTAAAGAGCCCCTTTATGTAGCGTATACAATGTTCTGGCACTGAGGCTAAAGAGCCCCTTTATGTAGCGTATACAATGTTCTGCCACTGAGGCTAAGGAGCCCCTTTATGTAGCGTATACAATGTTCTGGCACTGAGGCTAAAGAGCCCCTTTATGTAGCGTATACAATGTTCTGGCACTGAGGCTAAAGAGCCCCTTTATGTAGCGTATACAATGTTCTGCCACTGAGGCTAAAGAGCCCCTTTATGTAGCGTATACAATGTTCTGCCACTGGGGCTAAAGAGCCCCTTTATGTAGCGTATACAATGCTCTGCCACTGAGGCTAAAGAGCCCCTTTATGTAGCGTATACAATGCTCTGGCACTGAGGCTAAAGAGCCCCTTTATGTAGCGTATACAATGTTCTGGCACTGAGGCTAAAGAGCCCCTTTATGTAGCGTATACAATGTTCTGCCACTGAGGCTAAAGAGCCCCTTTATGTAGCGTATACAATGTTCTGCCACTGAGGCTAAAGAGCCCGTTTATGTAGCGTATACAATGTTCTGGCACTGAGGCTTAAGAGCCCCTTTATGTAGCGTATACAATGTTCTGGCACTGAGGCTAAAGAGCCCCTTTATGTAGCGTATACAATGTTCTGGCACTGAGGCTAAAGAGCCCCTTTATGTAGCGTATACAATGTTCTGCCACTGAGGCTAAAGAGCCCCTTTATGTAGCGTATACAATGTTCTGCCACTGAGGCTAAAGAGCCCCTTTATGTAGCGTATACAATGTTCTGGCACTGAGGCTAAAGAGCCCCTTTATGTAGCGTATACAATGTTCTGGCACTGAGGTTAAGAGCCCCTTTATGTAGCGTATACAATGTTCTGCCACTGAGGCTAAGGAGCCCCTTTATGTAGCGTATACAATGTTCTGCCACTGAGGCTAAAGAGCCCCTTTATGTAGCGTATACAATGTTCTGCCACTGAGGCTAAAGAGCCCCTTTATGTAGCGTATACAATGTTCTGCCACTGAGGCTAAGGAGCCCCTTTATGTAGCGTATACAATGTTCTGGCACTGAGGCTAAGGAGCCCCTTTATGTAGCGTATACAATGTTCTGCCACTGAGGCTAAAGAGCCCCTTTATGTAGCGTATACAATGTTCTGCCACTGAGGCTAAGGAGCCCCTTTATGTAGCGTATACAATGTTCTGCCACTGAGGCTAAGGAGCCCCTTTATCTAGCGTATACAATGTTCTGGCACTGAGGCTAAAGAGCCCCTTTATGTAGCGTATACAATGTTCTGCCACTGAGGCTAAGGAGCCCCTTTTTGTAGCGTATACAATGTTCTGCCACTGAGGCTAAGGAGCCCCTTTATGTAGCGTATACAATGCTCTGCCACTGAGGCTAAAGAGCCCCTTTATGTAGCGTATACAATGCTCTGCCACTGAGGCTAAAGAGCCCCTTTATGTAGCGTATACAATGCTCTGCCACTGAGGCTAAGGAGCCCCTTTATGTAGCGTATACAATGTTCTGGCACTGAGGCTAAGGAGCCCCTTTATGTAGCGTATACAATGTTCTGCCACTGAGGCTAAGGAGCCCCTTTATGTAGCGTATACAATGTTCTGGCACTGAGGCTAAGGAGCCCCTTTATGTAGCGTATACAATGTTCTGGCACTGAGGCTAAAGAGCCCCTTTATGTAGCGTATACAATGTTCTGCCACTGAGGCTAAAGAGCCCCTTTATGTAGCGTATACAATGTTCTGCCACTGAGGCTAAAGAGCCCCTTTATGTAGCGTATACAATGTTCTGCCACTGAGGCTAAGGAGCCCCTTTATGTAGCGTATACAATGTTCTGCCACTGAGGCTAAAGAGCCCCTTTATGTAGCGTATACAATGTTCTGCCACTGAGGCTAAGGAGCCCCTTTATGTAGCGTATACAATGCTCTGGCACTGAGGCTAAAGAGCCCCTTTATGTAGCGTATACAATGTTCTGCCACTGAGGCTAAAGAGCCCCTTTATGTAGCGTATACAATGTTCTGGCACTGAGGCTAAAGAGCCCCTTTATGTAGCGTATACAATGTTCTGCCACTGAGGCTAAAGAGCCCCTTTATGTAGCGTATACAATGCTCTGCCACTGAGGCTAAGGAGCCCCTTTATGTAGCGTATACAATGCTCTGGCACTGATGCTAAAGAGCCCCTTTATGTAGCGTATACAATGCTCTGGCGCTGAGGCTAAGGAGCCCCTTTATGTAGCGTATACAATGTTCTGGCACTGAGGCTAAGGAGCCCCTTTATGTAGCGTATACAATGTTCTGGCACTGAGGCTAAGGAGCCCCTTTATGTAGCGTATACAATGTTCTGCCACTGAGGCTAAAGAGCCCCTTTATGTAGCGTATACAATGTTCTGCCACTGAGGCTAAAGAGCCCCTTTATGTAGCGTATACAATGCTCTGGCACTGAGGCTAAAGAGCCCCTTTATGTAGCGTATACAATGTTCTGCCACTGAGGCTAAGGAGCCCCTTTATGTAGCGTATACAATGTTCTGGCACTGAGGCTAAAGAGCCCCTTTATGTAGCGTATACAATGCTCTGGCACTGAGGCTAAAGAGCCCCTTTATGTAGCGTGTACAATGTTCTGCCACTGAGGCTAAAGAGCCCCTTTATGTAGCGTATACAATGTTCTGGCACTGAGGCTAAAGAGCCCCTTTATGTAGCGTATACAATGTTCTGGCACTGAGGCTAAAGAGCCCCTTTATGTAGCGTATACAATGTTCTGCCACTGAGGCTAAAGAGCCCCTTTATGTAGCGTATACAATGTTCTGCCACTGAGGCTAAGGAGCCCCTTTATGTAGCGTATACAATGCTCTGGCACTGAGGCTAAAGAGCCTCTTTATGTAGCGTATACAATGTTCTGCCACTGAGGCTAAAGAGCCCCTTTATGTAGCGTATACAATGTGCTGCCACTGAGGCTATGGAGCCCCTTTATGTAGCGTATACAATGCTCTGGCACTGAGGCTAAAGAGCCCCTTTATGTAGCGTATACAATATTCTGCCACTGAGGCTAAGGAGCCCTTTTATGTAGCGTATACAATGTTCTGGCACTGAGGCTAAGGAGCCCCTTTATGTAGCGTATACAATGTTCTGGCACTGAGGCTAAAGAGCCCCTTTATGTAGCGTATACAATGTTCTGCCACTGAGGCTAAAGAGCCCCTTTATGTAGCGTATACAATGTTCTGCCACTGAGGCTAAAGAGCCCCTTTATGTAGCGTATACAATGTTCTGCCACTGAGGCTAAAGAGCCCCTTTATGTAGCGTATACAATGTTCTGCCACTGAGGCTAAAGAGCCCCTTTATGTAGCGTATACAATGTTCTGCCACTGATGCTAAAGAGCCCCTTTATGTAGCGTATACAATGCTCTGGCACTGAGGCTAAAGAGCCCCTTTATGTAGCGTATACAATGTTCTGCCACTGAGGCTAAAGAGCCCCTTTATGTAGCGTATACAATGTTCTGGCACTGAGGCTAAAGAGCCCCTTTATGTAGCGTATACAATGTTCTGCCACTGAGGCTAAAGAGCCCCTTTATGTAGCGTATACAATGTTCTGCCACTGAGGCTAAAGAGCCCCTTTATGTAGCGTATACAATGCTCTGGCACTGAGGCTAAAGAGCCCCTTTATGTAGCGTATACAATGTTCTGCCACTGAGGCTAAAGAGCCCCTTTATGTAGCGTATACAATGTTCTGCCACTGAGGCTAAAGAGCCCCTTTATGTAGCGTATACAATGTTCTGCCACTGAGGCTAAAGAGCCCCTTTATGTAGCGTATACAATGTGCTGGCACTGAGGCTAAAGAGCTCCTTTATGTAGCGTATACAATGTTCTGCCACTGAGGCTAAAGAGCCCCTTTATGTAGCGTATACAATGTTCTGCCACTGAGGCTAAAGAGCACCTTTATGTAGCGTATACAATGCTCTGCCACTGAGACTAAAGAGCCCCTTTATGTAGCGTATACAATGTTCTGCCACTGAGGCTAAAGAGCCCCTTTATGTAGCGTATACAATGTTCTGCCACTGAGGCTAAAGAGCTCCTTTATGTAGCGTATACAATGTTCTGCCACTGAGGCTAAAGAGCCCCTTTATGTAGCGTATAAAATGTTCTGGCACTGAGGCTAAAGAGCCCCTTTATGTAGCGTATACAATGTTCTGCCACTGAGGCTAAAGAGCCCCTTTATGTAGCGTATACAATGTTCTGCCACTGAGGCTAAAGAGCCCCTTTATGTAGCGTATACAATGTTCTGCCACTGAGGCTAAAGAGCCCCTTTATGTAGCGTATACAATGTTCTGGCACTGAGGCTAAGGAGCCCCTTTATGTAGCGTATACAATGTTCTGCCACTGAGGCTAAAGAGCCCCTTTATGTAGCGTATACAATGTTCTGCCACTGAGGCTAAAGAGCCCCTTTATGTAGCGTATACAATGCTCTGGCACTGAGGCTAAAGAGCCCCTTTATGTAGCGTATACAATGTTCTGCCACTGAGGCTAAAGAGCCCCTTTATGTAGCGTATACAATGTTCTGGCACTGAGGCTAAAGAGCCCCTTTATGTAGCGTATACAATGTTCTGCCACTGAGGCTAAAGAGCCCCTTTATGTAGCGTATACAATGTTCTGCCACTGAGGCTAAAGAGCCCCTTTATGTAGCGTATACAATGTTCTGGCACTGAGGCTAAGGAGCCCCTTTATGTAGCGTATACAATGTTCTGGCACTGAGGCTAAAGAGCCCCTTTATGTAGCGTATACAATGTTCTGCCACTGAGGCTAAGGAGCCCCTTTATGTAGCGTATACAATGTTCTGGCACTGAGGCTAAAGAGCCCCTTTATGTAGCGTATACAATGTTCTGGCACTGAGGCTAAAGAGCCCCTTTATGTAGCGTATACAATGTTCTGCCACTGAGGCTAAAGAGCCCCTTTATGTAGCGTATACAATGTTCTGCCACTGGGGCTAAAGAGCCCCTTTATGTAGCGTATACAATGCTCTGCCACTGAGGCTAAAGAGCCCCTTTATGTAGCGTATACAATGCTCTGGCACTGAGGCTAAAGAGCCCCTTTATGTAGCGTATACAATGTTCTGGCACTGAGGCTAAAGAGCCCCTTTATGTAGCGTATACAATGTTCTGCCACTGAGGCTAAAGAGCCCCTTTATGTAGCGTATACAATGTTCTGCCACTGAGGCTAAAGAGCCCGTTTATGTAGCGTATACAATGTTCTGGCACTGAGGCTAAAGAGCCCCTTTATGTAGCGTATACAATGTTCTGGCACTGAGGCTAAAGAGCCCCTTTATGTAGCGTATACAATGTTCTGGCACTGAGGCTAAAGAGCCCCTTTATGTAGCGTATACAATGTTCTGCCACTGAGGCTAAAGAGCCCCTTTATGTAGCGTATACAATGTTCTGCCACTGAGGCTAAAGAGCCCCTTTATGTAGCGTATACAATGTTCTGGCACTGAGGCTAAAGAGCCCCTTTATGTAGCGTATACAATGTTCTGGCACTGAGGCTAAAGAGCCCCTTTATGTAGCGTATACAATGTTCTGCCACTGAGGCTAAGGAGCCCCTTTATGTAGCGTATACAATGTTCTGCCACTGAGGCTAAAGAGCCCCTTTATGTAGCGTATACAATGTTCTGCCACTGAGGCTAAAGAGCCCCTTTATGTAGCGTATACAATGTTCTGCCACTGAGGCTAAGGAGCCCCTTTATGTAGCGTATACAATGTTCTGGCACTGAGGCTAAGGAGCCCCTTTATGTAGCGTATACAATGTTCTGCCACTGAGGCTAAAGAGCCCCTTTATGTAGCGTATACAATGTTCTGCCACTGAGGCTAAGGAGCCCCTTTATGTAGCGTATACAATGTTCTGCCACTGAGGCTAAGGAGCCCCTTTATGTAGCGTATACAATGTTCTGCCACTGAGGCTAAAGAGCCCCTTTATGTAGCGTATACAATGTTCTGCCACTGAGGCTAAGGAGCCCCTTTATGTAGCGTATACAATGTTCTGCCACTGAGGCTAAGGAGCCCCTTTATGTAGCGTATACAATGCTCTGCCACTGAGGCTAAAGAGCCCCTTTATGTAGCGTATACAATGCTCTGCCACTGAGGCTAAAGAGCCCCTTTATGTAGCGTATACAATGCTCTGCCACTGAGGCTAAGGAGCCCCTTTATGCAGCGTATACAATGTTCTGGCACTGAGGCTAAGGAGCCCCTTTATGTAGCGTATACAATGTTCTGCCACTGAGGCTAAGGAGCCCCTTTATGTAGCGTATACAATGTTCTGGCACTGAGGCTAAAGAGCCCCTTTATGTAGCGTATACAATGTTCTGCCACTGAGGCTAAAGAGCCCCTTTATGTAGCGTATACAATGTTCTGGCACTGAGGCTAAAGAGCCCCTTTATGTAGCGTATACAATGCTCTGCCACTGAGGCTAAAGAGCCCCTTTATGTAGCGTATACAATGCTCTGCCACTGAGGCTAAAGAGCCCCTTTATGTAGCGTATACAACGTTCTGCCACTGAGGCTAAAGAGCCCCTTTATGTAGCGTATACAATGTTCTGGCACTGAGGCTAAGGAGCCCCTTTATGTAGCGTATACAATGTTCTGCCACTGAGGCTAAGGAGCCCCTTTATGTAGCGTATACAATGTTCTGGCACTGAGGCTAAAGAGCCCCTTTATGTAGCGTATACAATGTTCTGCCACTGAGGCTAAAGAGCCCCTTTATGTAGCGTATACAATGTTCTGGCACTGAGGCTAAAGAGCCCCTTTATGTAGCGTATACAATGTTCTGCCACTGAGGCTAAAGAGCCCCTTTATGTAGCGTATACAATGCTCTGCCACTGAGGCTAAGGAGCCCCTTTATGTAGCGTATACAATGTTCTGGCACTGAGGCTAAGGAGCCCCTTTATGTAGCGTATACAATGTTCTGCCACTGAGGCTAAGGAGCCCCTTTATGTAGCGTATACAATGTTCTGGCACTGAGGCTAAGGAGCCCCTATATGTAGCGTATACAATGCTCTGGCACTGAGGCTAAAGAGCCCCTTTATGTAGCGTATACAATGTTCTGCCACTGAGGCTAAGGAGCCCCTTTATGTAGCGTATACAATGTTCTGGCACTGAGGCTAAAGTGCCCCTTTATGTAGCGTATACAATGCTCTGCCACTGAGGCTAAGGAGCCCCTTTATGTAGCGTATACAATGTTCTGCCACTGAGGCTAAGGAGCCCCTTTATGTAGCGTATACAATGTTCTGGCACTGAGGCTAAGGAGCCCCTTTATGTAGCGTATACAATGTTCTGGCACTGAGGCTAAGGAGCCCCTTTATGTAGCGTATACAATGTTCTGCCACTGAGGCTAAGGAGCCCCTTTATGTAGCGTATACAATGTTCTGGCACTGAGGCTAAGGAGCCCCTTTATGTAGCATATACAATGCTCTGGCACTGAGGCTAAAGAGCCCCTTTATGTAGCGTATACAATGTTCTGCCACTGAGGCTAAGGAGCCCCTTTATGTAGCGTATACAATGTTCTGGCACTGAGGCTAAGGAGCCCCTTTATGTAGCGTATACAATGCTCTGCCACTGAGGCTAAGGAGCCCCTTTATGTAGCGTATACAATGTTCTGGCACTGAGGCTAAAGAGCCCCTTTATGTAGCGTATACAATGTTCTGCCACTGAGGCTAAAGAGCCCCTTTATGTAGCGTATACAATGTTCTGGCACTGAGGCTAAGGAGCCCCTTTATGTAGCGTATACAATGTTCTGGCACTGAGGCTAAGGAGCCCCTTTATGTAGCGTATACAATGTTCTGCCACTGAGGCTAAGGAGCCCCTTTATGTAGCGTATACATTGTTCTGGCACTGAGGCTAAGGAGCCCCTTTATGTAGCGTATACAATGCTCTGGCACTGAGGCTAAAGAGCCCCTTTATGTAGCGTATACAATGTTCTTCCACTGAGGCTAAGGAGCCCCTTTATGTAGCGTATACAATGTTCTGGCACTGAGGCTAAAGAGCCCCTTTATGTAGCGTATACAATGTTCTGCCACTGAGGCTAAAGAGCCCCTTTATGTAGCGTATACAATGTTCTGCCACTGAGGCTAAAGAGCCCCTTTATGTAGCGTATACAATGTTCTGCCACTGAGGCTAAAGAGCCCCTTTATGTAGCGTATACAATGCTCTGGCACTGAGGCTAAAGAGCCCCTTTATGTAGCGTATACAATGTTCTGCCACTGAGGCTAAAGAGCCCCTTTATGTAGCGTATACAATGTTCTGCCACAGAGGCTAAAGAGCCCCTTTATGTAGCGTATACAATGTTCTGCCACTGAGGCTAAAGAGCCCCTTTATGTAGCGTATACAATGTTCTGGCACTGAGGCTAAAGAGCCCCTTTATGTAGCGTATACAATGTTCTGCCACTGAGGCTAAAGAGCCCCTTTATGTAGCGTATACAATGTTCTGCCACTGAGGCTAAAGAGCCCCTTTATGTAGCGTATACAATGCTCTGCCACTGAGGCTAAAGAGCCCCTTTATGTAGCGTATACAATGTTCTGCCACTGAGGCTAAAGAGCCCCTTTATGTAGCGTATACAATGTTCTGCCACTGAGGCTAAAGAGCTCCTTTATGTAGCGTATACAATGTTCTGCCACTGAGGCTAAAGAGCCCCTTTATGTAGCGTATACAATGTTCTGGCACTGAGGCTAAAGAGCCCCTTTATGTAGCGTATACAATGTTCTGCCACTGAGGCTAAAGAGCCCCTTTATGTAGCGTATACAATGTTCTGCCACTGAGGCTAAAGAGCCTCTTTATGTAGCGTATACAATGTTCTGCCACTGAGGCTAAAGAGCCCCTTTATGTAGCGTATACAATGTTCTGGCACTGAGGCTAAGGAGCCCCTTTATGTAGCGTATACAATGTTCTGCCACTGAGGCTAAAGAGCCCCTTTATGTAGCGTATACAATGTTTTGCCACTGAGGCTAAAGAGCCCCTTTATGTAGCGTATACAATGCTCTGGCACTGAGGCTAAAGAGCCCCTTTATGTAGCGTATACAATGTTCTGCCACTGAGGCTAAAGAGCCCCTTTATGTAGCGTATACAATGTTCTGGCACTGAGGGTAAAGAGCCCCTTTATGTAGCGTATACAATGTTCTGCCACTGAGGCTAAAGAGCCCCTTTATGTAGCGTATACAATGTTCTGGCACTGAGGCTAAGGAGCCCCTTTATGTAGCGTATACAATGTTCTGGCACTGAGGCTAAAGAGCCCCTTTATGTAGCGTATACAATGTTCTGCCACTGAGGCTAAGGAGCCCCTTTATGTAGCGTATACAATGTTCTGGCACTGAGGCTAAAGAGCCCCTTTATGTAGCGTATACAATGTTCTGGCACTGAGGCTAAAGAGCCCCTTTATGTAGCGTATACAATGTTCTGCCACTGAGGCTAAGGAGCCCCTTTATGTAGCGTATACAATGTTCTGGCACTGAGGCTAAAGAGCCCCTTTATGTAGCGTATACAATGTTCTGGCACTGAGGCTAAAGAGCCCCTTTATGTAGCGTATACAATGTTCTGCCACTGAGGCTAAAGAGCCCCTTTATGTAGCGTATACAATGTTCTGCCACTGGGGCTAAAGAGCCCCTTTATGTAGCGTATACAATGCTCTGCCACTGAGGCTAAAGAGCCCCTTTATGTAGCGTATACAATGCTCTGGCACTGAGGCTAAAGAGCCCCTTTATGTAGCGTATACAATGTTCTGCCACTGAGGCTAAAGAGCCCCTTTATGTAGCGTATACAATGTTCTGCCACTGAGGCTAAAGAGCCCGTTTATGTAGCGTATACAATGTTCTGGCACTGAGGCTAAAGAGCCCCTTTATGTAGCGTATACAATGTTCTGGCACTGAGGCTAAAGAGCCCCTTTATGTAGCGTATACAATGTTCTGGCACTGAGGCTAAAGAGCCCCTTTATGTAGCGTATACAATGTTCTGCCACTGAGGCTAAAGAGCCCCTTTATGTAGCGTATACAATGTTCTGCCACTGAGGCTAAAGAGCCCCTTTATGTAGCGTATACAATGTTCTGGCACTGAGGCTAAAGAGCCCCTTTATGTAGCGTATACAATGTTCTGGCACTGAGGCTAAAGAGCCCCTTTATGTAGCGTATACAATGTTCTGCCACTGAGGCTAAGGAGCCCCTTTATGTAGCGTATACAATGTTCTGCCACTGAGGCTAAAGAGCCCCTTTATGTAGCGTATACAATGTTCTGCCACTGAGGCTAAAGAGCCCCTTTATGTAGCGTATACAATGTTCTGCCACTGAGGCTAAGGAGCCCCTTTATGTAGCGTATACAATGTTCTGGCACTGAGGCTAAGGAGCCCCTTTATGTAGCGTATACAATGTTCTGCCACTGAGGCTAAAGAGCCCCTTTATGTAGCGTATACAATGTTCTGCCACTGAGGCTAAGGAGCCCCTTTATGTAGCGTATACAATGTTCTGCCACTGAGGCTAAGGAGCCCCTATATGTAGCGTATACAATGTTCTGCCACTGAGGCTAAAGAGCCCCTTTATGTAGCGTATACAATGTTCTGCCACTGAGGCTAAGGAGCCCCTTTATGTAGCGTATACAATGTTCTGCCACTGAGGCTACGGAGCCCCTTTATGTAGCGTATACAATGCTCTGCCACTGAGGCTAAAGAGCCCCTTTATGTAGCGTATACAATGCTCTGCCACTGAGGCTAAAGAGCCTCTTTATGTAGCGTATACAATGCTCTGCCACTGAGGCTAAGGAGCCCCTTTATGTAGCGTATACAATGTTCTGGCACTGAGGCTAAGGAGCCCCTTTATGTAGCGTATACAATGTTCTGTCACTGAGGCTAAGGAGCCCCTTTATGTAGCGTATACAATGTTCTGGCACTGAGGCTAAAGAGCCCCTTTATGTAGCGTATACAATGTTCTGCCACTGAGGCTAAAGAGCCCCTTTATGTAGCGTATACAATGTTCTGGCACTGAGGCTAAAGAGCCCCTTTATGTAGCGTATACAATGCTCTGCCACTGAGGCTAAAGAGCCCCTTTATATAGCGTATACAATGCTCTGCCACTGAGGCTAAAGAGCCCCTTTATGTAGCGTATACAATGTTCTGCCACTGAGGCTAAAGAGCCCCTTTATGTAGCGTATACAATGTTCTGGCACTGAGGCTAAGGAGCCCCTTTATGTAGCGTATACAATGTTCTGCCACTGAGGCTAAGGAGCCCCTTTAAGTAGCGTATACAATGTTCTGGCACTGAGGCTAAAGAGCCCCTTTATGTAGCGTATACAATGTTCTGCCACTGAGGCTAAAGAGCCCCTTTATGTAGCGTATACAATGCTCTGCCACTGAGGCTAAGGAGCCCCTTTATGTAGCGTATACAATGTTCTGGCACTGAGGCTAAGGAGCCCCTTTATGTAGCGTATACAATGTTCTGCCACTGAGGCTAAGGAGCCCCTTTATGTAGCGTATACAATGTTTTGGCACTGAGGCTAAGGAGCCCCTATATGTAGCGTATACAATGCTCTGGCACTGAGGCTAAAGAGCCCCTTTATGTAGCGTATACAATGTTCTGCCACTGAGGCTAAGGAGCCCCTTTATGTAGCGTATACAATGTTCTGGCACTGAGGCTAAAGAGCCCCTTTATGTAGCGTATACAATGCTCTGCCACTGAGGCTAAGGAGCCCCTTTATGTAGCGTATACAATGTTCTGCCACTGAGGCTAAGGAGCCCCTTTATGTAGCGTATACAATGTTCTGGCACTGAGGCTAAGGAGCCCCTTTATGTAGCGTATACAATGTTCTGGCACTGAGGCTAAGGAGCCCCTTTATGTAGCGTATACAATGCTCTGGCACTGAGGCTAAAGAGCCCCTTTATGTAGCGTATACAATGTTCTGCCACTGAGGCTAAGGAGCCCCCTTTATGTAGCGTATACAATGTTCTGCCACTGAGGCTAAAGAGCCCCTTTATGTAGCGTATACAATGTTCTGCCACTGAGGCTAAGGAGCCCCTTTATGTAGCGTATACAATGTTCTGCCACTGAGGCTAAAGAGCCCCTTTATGTAGCGTATACAATGTTCTGCCACTGAGGCTAAAGAGCCCCTTTATGTAGCGTATACAATGTTCTGCCACTGAGGCTAAAGAGCCCGTTTATGTAGCGTATACAATGTTCTGGCACTGAGGCTAAAGAGCCCCTTTATGTAGCGTATACAATGTTCTGGCACTGAGGCTAAAGAGCCCCTTTATGTAGCGTATACAATGTTCTGCCACTGAGGCTAAGGAGCCCCTTTATGTAGCGTATACAATGTTCTGCCACTGAGGCTAAGGAGCCCCTTTATGTAGCGTATACAATGTTCTGGCACTGAGGCTAAAGAGCCCCTTTATGTAGCGTATACAATGTTCTGCCACTGAGGCTAAAGAGCCCCTTTATGTAGCGTATACAATGTTCTGGCACTGAGGCTAAGGAGCCCCTTTATGTAGCGTATACAATGTTCTGGCACTGAGGCTAAGGAGCCCCTTTATGTAGCGTATACAATGTTCTGCCACTGAGGCTAAGGAGCCCCTTTATGTAGCGTATACAATGTTCTGGCACTGAGGCTAAGGAGCCCCTTTATGTAGCGTATACAATGTTCTGGCACTGAGGCTAAAGAGCCCCTTTATGTAGCGTATACAATGCTCTGCCACTGAGGCTAAGGAGCCCCTTTATGTAGCGTATACAATGTTCTGGCACTGAGGCTAAGGAGCCCCTTTATGTAGCGTATACAATGTTCTGGCACTGAGGCTAAGGAGCCCCTTTATGTAGCGTATACAATGTTCTGGCACTGAGGCTAAAGAGCCCCTTTATGTAGCGTATACAATGTTCTGCCACTGAGGCTAAGGAGCCCCTTTATGTAGCGTATACAATGTTCTGGCACTGAGGCTAAGGAGCCCCTTTATGTAGCGTATACAATGTTCTGGCACTGAGGCTAAGGAGCCCCTTTATGTAGCGTATACAATGTTCTGCCACTGAGGCTAAGGAGCCCCTTTATGTAGCGTATACAATGTTCTGGCACAGAGGCTAAGGAGCCCCTTTATGTAGCGTATACAATGCTCTGGCACTGAGGCTAAAGAGCCCCTTTATGTAGCGTATACAGTGTTCTGCCACTGAGGCTAAGGAGCCCCTTTATGTAGCGTATACAATGTTCTGGCACTGAGGCTAAGGAGCCCCTTTATGTAGCGTATACAATGCTCTGCCACTGAGGCTAAGGAGCCCCTTTATGTAGCGTATACAATGTTCTGGCACTGAGGCTAAAGAGCCCCTTTATGTAGCGTATACAATGTTCTGCCACTGAGGCTAAAGAGCCCCTTTATGTAGCGTATACAATGTTCTGCCACTGAGGCTAAAGAGCCCCTTTATGTAGCGTATACAATGTTCTGGCACTGAGGCTAAAGAGCCCCTTTATGTAGCGTATACAATGTTCTGCCACTGAGGCTAAGGAGCCCCTTTATGTAGCGTATACAATGTTCTGGCACTGAGGCTAAAGAGCCCCTTTATGTAGCGTATACAATGTTCTGGCACTGAGGCTAAAGAGCCCCTTTATGTAGCGTATACAATGTTCTGGCACTGAGGCTAAAGAGCCCCTTTATGTAGCGTATACAATGTTCTGCCACTGAGGCTAAGAAGCACCTTTATGTAGCGTATACAATGTTCTGGCACTGAGGCTAAAGAGCCCCTTTATGTAGCGTATACAATGTTCTGGCACTGAGGCTAAAGAGCCCCTTTATGTAGCGTATACAATGTTCTGGCACTGAGGCTAAAGAGCCCCTTTATGTAGCGTATACAATGTTCTGCCACTGAGGCTAAAGAGCCCCTTTATGTAGCGTATACAATGTTCTGGCACTGAGGCTAAGGAGCCCCTTTATGTAGCGTATACCATGTTCTGCCACTGAGGCTAAAGAGCCCCTTTATGTAGCGTATACAATGTTCTGCCACTGAGGCTAAAGAGCCCCTTTATGTAGCGTACACAATGTTCTGCCACTGAGGCTAAAGAGCCCCTTTATGTAGCGTATACAATGCTCTGCCACTGAGGCTAAAGAGCCCCTTTATGTAGCGTATACAATGCTCTGCCACTGAGGCTAATGAGCCCCTTTATGTAGCGTATACAAAGCTCTGCCACTGAGGCTAAAGAGCCCCTTTATGTAGCGTATACAATGTTCTGCCACTGAGGCTAAAGAGCCCCTTTATGTAGCGTATACAATGCTCTGCCACTGAGGCTAAAGAGCCCCTTTATGTAGCGTATACAATGTTCTGCCACTGAGGCTAAAGAGCCCCTTTATGTAGCGTATACAATGCTCTGCCACTGAGGCTAAAGAGCCCCTTTATGTAGCGTATACAATGTTCTGCCACTGAGGCTAAAGAGCTCCTTTATGTAGCGTATACAATGTTCTGCCACTGAGGCTAAAGAGCCCCTTTATGTAGCGTATACAATGTTCTGCCACTGAGGCTAAGGAGCCCCTTTATGTAGCGTATACAATGTTCTGCCACTGAGGCTAAGGAGCCCCCTTTATGTAGCGTATACAATGTTCTGCCACTGAGGCTAAAGAGCCCCTTTATGTAGCGTATACAATGTTCTGCCACTGAGGCTAAGGAGCCCCTTTATGTAGCGTATACAATGTTCTGCCACTGAGGCTAAAGAGCCCCTTTATGTAGCGTATACAATGTTCTGCCACTGAGGCTAAAGAGCCCCTTTATGTAGCGTATACAATGTTCTGCCACTGAGGCTAAAGAGCCCGTTTATGTAGCGTATACAATGTTCTGGCACTGAGGCTAAAGAGCCCCTTTATGTAGCGTATACAATGTTCTGGCACTGAGGCTAAAGAGCCCCTTTATGTAGCGTATACAATGTTCTGCCACTGAGGCTAAGGAGCCCCTTTATGTAGCGTATACAATGTTCTGCCACTGAGGCTAAGGAGCCCCTTTATGTAGCGTATACAATGTTCTGGCACTGAGGCTAAAGAGCCCCTTTATGTAGCGTATACAATGTTCTGCCACTGAGGCTAAAGAGCCCCTTTATGTAGCGTATACAATGTTCTGGCACTGAGGCTAAAGAGCCCCTTTATGTAGCGTATACAATGTTCTGGCACTGAGGCTAAAGAGCCCCTTTATGTAGCGTATACAATGTTCTGCCACTGAGGCTAATGAGCCCCTTTATGTAGCGTATACAATGTTCTGCCACTGAGGCTAAAGAGCCCCTTTATGTAGCGTATACAATGTTCTGCCACTGAGGCTAAGGAGCCCCTTTATGTAGCGTATACAATGTTCTGGCACTGAGGCTAAGGAGCCCCTTTATGTAGCGTATACAATGTTCTGCCACTGAGGCTAAGGAGCCCCTTTATGTGGCGTATACAATGTTCTGGCACTGAGGCTAAGGAGCCCCTTTATGTAGCGTATACAATGCTCTGGCACTGAGGCTAAAGAGCCCCTTTATGTAGCGTATACAATGTTCTGCCACTGAGGCTAAGGAGCCCCTTTATGTAGCGTATACAATGTTCTGGCACTGAGGCTAAGGAGCCCCTTTATGTAGCGTATACAATGCTCTGCCACTGAGGCTAAGGAACCCCTTTATGTAGCGTATACAATGTTCTGGCACTGAGGCTAAAGAGCCCCTTTATGTAGCGTATACAATGTTCTGCCACTGAGGCTAAAGAGCCCCTTTATGTAGCGTATACAATGTTCTGGCACTGAGGCTAAGGAGCCCCTTTATGTAGCGTATACAATGTTCTGGCACTGAGGCTAAGGAGCCCCTTTATGTAGCGTATACAATGTTCTGCCACTGAGGCTAAGGAGCCCCTTTATGTAGCGTATACATTGTTCTGGCACTGAGGCTAAGGAGCCCCTTTATGTAGCGTATACAATGCTCTGGCACTGAGGCTAAAGAGCCCCTTTATGTAGCGTATACAATGTTCTGCCACTGAGGCTAAGGAGCCCCTTTATGTAGCGTATACAATGTTCTGGCACTGAGGCTAAAGAGCCCCTTTATGTAGCGTATACAATGCTCTGCCACTGAGGCTAAGGAGCCCCTTTATGTAGCGTATACAATGTTCTGCCACTGAGGCTAAGGAGCCCCTTTATGTAGCGTATACAATGTTCTGGCACTGAGGCTAAGGAGCCCCTTTATGTAGCGTATACAATGTTCTGGCACTGAGGCTAAGGAGCCCCTTTATGTAGCGTATACAATGTTCTGCCACTGAGGCTAAGGAGCCCCTTTATGTAGCGTATACAATGTTCTGGCACTGAGGCTAAGGAGCCCCTTTATGTAGCGTATACAATGTTCTGGCACTGAGGCTAAAGAGCCCCTTTATGTAGCGTATACAATGCTCTTCCACTGAGGCTAAGGAGCCCCTTTATGTAGCGTATACAATGTTCTGGCACTGAGGCTAAGGAGCCCCTTTATGTAGCGTATACAATGTTCTGGCACTGAGGCTAAGGAGCCCCTTTATGTAGCGTATACAATGTTCTGGCACTGAGGCTAAAGAGCCCCTTTATGTAGCGTATACAATGTTCTGCCACTGAGGCTAAGGAGCCCCTTTATGTAGCGTATACAATGTTCTGGCACTGAGGCTAAGGAGCCCCTTTATGTAGCGTATACAATGTTCTGGCACTGAGGCTAAGGAGCCCCTTTATGTAGCGTATACAATGTTCTGCCACTGAGGCTAAGGAGCCCCTTTATGTAGCGTATACAATGTTCTGGCACTGAGGCTAAGGAGCCCCTTTATGTAGCGTATACAATGCTCTGGCACTGAGGCTAAAGAGCCCCTTTATGTAGCGTATACAATGTTCTGCCACTGAGGCTAAGGAGCCCCTTTATGTAGCGTATACAATGTTCTGGCACTGAGGCTAAGGAGCCCCTTTATGTAGCGTATACAATGCTCTGCCACTGAGGCTAAGGAGCCCCTTTATGTAGCGTATACAATGTTCTGGCACTGAGGCTAAAGAGCCCCTTTATGTAGCGTATACAATGTTCTGCCACTGAGGCTAAAGAGCCCCTTTATGTAGCGTATACAATGTTCTGCCACTGAGGCTAAAGAGCCCCTTTATGTAGCGTATACAATGTTCTGGCTCTGAGGCTAAAGAGCCCCTTTATGTAGCGTATACAATGTTCTGCCACTGAGGCTAAGGAGCCCCTTTATGTAGCGTATACAATGTTCTGGCACTGAGGCTAAAGAGCCCCTTTATGTAGCGTATACAATGTTCTGGCACTGAGGCTAAAGAGCCCCTTTATGTAGCGTATACAATGTTCTGGCACTGAGGCTAAAGAGCCCCTTTATGTAGCGTATACAATGTTCTGCCACTGAGGCTAAAGAGCCCCTTTATGTAGCGTATACAATGTTCTGGCACTGAGGCTAAGGAGCCCCTTTATGTAGCGTATACCATGTTCTGCCACTGAGGCTAAAGAGCCCCTTTATGTAGCGTATACAATGTTCTGCCACTGAGGCTAAAGAGCCCCCTTTATGTAGCGTATACAATGTTCTGCCACTGAGGCTAAAGAGCCCCTTTATGTAGCGTATACAATGCTCTGCCACTGAGGCTAAAGAGCCCCTTTATGTAGCGTATACAATGCTCTGCCACTGAGGCTAATGAGCCCCTTTATGTAGCGTATACAATGCTCTGCCACTGAGGCTAAAGAGCCCCTTTATGTAGCGTATACAATGTTCTGCCACTGAGGCTAAAGAGCCCCTTTATGTAGCGTATACAATGCTCTGCCACTGAGGCTAAAGAGCCCCTTTATGTAGCGTATACAATGTTCTGCCACTGAGGCTAAAGAGCCCCTTTATGTAGCGTATACAATGCTCTGCCACTGAGGCTAAAGAGCCCCTTTATGTAGCGTATACAATGTTCTGCCACTGAGGCTAAAGAGCTCCTTTATGTAGCGTATACAATGTTCTGCCACTGAGGCTAAAGAGCCCCTTTATGTAGCGTATACAATGTTCTGCCACTGAGGCTAAAGAGCCCATTTATGTAGCGTATACAATGTTCTTCCACTGAGGCTAAAGAGCCCCTTTATGTAGCGTATACAATGCTCTGCCACTGAGGCTAAAGAGCCCCTTTATGTAGCGTATACAATGTTCTGCCACTGAGGCTAAAGAGCCCCTTTATGTAGCGTATACAATGCTCTGCCACTGAGGCTAAAGAGCCCCTTTATGTAGCGTATACAATGCTCTGCCACTGAGGCTAAAGAGCCCCTTTATGTAGCGTATACAATGTTCTGCCACTGAGGCTAAAGAGCCCCTTTATGTAGCGTATACATTGTTCTGCCACTGAGGCTAAGGAGCCCCTTTATGTAGCGTATAAAATGTTCTGCCACTGAGGCTAAGGAGCCCCCTTTATGTAGCGTATACAATGTTCTGCCACTGAGGCTAAAGAGCCCCTTTATGTAGCGTATACAATGTTCTGCCACTGAGGCTAAGGAGCCCCTTTATGTAGCGTATACAATGTTCTGCCACTGAGGCTAAAGAGCCCCTTTATGTAGCGTATACAATGTTCTGCCACTGAGGCTAAAGAGCCCCTTTATGTAGCGTATACAATGTTCTGCCACTGAGGCTAAAGAGCCCGTTTATGTAGCGTAGACAATGTTCTGGCACTGAGGCTAAAGAGCCCCTTTATGTAGCGTATACAATGTTCTGGCACTGAGGCTAAAGAGCCCCTTTATGTAGCGTATACAATGTTCTGCCACTGAGGCTAAGGAGCCCCTTTATGTAGCGTATACAATGTTCTGCCACTGAGGCTAAGGAGCCCCTTTATGTAGCGTATACAATGTTCTGGCACTGAGGCTAAAGAGCCCCTTTATGTAGCGTATACAATGTTCTGCCACTGAGGCTAAAGAGCCCCTTTATGTAGCGTATACAATGTTCTGGCACTGAGGCTAAAGAGCCCCTTTATGTAGCGTATACAATGTTCTGGCACTGAGGCTAAAGAGCCCCTTTATGTAGCGTATACAATGTTCTGCCACTGAGGCTAATGAGCCCCTTTATGTAGCGTATACAATGTTCTGCCACTGAGGCTAAAGAGCCCCTTTATGTAGCGTATACAATGTTCTGCCACTGAGGCTAAGGAGCCCCTTTATGTAGCGTATACAATGTTCTGGCACTGAGGCTAAGGAGCCCCTTTATGTAGCGTATACAATGTTCTGGCACTGAGGCTAAAGAGCCCCTTTATGTAGCGTATACAATGTTCTGCCACTGAGGCTAAGGAGCCCCTTTATGTAGCGTATACAATGTTCTGCCACTGAGGCTAAAGAGCCCCTTTATGTAGCGTATACAATGTTCTGCCACTGAGGCTAAAGAGCCCCTTTATGTAGCGTATACAATGTTCTGCCACTGAGGCTAAGGAGCCCCTTTATGTAGCGTATACAATGTTCTGCCACTGAGGCTAAAGAGCCCCTTTATGTAGCGTATACAATGTTCTGCCACTGAGGCTAAAGAGCCCCTTTATGTAGCGTATACAATGTTCTGCCACTGAGGCTAAAGAGCCCCTTTATGTAGCGTATACAATGCTCTGCCACTGAGGCTAAAGAGCCCCTTTATGTAGCGTATACAATGTTCTGCCACTGAGGCTAAGGAGCCCCTTTATGTAGCGTATACAATGTTCTGGCACTGAGGCTAAAGAGCCCCTTTATGTAGCGTATACAATGTTCTGCCACTGAGGCTAAAGAGCCCCTTTATGTAGCGTATACAATGCTCTGGCACTGAGGCTAAAGAGCCCCTTTATGTAGCGTATACAATGTTCTGTCACTGAGGCTAAAGAGCCCCTTTATGTAGCGTATACAATGTTCTGCCACTGAGGCTAAAGAGCCCCTTTATGTAGCGTATACAATGTTCTGCCACTGAGGCTAAGGAGCCCCTTTATGTAGCGTATACAATGTTCTGGCACTGAGGCTAAGGAGCCCCTTTATGTAGCGTATACAATGTTCTGCCACTGAGGCTAAGGAGCCCCTTTATGTAGCGTATACAATGTTCTGGCACTGAGGCTAAAGAGCCCCTTTATGTAGCGTATACAATGTTCTGGCACTGAGGCTAAAGAGCCCCTTTATGTAGCGTATACAATGTTCTGCCACTGAGGCTAAGGAGCCCCTTTATGTAGCGTATACAATGTTCTGCCACTGAGGCTAAGGAGCCCCTTTATGTAGCGTATACAATGTTCTGCCACTGAGGTTAAGAGCCCCTTTATGTAGCGTATACAATGTTCTGCCACTGAGGCTAAAGAGCTCCTTTATGTAGCGTATACAATGTTCTGGCACTGAGGCTAAAGAGCCCCTTTATGTAGCGTATGCAATGTTCTGCCACTGAGGCTAAAGAGCCCCTTTATGTAGCGTATACAATGTTCTGCCACTGAGGCTAAGGAGCCCCCTTTATGTAGCGTATACAATGTTCTGCCACTGAGGCTAAAGAGCCCCTTTATGTAGCGTATACAATGTTCTGCCACTGAGGCTAAAGAGCCCCTTTATGTAGCGTATACAATGTTCTGCCACTGAGGCTAAGGAGCCCCTTTATGTAGCGTATACAATGTTCTGCCACTGAGGCTAAGGAGCCCCTTTATGTAGCGTATACAATGCTCTGCCACTGAGGCTAAAGAGCCCCTTTATGTAGCGTATACAATGTTCTGCCACTGAGGCTAAGGAGCCCCTTTATGTAGCGTATACAATGTTCTGCCACTGAGGCTAAAGAGCCCCTTTATGTAGCGTATACAATGCTCTGGCACTGAGGCTAAGGAGCCCCTTTATGTAGCGTATACAATGCTCTGCCACTGAGGCTAAAGAGCCCCTTTATGTAGCGTATACAATGTTCTGCCACTGAGGCTAAAGAGCCCCTTTATGTAGCGTATACAATGTTCTGCCACTGAGGCTAAGGAGGCCCTTTATGTAGCGTATACAATGTTCTGCCACTGAGGCTAAGGAGCCCCTTTATGTAGCGTATACAATGTTCTGCCACTGAGGCTAAAGAGCCCCTTTATGTAGCGTATACAATGTTCTGCCACTGAGGCTAAAGAGCCCCTTTATGTAGCGTATACAATGTTCTGGCACTGAGGCTAAAGAGCCCCTTTATGTAGCGTATACAATGTTCTGCCACTGAGGCTAAAGAGCCCCTTTATGTAGCGTATACAATGTTCTGCCACTGAGGCTAATGAGCCCCTTTATGTAGCGTATACAATGTTCTGCCACTGAGGCTAATGAGCCCCTTTATGTAGCGTATACAATGTTCTGCCACTGAGGCTAAGGAGACCCTTTATGTAGCGTATACAATGCTCTGCCACTGAGGTTAAGGAGCCCCTTTATGTAGCGTATACAATGTTCTGCCACTGAGGCTAAAGAGCCCCTTTATGTAGCGTATACAATGTTCTGCCACTGAGGCTAATGAGCCCCTTTATGTAGCGTATACAATGTTCTGCCACTGAGGCTAATGAGCCCCTTTATGTAGCGTATACAATGTTCTGCCACTGAGGCTAAGGAGCCCCTTTATGTAGCGTATACAATGCTCTGCCACTGAGGCTAAAGAGCCCCTTTATGTAGCGTATACAATGTTCTGCCACTGAGGCTAAGGAGCCCCTTTATGTAGCGTATACAATGTTCTGCCACTGAGGCTAAAGAGCCCCTTTATGTAGCGTATACAAAGTTCTGGCACTGAGGCTAAAGAGCCCCTTTATGTAGCGTATACAATGTTCTGCCACTGAGGCTAAGGAGCCCTTTTATGTAGCGTATACAATGTTCTGGCACTGAGGCTAAAGAGCCCCTTTATGTAGCGTATACAATGTTCTGGCACTGAGGCTAAAGAGCCCCTTTATGTAGCGTATACAATGTTCTGCCACTGAGGCTAAGGAGCCCCTTTATGTAGCGTATACAATGTTCTGCCACTGAGGCTAAAGATCCCCTTTATGTAGCGTATACAATGTTCTGGCACTGAGGCTAAAGAGCCCCTTTATGTAGCGTATACAATGTTCTGGCACTGAGGCTAAAGAGCCCCTTTATGTAGCGTATACAATGTTCTGGCACTGAGGCTAAAGAGCCCCTTTATGTAGCGTATACAATGTTCTGCCACTGAGGCTAAGGAGCCCCTTTATGTAGCGTATACAATGTTCTGCCACTGAGGCTAAGGAGCCCCTTTATGTAGCGTATACAATGTTCTGCCACTGAGGCTAAGGAGCCCCTTTATGTAGCGTATACAATGTTCTGGCACTGAGGCTAAGGAGCCCCTTTATGTAGCGTATACAATGTTCTGCCACTGAGGCTAAGGAGCCCCTTTATGTAGCGTATACAATGTTCTGCCACTGAGGCTAAGGAGCCCCTTTATGTAGCGTATACAATGTTCTGGCACTGAGGCTAAGGAGCCCCTTTATGTAGCGTATACAATGTTCTGCCACTGAGGCTAAGGAGCCCCTTTATGTAGCGTATACAATGTTCTGCCACTGAGGCTAAAGAGCCCCTTTATGTAGCGTATACAATGTTCTGCCACTGAGGCTAAGGAGCCCCTTTATGTAGCGTATACAATGTTCTGGCACTGAGGCTAAAGAGCCCCTTTATGTAGCGTATACAATGTTCTGCCACTGAGGCTAAAGAGCCCCTTTATGTAGCGTATACAATGTTCTGGCACTGAGGCTAAAGAGCCCCTTTATGTAGCGTATACAATGTTCTGCCACTGAGGCTAAGGAACCCCTTTATGTAGCGTATACAATGTTCTGGCACTGAGGCTAAAGAGCCCCTTTATGTAGCGTATACAATGTTCTGCCACTGAGGCTAAAGAGCCCCTTTATGTAGCGTATACAATGTTCTGGCACTGAGGCTAAAGAGCCCCTTTATGTAGCGTATACAATGTTCTGGCACTGAGGCTAAGGAGCCCCTTTATGTAGCGTATACAATGTTCTGCCACTGAGGCTAAGTAGCCCCTTTATGTAGCGTATACAATGTTCTGCCACGGAGGCTAAGGAGCCCCTTTATGTAGCGTATACAATGTTCTGGCACTGAGGCTAAGGAGCCCCTTTATGTAGCGTATACAATGTTCTGCCACTGAGGCTAAGGAGCCCCTTTATGTAGCGTATACAATGTTCTGCCACTGAGGCTAAAGAGCCCCTTTATGTAGCGTATACAATGTTCTGCCACTGAGGCTAAGGAGCCCCTTTATGTAGCGTATACAATGTTCTGGCACTGAGGCTAAAGAGCCCCTTTATGTAGCGTATACAATGTTCTGCCACTGAGGCTAAAGAGCCCCTTTATGTAGCGTATACAATGTTCTGGCACTGAGGCTAAAGAGCCCCTTTATGTAGCGTATACAATGTTCTGGCACTGAGGCTAAACAGCCCCTTTATGTAGCGTATACAATGTTCTGCCACTGAGGCTAAGGAGCCCCTTTATGTAGCGTATACAATGTTCTGGCACTGAGGCTAAAGAGCCCCTTTATGTAGCGTATACAATGTTCTGCCACTGAGGCTAAGGAGCCCCTTTATGTAGCGTATACAATGTTCTGCCACTGAGGCTAAAGAGCCCCTTTATGTAGCGTATACAATGTTCTGCCACTGAGGCTAATGAGCCCCTTTGTGTAGCGTATACAATGTTCTGGCACTGAGGCTAAGGAGCCCCTTTATGTAGCGTATACAATGTTCTGCCACTGAGGCTAAAGAGCCCCTTTATGTAGCGTATACAATGTTCTGCCGCTGAGGCTAAAGAGCCCCTTTATGTAGCGTATACAATGTTCTGCCACTGAGGCTAAAGAGCCCCTTTATGTAGCGTATACAATGTTCTGCCACTGAGGCTAAAGAGCCCCTTTATGTAGCGTATACAATGTTCTGCCACTGAGGCTAAAGAGCCCCTTTATGTAGCGTATACAATGTTCTGGCACTGAGGCTAAGGAGCCCCTTTATGTAGCGTATACAATGTTCTGGCACTGAGGCTAAGGAGCCCCTTTATGTAGCGTATACAATGTTCTGGCACTGAGGCTAAAGAGCCCCTTTATGTAGCGTATACAATGCTCTGCCACTGAGGCTAAAGAGCCCCTTTATGTAGCGTATACAATGTTCTGCCACTGAAGCTAAAGAGCCTCTTTATGTAGCGTATACAATGTTCTGGCACTGAGGCTAAAGAGCCCCTTTATGTAGCGTATACAATGTTCTGCCACTGAGGCTAAAGAGCCCCTTTATGTAGCGTATACAATGTTCTGGCACTGAGGCTAAGGAGCCCCTTTATGTAGCGTATACAATGTTCTGCCACTGAGGCTAAGGAGCCCCTTTATGTAGCGTATACAATGTTCTGCCACTGAGGCTAAGGAGCCCCTTTATGTAGCGTATACAATGTTCTGGCACTGAGGCTAAGGAGCCCCTTTATGTAGCGTATACAATGTTCTGCCACTGAGGCTAAGGAGCCCCTTTATGTAGCGTATACAATGTTCTGCCACTGAGGCTAAAGAGCCCCTTTATGTAGCGTATACAATGTTCTGCCACTGAGGCTAAGGAGCCCCTTTATGTAGCGTATACAATGTTCTGGCACTGAGGCTAAAGAGCCCCTTTATTTAGCGTATACAATGTTCTGCCACTGAGGCTAAAGAGCCCCTTTATGTAGCGTATACAATGTTCTGGCACTGAGGCTAAAGAGCCCCTTTATGTAGCGTATACAATGTTCTGCCACTGAGGCTAAGGAGCCCCTTTATGTAGCGTATACAATGCTCTGCCACTGAGGCTAAAGAGCCCCTTTATGTAGCGTATACAATGTTCTGGCACTGAGGCTAAAGAGCCCCTTTATGTAGCGTATACAATGTTCTGCCACTGAGGCTAAAGAGCCCCTTTATGTAGCGTATACAATGTTCTGCCACTGAGGCTAAGGAGCCCCTTTATGTAGCGTATACAATGTTCTGGCACTGAGGCTAAAGAGCCCCTTTATGTAGCGTATACAATGTTCTGGCACTGAGGCTAAAGAGCCCCTTTATGTAGCGTATACAATGTTCTGCCACTGAGGCTAAGGAGCCCCTTTATGTAGCGTATACAATGTTCTGGCACTGAGGCTAAAGAGCCCCTTTCTGTAGCGTATACAATGTTCTGCCACTGAGGCTAAGGAGCCCCTTTATGTAGCGTATACAATGTTCTGCCACTGAGGCTAAAGAGCCCCTTTATGTAGCGTATACAATGTTCTGCCACTGAGGCTAATGAGCCCCTTTGGGTAGCGTATACAATGTTCTGGCACTGAGGCTAAGGAGCCCCTTTATGTAGCGTATACAATGTTCTGGCACTGAGGCTAAAGAGCCCCTTTATGTAGCGTATACAATGTTCTGCCACTGAGGCTAAAGAGCCCCTTTATGAAGCGTATACAATGTTCTGCCACTGAGGCTAAAGAGCCCCTTTATGTAGCGTATACAATGTTCTGCCACTGAGGCTAAAGAGCCCCTTTATGTAGCGTATACAATGTTCTGCCACTGAGGCTAAAGAGCCCCATTATGTAGCGTATACAATGTTCTGCCACTGAGGCTAAAGAGCCCCTTTATGTAGCGTATACAATGTTCTGCCACTGAGGCTAAAGAGCCCCTTTATGTAGCGTATACAATGTTCTGCCACTGAGGCTAAAGAGCCCCTTTATGTAGCGTATACAATGTTCTGCCACTGAGGCTAAAGAGCCCCTTTATGTAGCGTATACAATGTTCTGCCACTGAGGCTAAAGAGCCCCTTTATGTAGCGTATACAATGTTCTGGCACTGAGGCTATGGAGCCCCTTTATGTAGCGTATACAATGTTCTGGCACTGAGGCTAAAGAGCCCCTTTATGTAGCGTATACAATGTTCTGCCACTGAGGCTAAAGAGCCCCTTTATGTAGCGTATACAATGTTCTGGCACTGAGGCTAAAGAGCCCCTTTATGTAGCGTATACAATGTTCTGCCACTGAGGCTAATGAGCCCCTTTGTGTAGCGTATACAATGTTCTGGCACTGAGGCTAAGGAGCCCCTTTATGTAGCGTATACAATGTTCTGGCACTGAGGCTAAAGAGCCCCTTTATGTAGCGTATACAATGTTCTGCCACTGAGGCTAAAGAGCCCCTTTATGTAGCGTATACAATGTTCTGCCACTGAGGCTAAAGAGCCCCTTTATGTAGCGTATACAATGTTCTGCCACTGAGGCTAAGGAACCCCTTTATGTAGCGTATACAATGTTCTGCCACTGAGGCTAAGGAGCCCCTTTATGTAGCGTATACAATGTTCTGCCACTGTGGCTAAAGAGCCCCTTTATGTAGCGTATACTATGTTCTGCCACTGAGGCTAAAGAGCCCCTTTATGTAGCGTATACAATGTTCTGGCACTGAGGCTAAAGAGCCCCTTTATGTAGCGTATACAATGTTCTGCCAGTGAGGCTAAAGAGCCCCTTTATGTAGCGTATACAATGTTCTGCCACTGAGGCTAAAGAGCCCCTTTATGTAGCGTATACAATGTTCTGCCACTGAGGCTAAGGAGCCCCTTTATGTAGCGTATACAATGTTCTGCCACTGAGGCTAAAGAGCCCCTTTATGTAGCGTATACAATGTTCTGCCACTGAGGCTAAAGAGCCCCTTTATGTAGCGTATACAATGCTCTGCCACTGAGGCTAAAGAGCCCCCTTTATGTAGCGTATACAATGTTCTGCCACTGAGGCTAAGGAGCCCCTTTATGTAGCGTATACAATGTTCTGCCACTGAGGCTAAGGAGCCCCTTTATGTAGCGTATACAATGTTCTGGCACTGAGGCTAAAGAGCCCCTTTATATAGCGTATACAATGTTCTGCCACTGAGGCTAAGGAGCCCCTTTATGTAGCGTATACAATGCTCTGGCACTGAGGCTAAAGAGCCCCTTTATGTAGCGTATACAATGTTCTGCCACTGAGGCTAAAGAGCCCCTTTATGTAGCGTATACAATGTTCTGGCACTGAGGCTAAGGAGCCCCTTTATGTAGCGTATACAATGTTCTGCCACTGAGGCTAAAGAGCCCCTTTATGTAGCGTATACAATGTTCTGCCACTGAGGCTAAAGAGCCCCTTTATGTAGCGTATACAATGTTCTGCCACTGAGGCTAATGAGCCCCTTTATGTAGCGTATACAATGTTCTGCCACTGAGGCTAATGAGCCCCTTTATGTAGCGTATACAATGTTCCGCCACTGAGGCTAAGGAGACCCTTTATGTAGCGTATACAATGCTCTGCCACTGAGGCTAAAGAGCCCCTTTATGTAGCGTATACAATGTTCTGCCACTGAGGCTAAGGAGCCCCTTTATGTAGCGTATAGAATGTTCTGCCACTGAGGCTAAAGAGCCCCTTTATGTAGCGTATACAATGTTCTGGCACTGAGGCT
This sequence comes from Meconema thalassinum, assembly GCA_946902985.2. Classification (NCBI taxonomy): domain Eukaryota; kingdom Metazoa; phylum Arthropoda; class Insecta; order Orthoptera; family Tettigoniidae; genus Meconema; species Meconema thalassinum. The sequence goes on from OX336394.1 coordinate 435,585,514, forward strand.
AAAGAGCCCCTTTATGTAGCGTATACAATGTTCTGCCACTGAGGCTAAGGAGCCCCTTTATGTAGCGTATACAATGTTCTGGCACTGAGGCTAAAGAGCCCCTTTATGTAGCGTATACAATGTTCTGGCACTGAGGCTAAAGAGCCCCTTTATGTAGCGTATACAATGTTCTGCCACTGAGGCTAAGGAGCCCCTTTATGTAGCGTATACAATGTTCTGCCACTGAGGCTAAAGAGCCCCTTTATGTAGCGTATACAATGTTCTGGCACTGAGGCTAAAGAGCCCCTTTATGTAGTGTATACAATGTTCTGGCACTGAGGCTAAAGAGCCCCTTTATGTAGCGTATACAATGTTCTGCCACTGAGGCTAAGGAGCCCCTTTATGTAGCGTATACAATGTTCTGCCACTGAGGCTAAAGATCCCCTTTATGTAGCGTATACAATGTTCTGGCACTGAGGCTAAGAGCCCCTTTATGTAGCGTATACAATGTTCTGGCACTGAGGCTAAAGAGCCCCTTTATGTAGCGTATACAATGTTCTGCCACTGAGGCTAATGAGCCCCTTTATGTAGCGTATACAATGTTCTGCCACTGAGGCTAAGGAGCCCCTTTATGTAGCTTATACAATGCTCTGCCACTGAGGCTAAAGAGCCCCTTTATGTAGCGTATACAATGTTCTGCCACTGAGGCTAAGGAGCCCCTTTATGTAGCGTATACAATGTTCTGCCACTGAGGCTAAAGAGCCCCTTTATGTAGCGCATACAATGTTCTGGCACTGAGGCTAAAGAGCCCCTTTATGTAGCGTATACAATGTTCTGCCACTGAGGCTAAGGAGCCCCTTTATGTAGCGTATACAATGTTCTGGCACTGAGGCTAAAGAGCCCCTTTATGTAGCGTATACAATGTTCTGGCACTGAGGCTAAAGAGCCCCTTTATGTAGCGTATACAATGTTCTGCCACTGAGGCTAAGGAGCCCCTTTATGTAGCGTATACAATGTTCTGCCACTGAGGCTAAAGAGCCCCTTTATGTAGCGTATACAATGTTCTGCCACTGAGGCTAAAGAGCCCCTTTATGTAGCGTATACAATGTTCTGGCACTGAGGCTAAAGAGCCCCTTTATGTAGCGTATACAATGTTCTGCCACTGAGGCTAAAGAGCCCCTTTATGTAGCGTATACAATGTTCTGCCACTGAGGCTAATGAGCCCCTTTATGTAGCGTATACAATGTTCTGCCACTTGAGGCTAATGAGCCCCTTTATGTAGCGTATACAATGTTCTGCCACTGAGGCTAAGGAGACCCTTTATGTAGCGTATACAATGCTCTGCCACTGAGGTTAAGGAGCCCCTTTATGTAGCGTATACAATGTTCTGCCACTGAGGCTAAAGAGCCCCTTTATGTAGCGTATACAATGTTCTGCCACTGAGGCTAATGAGCCCCTTTATGTAGCGTATACAATGTTCTGCCACTGAGGCTAATGAGCCCCTTTATGTAGCGTATACAATGTTCTGCCACTGAGGCTAAGGAGCCCCTTTATGTAGCGTATGCAATGCTCTGCCACTGAGGCTAAAGAGCCCCTTTATGTAGCGTATACAATGTTCTGCCACTGAGGCTAAGGAGCCCCTTTATGTAGCGTATACAATGTTCTGCCACTGAGGCTAAAGAGCCCCTTTATGTAGCGTATACAAAGTTCTGGCACTGAGATAAAGAGCCCCTTTATGTAGCGTATACAATGTTCTGCCACTGAGGCTAAGGAGCCCCTTTATGTAGCGTATACAATGTTCTGGCACTGAGGCTAAAGAGCCCCTTTATGTAGCGTATACAATGTTCTGGCACTGAGGCTAAAGAGCCCCTTTATGTAGCGTATACAATGTTCTGCCACTGAGGCTAAGGAGCCCCTTTATGTAGCGTATACAATGTTCTGCCACTGAGGCTAAAGATCCCCTTTATGTAGCGTATACAATGTTCTGGCACTGAGGCTAAAGAGCCCCTTTATGTAGCGTATACAATGTTCTGGCACTGAGGCTAAAGAGCCCCTTTATGTAGCGTATACAATGTTCTGGCACTGAGGCTAAAGAGCCCCTTTATGTAGCGTATACAATGTTCTGCCACTGAGGCTAAGGAGCCCCTTTATGTAGCGTATACAATGTTCTGCCACTGAGGCTAAAGAGCCCCTTTATGTAGCGTATACAATGTTCTGCCACTGAGGCTAAGGAGCCCCTTTATGTAGCGTATACAATGTTCTGCCACTGAGGCTAAGGAGCCCCTTTATGTAGCGTATACAATGTTCTGCCACTGAGGCTAAGGAGCCCCTTTATGTAGCGTATACAATGTTCTGGCACTGAGGCTAAGGAGCCCCTTTATGTAGCGTATACAATGTTCTGCCACTGAGGCTAAGGAGCCCCTTTATGTAGCGTATACAATGTTCTGCCACTGAGGCTAAGGAGCCCCTTTATGTAGCGTATACAATGTTCTGGCACTGAGGCTAAGGAGCCCCTTTATGTAGCGTATACAATGTTCTGCCACTGAGGCTAAGGAGCCCCTTTATGTAGCGTATACAATGTTCTGCCACTGAGGCTAAAGAGCCCCTTTATGTAGCGTATACAATGTTCTGCCACTTGAGGCTAAGGAGCCCCTTTATGTAGCGTATACAATGTTCTGGCACTGAGGCTAAAGAGCCCCTTTATGTAGCGTATACAATGTTCTGCCACTGAGGCTAAAGAGCCCCTTTATGTAGCGTATACAATGTTCTGGCACTGAGGCTAAAGAGCCCCTTTATGTAGCGTATACAATGTTCTGCCACTGAGGCTAAGGAGCCCCTTTATGTAGCGTATACAATGTTCTGGCACTGAGGCTAAAGAGCCCCTTTATGTAGCGTATACAATGTTCTGCCACTGAGGCTAAAGAGCCCCTTTATGTAGCGTATACAATGTTCTGGCACTGAGGCTAAAGAGCCCCTTTATGTAGCGTATACAATGTTCTGGCACTGAGGCTAAGGAGCCCCTTTATGTAGCGTATACAATGTTCTGCCACTGAGGCTAAGTAGCCCCTTTATGAAGCGTATACAATGTTCTGCCACGGAGGCTAAGGAGCCCCTTTATGTAGCGTATACAATGTTCTGGCACTGAGGCTAAGGAGCCCCTTTATGTAGCGTATACAATGTTCTGCCACTGAGGCTAAGGAGCCCCTTTATGTAGCGTATACAATGTTCTGCCACTGAGGCTAAAGAGCCCCTTTATGTAGCGTATACAATGTTCTGCCACTGAGGGCTAAGGAGCCCCTTTATGTAGCGTATACAATGTTCTGGCACTGAGGCTAAAGAGCCCCTTTATGTAGCGTATACAATGTTCTGCCACTGAGGCTAAAGAGCCCCTTTATGTAGCGTATACAATGTTCTGGCACTGAGGCTAAAGAGCCCCTTTATGTAGCGTATACAATGTTCTGGCACTGAGGCTAAACAGCCCCTTTATGTAGCGTATACAATGTTCTGCCACTGAGGCTAAGGAGCCCCTTTATGTAGCGTATACAATGTTCTGGCACTGAGGCTAAAGAGCCCCTTTATGTAGCGTATACAATGTTCTGCCACTGAGGCTAAGGAGCCCCTTTATGTAGCGTATACAATGTTCTGCCACTGAGGCTAAAGAGCTCCTTTATGTAGCGTATACAATGTTCTGCCACTGAGGCTAATGAGCCCCTTTGTGTAGCGTATACAATGTTCTGGCACTGAGGCTAAGGAGCCCCTTTATGTAGCGTATACAATGTTCTGCCACTGAGGCTAAAGAGCCCCTTTATGTAGCGTATACAATGTTCTGCCGCTGAGGCTTAAAGAGCCCCTTTATGTAGCGTATACAATGTTCTGCCACTGAGGCTAAAGAGCCCCTTTATGTAGCGTATACAATGTTCTGCCACTGAGGCTAAAGAGCCCCTTTATGTAGCGTATACAATGTTCTGCCACTGAGGCTAAAGAGCCCCTTTATGTAGCGTATACAATGTTCTGGCACTGAGGCTAAGGAGCCCCTTTATGTAGCGTATACAATGTTCTGGCACTGAGGCTAAGGAGCCCCTTTATGTAGCGTATACAATGTTCTGGCACTGAGGCTAAAGAGCCCCTTTATGTAGCGTATACAATGTCTCTGCCACTGAGGCTAAAGAGCCCCTTTATGTAGCGTATACAATGTTCTGGCCACTGAGGCTAAAGAGCCCCTTTATGTAGCGTATACAATGTTCTGCCACTGAGGCTAAAGAGCCCCTTTATGTAGCGTATACAATGTTCTGCCACTGAGGCTAAGGAGCCCCTTTATGTAGCGTATACAATGTTCTGCCACTGAGGCTAAGGAGCCCCTTTATGTAGCGTATACAATGTTCTGCCACTGAGGCTAAGGAGCCCCTTTATGTAGCGTATACAATGTTCTGGCCACTGAGGCTAAGGAGCCCCTTTATCGTAGCGTATACAATGTTCTGGCCACTGAGGCTAAGGAGCCCCTTTATGTAGCGTATACAATGTTCTGCCACTGAGGCTAAGGAGCTCCCTTTATGTAGCGTATACAATGTTCTGCCACTGAGGCTAAAGAGCCCCTTTATGTAGCGTATACAATGTTCTGCCACTGAGGCTAAGGAGCCCCTTTATGTAGCGTATACAATGTTCTGGCACTGAGGCTAAAGAGCCCCTTTATGTAGCGTATACAATGTTCTGCCACTGAGGCTAAAGAGCCCCTTTATGTAGCGTATACAATGTTCTGGCACTGAGGCTAAAGAGCCCCTTTATGTAGCGTATACAATGTTCTGCCACTGAGGCTAAGGAGCCCCTTTATGTAGCGTATACAATGCTCTGCCACTGAGGCTAAAGAGCCCCTTTATGTAGCGTATACAATGTTCTGGCACTGAGGCTAAAGAGCCCCTTTATGTAGCGTATACAATGTTCTGCCACTGAGGCTAAAGAGCCCTTTATGTAGCGTATACAATGTTCTGCCACTGAGGCTAAGGAGCCCCTTTATGTAGCGTATACAATGTTCTGGCACTGAGGCTAAAGAGCCCCTTTATGTAGCGTATACAATGTTCTGGCACTGAGGCTAAAGAGCCCCTTTATGTAGCGTATACAATGTTCTGCCACTGAGGCTAAGGAGCCCCTTTATGTAGCGTATACAATGTTCTGGCACTGAGGCTAAAGAGCCCCTTTCTGTAGCGTATACAATGTTCTGCCACTGAGGCTAAGGAGCCCCTTTATGTAGCGTATACAATGTTCTGCCACTGAGGCTAAAGAGCCCCTTTATGTAGCGTATACAATGTTCTGCCACTGAGGCTAATGAGTCCCTTTGGGTAGCGTATACAATGTTCTGGCACTGAGGCTAAGGAGCCCCTTTATGTAGCGTATACAATGTTCTGGCACTGAGGCTAAAGAGCCCCTTTATGTAGCGTATACAATGTTCTGCCACTGAGGCGAAAGAGCCCCTTTATGAAGCGTATACAATGTTCTGCCACTGAGGCTAAAGAGCCCCTTTATGTAGCGTATACAATGTTCTGCCACTGAGGCTAAAGAGCCCCTTTATGTAGCGTATACAATGTTCTGCCACTGAGGCTAAAGAGCCCCTTTATGTAGCGTATACAATGTTCTGCCACTGAGGCTAAAGAGCCCCTTTATGTAGCGTATACAATGTTCTGCCACTGAGGCTAAAGAGCCCCTTTATGTAGCGTATACAATGTTCTGCCACTGAGGCTAAAGAGCCCCTTTATGTAGCGTATACAATGTTCTGCCACTGAGGCTAAAGAGCCCCTTTTTGTAGCGTATACAATGTTCTGCCACTGAGGCTAAAGAGCCCCTTTATGTAGCGTATACAATGTTCTGGCACTGAGGCTAAGGAGCCCCTTTATGTAGCGTATACAATGTTCTGGCACTGAGGCTAAAGAGCCCCTTTATGTAGCGTATACAATGTTCTGCCACTGAGGCTAAAGAGCCCCTTTATGTAGCGTATACAATGTTCTGGCACTAAGGCTAAAGAGCCCCTTTATGTAGCGTATACAATGTTCTGCCACTGAGGCTAATGAGCCCCTTTGTGTAGCGTATACAATGTTCTGGCACTGAGGCTAAGGAGCCCCTTTATGTAGCGTATACAATGTTCTGGCACTGAGGCTAAAGAGCCCCTTTATGTAGCGTATACAATGTTCTGCCACTGAGGCTAAAGAGCCCCTTTATGTAGCGTATACAATGTTCTGCCACTGAGGCTAAAGAGCCCCTTTATGTAGCGTATACAATGTTCTGCCACTGAGGCTAAGGAACCCCCTTTATGTAGCGTATACAATGTTCTGCCACTGAGGCTAAGGAGCCCCCTTTATGTAGCGTATACAATGTTCTGCCACTGTGGCTAAAGAGCCCCTTTATGTAGCGTATACAATGTTCTGCCACTGAGGCTAAAGAGCCCCTTTATGTAGCGTATACAATGTTCTGGCACTGAGGCTAAAGAGCCCCTTTATGTAGCGTATACAATGTTCTGCCACTGAGGCTAAAGAGCCCCTTTATGTAGCGTATACAATGTTCTGCCACTGAGGCTAAAGAGCCCCTTTATGTAGCGTATACAATGTTCTGCCACTGAGGCTAAGGAGCCCCTTTATGTAGCGTATACAATGTTCTGCCACTGAGGCTAAAGAGCCCCTTTATGTAGCGTATACAATGTTCTGCCACTGAGGCTAAAGAGCCCCTTTATGTAGCGTATACAATGCTCTGCCACTGAGGCTAAAGAGCCCCCTTTATGTAGCGTATACAATGTTCTGCCACTGAGGCTAAGGAGCCCCTTTATGTAGCGTATACAATGTTCTGCCACTGAGGCTAAGGAGCCCCTTTATGTAGCGTATACAATGTTCTGGCACTGAGGCTAAAGAGCCCCTTTATGTAGCGTATACAATGTTCTGCCACTGAGGCTAAGGAGCCCCTTTATGTAGCGTATACAATGCTCTGGCACTGAGGCTAAAGAGCCCCTTTATGTAGCGTATACAATGTTCTGCCACTGAGGCTAAAGAGCCCCTTTATGTAGCGTATACAATGTTCTGGCACTGAGGCTAAGGAGCCCCTTTATGTAGCGTATACAATGTTCTGCCACTGAGGCTAAAGAGCCCCTTTATGTAGCGTATACAATGTTCTGCCACTGAGGCTAAAGAGCCCCTTTATGTAGCGTATACAATGTTCTGCCACTGAGGCTAATGAGCCCCTTTATGTAGCGTATACAATGTTCTGCCACTGAGGCTAATGAGCCCCTTTATGTAGCGTATACAATGTTCCGCCACTGAGGCTAAGGAGACCCTTTATGTAGCGTATACAATGCTCTGCCACTGAGGCTAAAGAGCCCCTTTATGTAGCGTATACAATGTTCTGCCACTGAGGCTAAGGAGCCCCTTTATGTAGCGTATACAATGTTCTGCCACTGAGGCTAAAGAGCCCCTTTATGTAGCGTATACAATGTTCTGCCACTGAGGCTAAGGAGCCCCTTTATGTAGCGTATACAATGTTCTGGCACTGAGGCTAAAGAGCCCCTTTATGTAGCGTATACAATGTTCTGCCACTGAGGCTAAAGAGCCCCTTTATGTAGCGTATACAATGTTCTGGCACTGAGGCTAAAGAGCCCCTTTATGTAGCGTATACAATGTTCTGCCACTGAGGCTAAGGAGCCCCTTTATGTAGCGTATACAATGCTCTGCCACTGAGGCTAAAGAGCCCCTTTATGTAGCGTATACAATGTTCTGGCACTGAGGCTAAAGAGCCCCTTTATGTAGCGTATACAATGTTCTGCCACTGAGGCTAAAGAGCCCCTTTATGTAGCGTATACAATGTTCTGCCACTGAGGCTAAGGAGCCCCTTTATGTAGCGTATACAATGTTCTGGCACTGAGGCTAAAGAGCCCCTTTATGTAGCGTATACAATGTTCTGGCACTGAGGCTAAAGAGCCCCTTTATGTAGCGTATACAATGTTCTGCCACTGAGGCTAAGGAGCCCCTTTATGTAGCGTATACAATGTTCTGGCACTGAGGCTAAAGAGCCCCTTTCTGTAGCGTATACAATGTTCTGCCACTGAGGCTAAGGAGCCCCTTTATGTAGCGTATACAATGTTCTGCCACTGAGGCTAAAGAGCCCCTTTATGTAGCGTATACAATGTTCTGCCACTGAGGCTAATGAGCCCCTTTGGGTAGCGTATACAATGTTCTGGCACTGAGGCTAAGGAGCCCCTTTATGTAGCGTATACAATGTTCTGGCACTGAGGCTAAAGAGCCCCTTTATGTAGCGTATACAATGTTCTGCCACTGAGGCTAAAGAGCCCCTTTATGAAGCGTATACAATGTTCTGCCACTGAGGCTAAAGAGCCCCTTTATGTAGCGTATACAATGTTCTGCCACTGAGGCTAAAGAGCCCCTTTATGTAGCGTATACAATGTTCTGCCACTGAGGCTAAAGAGCCCCTTTATGTAGCGTATACAATGTTCTGCCACTGAGGCTAAAGAGCCCCTTTATGTAGCGTTTACAATGTTCTGCCACTGAGGCTAAAGAGCCCCTTTATGTAGCGTATACAATGTTCTGCCACTGAGGCTAAAGAGCCCCTTTATGTAGCGTATACAATGGTCTGCCACTGAGGCTAAAGAGCCCCTTTATGTAGCGTATACAATGTTCTGCCACTGAGGCTAAAGAGCCCCTTTATGTAGCGTATACAATGTTCTGGCACTGAGGCTAAGGAGCCCCTTTATGTAGCGTATACAATGTTCTGGCACTGAGGCTAAAGAGCCCCTTTATGTAGCGTATACAATGTTCTGCCACTGAGGCTAAAGAGCCCCTTTATGTAGCGTATACAATGTTCTGGCACTAAGGCTAAAGAGCCCCTTTATGTAGCGTATACAATGTTCTGCCACTGAGGCTAAGGAGCCCCTTTATGTAGCGTATACAATGTTCTGCCACTGAGGCTAAGGAGCCCCTTTATGTAGCGTATACAATGTTCTGCCACTGAGGCTAAAGAGCCCCTTTATGTAGCGTATACAATGTTCTGCCACTGAGGCTAAAGAGCCCCTTTATGTAGCGTATACAATGTTCTGGCACTGAGGCTAAAGAGCCCCTTTATGTAGCGTATACAATGTTCTGCCACTGAGGCTAAAGAGCCCTTTATGTAGCGTATACAATGTTCTGCCACTGAGGCTAATGAGCCCCTTTATGTAGCGTATACAATGTTCTGCCACTGAGGCTAAAGAGCCCCTTTATGTAGCGTATACAATGTTCTGCCACTGAGGCTAAGGAGCCCCTTTATGTAGCGTATACAATGTTCTGGCACTGAGGCTAAGGAGCCCCTTTATGTAGCGTATACAATGTTCTGCCACTGAGGCTAAAGAGCCCCTTTATGTAGCGTATACAATGTTCTGCCACTGAGGCTAAGGAGCCCCTTTATGTAGCGTATACAATGTTCTGCCACTGAGGCTAAAGGAGCCCCTTTATGTAGCGTATACAATGTTCTGCCACTGAGGCTAAAGAGCCCCTTTATGTAGCGTATACAATGTTCTGCCACTGAGGCTAAAGGAGCCCCTTTATGTAGCGTATACAATGTTCTGCCACTGAGGCTAAAGAGCCCCTTTATGTAGCGTATACAATGTTCTGCCACTGAGGCTAAAGAGCCCCTTTATGTAGCGTATACAATGTTCTGCCACTGAGGCTAAAGAGCCCCTTTATGTAGCGTATACAATGCTCTGCCACTGAGGCTAAAGAGCCCCTTTATGTAGCGTATACAATGTTCTGCCACTGAGGCTAAGGAGCCCCTTTATGTAGCGTATACAATGTTCTGGCACTGAGGCTAAAGAGCCCCTTTATGTAGCGTATACAATGTTCTGCCACTGAGGCTAAGGAGCCCCTTTATGTAGCGTATACAATGCTCTGGCACTGAGGCTAAAGAGCCCCTTTATGTAGCGTATACAATGTTCTGTCACTGAGGCTAAAGAGCCCCTTTATGTAGCGTATACAATGTTCTGCCACTGAGGCTAAAGAGCCCCTTTATGTAGCGTATACAATGTTCTGCACTGAGGCTAAAGGAGCCCCTTTATGTAGCGTATACAATGTTCTGGCACTGAGGCTAAGGAGCCCCTTTATGTAGCGTATACAATGTTCTGCCACTGAGGCTAAGGAGCCCCTTTATGTAGCGTATACAATGTTCTGGCCACTGAGGCTAAGAGCCCCTTTATGTAGCGTATACAATGTTCTGGCACTGAGGCTAAAGAGCCCCTTTATGTAGCGTATACAATGTTCTGCACTGAGGCTAAGGAGCCCCTTTATGTAGCGTATACAATGTTCTGCCACTGAGGCTAAGGAGCCCCTTTATGTAGCGTATACAATGTTCTGCCACTGAGGCTAAAGAGCCCCTTTATGTAGCCCCGTATACAATGTTCTGCCACTGAGGCTAAAGAGCCCCTTTATGTAGCGTATACAATGTTCTGCCACTGAGGCTAAAGAGCCCCTTTATGTAGCGTATACAATGTTCTGGCACTGAGGCTAAAGAGCCCCTTTTATGTAGCGTATACAATGTTCTGCCACTGAGGCTAATGAGCCCCTTTATGTAGCGTATACAATGTTCTGCCACTGAGGCTAAAGAGCCCCTTTATGTAGCGTATACAATGTTCTGCCACTGAGGCCTAAAGGAGCCCCTTTATGTAGCGTATACAATGTTCTGGCACTGAGGCTAAAGGAGCCCCTTTATGTAGCGTATACAATGTTCTGCCACTGAGGCTAAAGAGCCCCTTTATGTAGCGTATACAATGTTCTGCCACTGAGGCTAAGGAGCCCCTTTATGTAGCGTATACAATGTTCTGCCACTGAGGCTAAAGAGCCCCTTTATGTAGCGTATACAATGTTCTGCCACTGAGGCTAAAGAGCCCCTTTATGTAGCGTATACAATGTTCTGCCACTGAGGCTAAGGAGCCCCTTTATGTAGCGTATACAATGTTCTGCCACTGAGGCTAAAGAGCCCCTTTATGTAGCGTATACAATGTTCTGCCACTGAGGCTAAAGAGCCCCTTTATGTAGCGTATACAATGTTCTGCCACTGAGGCTAAAGAGCCCCTTTATGTAGCGTATACAATGTTCTGCCACTGAGGCTAAAGAGCCCCTTTATGTAGCGTATACAATGTTCTGCCACTGAGGCTAAGGAGCCCCTTTATGTAGCGTATACAATGTTCTGGCCACTGAGGCTAAAGAGCCCCTTTATGTAGCGTATACAATGTTCTGCCACTGAGGCTAAAGAGCCCCTTTATGTAGCGTATACAATGTTCTGGCCACTGAGGCTAAGGAGCCCCTTTATGTAGCGTATACAATGTTCTGGCCACTGAGGCTAAAGAGCCCCTTTATGTAGCGTATACAATGTTCTGCCACTGAGGCTAAAGAGCCCCTTTATGTAGCGTATACAATGTTCTGCCACTGAGGCTAAGGAGCCCCTTTATGTAGCGTATACAATGTTCTGCCACTGAGGCTAAGGAGCCCCTTTATGTAGCGTATACAATGTTCTGCCACTGAGGCTAAGGAGCCCCTTTATGTAGCGTATACAATGTTCTGCCACTGAGGCTAAAGAGCCCCTTTATGTAGCGTATACAATGTTCTGGCACTGAGGCTAAAGAGCCCCTTTATGTAGCGTATACAATGTTCTGCCACTGAGGCTAAGGAGCCCCTTTATGTAGCGTATACAATGTTCTGCCACTGAGGCTAAGAGCCCCTTTATGTAGCGTATACAATGTTCTGCCACTGAGGCTAAAGAGCCCCTTTATGTAGCGTATACAATGTTCTGCCACTGAGGCTAAAGAGCCCCTTTATGTAGCGTATACAATGTTCTGGCCACTGAGGCTAAAGAGCCCCTTTATGTAGCGTATACAATGTTCTGCCACTGAGGCTAAGAGCCCCTTTATGTAGCGTATACAATGTTCTGCCACTGAGGCTAAGGAGCCCCTTTATGTAGCGTATACAATGTTCTGCCACTGAGGCTAAAGAGCCCCTTTATGTAGCGTATACAATGTTCTGCCACTGAGGCTAAAGGAGCCCCCTTTATGTAGCGTATACAATGTTCTGCCACTGAGGCTAAGGAGCCCCTTTATGTAGCGTATACAATGTCTGCACTGAGGCTAAAGGAGCCCCTTTATGTAGCGTATACAATGTTCTGCCACTGAGGCTAAAGAGCCCCTTTATGTAGCGTATACAATGTTCTGCCACTGAGGCTAATGGAGCCCCTTTATGTAGCGTATACAATGTTCTGCCACTGAGGCTAAAGAGCCCCTCTATGTAGCGTATACAATGCTCTGGCACTGAGGCTAAGAGCCCCTTTATGTAGCGTATACAATGCTCTGCCACTGAGGCTAAAGAGCCCCTTTATGTAGCGTATACAATGTTCTGCCACTGAGGCTAAAGAGCCCCTTTATGTAGCGTATACAATGTTCTGCCACCTGAGGCTAAGAAGGCCCTTTATGTAGCGTATACAATGTTCTGCCACTGAGGCTAAGGAGCCCCCTTTATGTAGCGTATACAATGTTCTGCCACTGAGGCTAAAGAGCCCCTTTATGTAGCGTATACAATGTTCTGCCACTGAGGCTAAAGAGCCCCCTTTATGTAGCGTATACAATGTTCTGGCACTGAGGCTAAAGAGCCCCTTTATGTAGCGTATACAATGTTCTGCCACTGAGGCTAAAGAGCCCCTTTATGTTAGCGTATACAATGTTCTGCCACTGAGGCTAATGAGCCCCTTTATGTAGCGTATACAATGTTCTGCCACTGAGGCTAATGAGCCCCTTTATGTAGCGTATACAATGTTCTGCCACTGAGGCTAAGGAGCCCCTTTATGTAGCGTAACAATGCTCTGCCACTGAGGCTAAAGAGCCCCTTTATGTAGCGTATACAATGTTCTGCCACTGAGGCTAAGGAGCCCCTTTATGTAGCGTATACAATGTTCTGCCACTGAGGCTAAAGAGC
>OX336394.1:435598669-435668669 GCA_946902985.2 Meconema thalassinum
ACCCGGGGGGGGGGGGGTAAATATAATTTTTTGTATGTGCGCACACGGACGGCTTTTGTCAAAAGGATCGAACTACACGTTTGTTAATATTTTCTGAACCCCTAATGGGATTTTGCCATAGGCAGTATCCTAGCACTTGGGGCGACGTCCTCCTTTGGGGGGTGAAACTACCCTCCAAAATTGAAAAATCCATATCTTGGAAACGATGAAGCCTAAAATTAGGTGTGATAGCTTAAAAATAGGGGATGATATGGGCTGTTACCTCGATTGGTCATTTCACCCCTAAAACAGTAAATAGTCATTTTACAAGAAGAAAAAACTGTTAAACACTTAGAAATAATAAATGACCCTACGATCTTTTGTTTAAAAAAAATAGCAGGGGGTGGAAACTACCCCCAAATTGAAAAATCAATATCTCGGAAACGAAGAACCCTAAAATTAGGTGTGATAGCTTAAAAATAGGGGATGATATAGGCTTTTACCTCGATTGATCATTTCACCCCTAAAAAGGTAAGTAGTCATTTTACAAGAAAAAAACCTGTTAAACACTTAGAAATGATAAATGACCCTACGATCTTTTGTTTTTGATAAAATATAGCAGGGGGTGGAAACTACCCCCCAAATTGAAAAATCAATATCTCGGAAACGAAAAACCCTAAAATTAGGTGTGATAGCTTAAGAATAGGGGATGATATAGGCTTTTACCTCGATTGATCATTTCACCCCTAAAACAGTAAATAGTCGCTTTACGAGAAAAACCTGTTAAACACTTAGAAATGATAAATGAACCTAAGATCTTTTGGTTTTGATGAAAAATAGCAGGGGGGTGAAAACTACCCCCCAAATCGAAAAATCAATATCTTGGATACGCAGAACCCTAAAATTAGGTGTGATAGCTTAAAAAATAGGCCATGACATACGCTTTTACCTGGATAGCTCATTTCACCCCTAAAACAGTAAATAGTGATTTACAGGGGGTAAAAAGGTGTTAAACGGGTAAAAATGATAATTGAACCTAAGATCTTTTGTTTTTGAAGAAAAATAGTAGGGGGGTGAAAACAACCCCCAAATTGAAAAATCAATATCCTGGAAACGAAGAACCATAAAATTAGGTGTGATAGCTAAAAAAATAGGTCATGACATATGCTATTATATGGAGAGGTCATTTCACCCCTAAAACAGTAAATAGTGATTTTACAGGGCGTAAAAAGGTGTTAAACGGGAAAAAATGATAATTGAACCTAAGATCTCTTGTTTTTGATGAAATATCGTAGGGGAGTGTAAACAACCCCCAAATTGAAAAAAACCGATATCTTGCAACCTTAAGAACCCTAAAAATTAGGTGTGATCGTTTAAAAATAGGTGACGACATACGCTTTTACCTCGATAGATTATTTCACTCCTAAAACAGGGAATAGTAATGTTACAGGGGGAAAAAGGTATCAAACACCTAAGAGCATAAGCGTTTTGTGAATTCATGCTTTAACGGACATGTGTATGGAGGATAATTGTTATTATTATTATTATTATTAGGTAATTATGGATTAATGTGTGTATAGATAACTAACCAGTGGGGAGCGTGATCGTGCAGGCGCTTAGCTGCTCGTCTTTACCCGGACGGCTGGGGTTCAAATCCCGGTGACAGCGGGGTGGAATTTTCACCTGAAAAATCACGTGGCGTCAGGAAGGGCATTCGGCCTTAAATCCCCGGCCAAAACCAAAATGAGCCTGGTTGGCTCCGGCGTCTCAAAATAATTGGGAAAAACCCAAGAAAGAAAAAGAAGAAGAAAAAATGGTAACTCACCAGTATTAGTAAACATATCTTTGAGGTGTTGAAGAAGTCAGGATGGCCCACCCTTTGCCATGGTTCACGAATGGACCACAAATAGTTTTACCTGTCAAGACTCAATGTACCCTGTTGCAGCCTTTAGAAAAAAAAATCGAAACGGGGCCTCTGTGGTGACAGTGGACTTATATTCATGATGCTTTTTTAAACAAAAAAATTGGCTTGCATACTACCGCTGGGTTGAATCTGCACAGAGACACTGGCTTTGGTTTGTGTAGTGTGCCTTGGTGATGACAGCACGGCGATCTTTTCAGCAAGTTTCATATTACTCGTCTGCTTGATAGTGGACGTGCTCTGCACCATGTTATCATACAGGACATGACTAGATAGTGGTTAGGTAAAGGTTTGACAAAGGCTTAGTGAAGCTTATTGCAACATTGAAATGAATGTCTTGGTATAGTCGGGGTTGGAAGCCAAGACCTTAGGGTTGACAACCAAGTAGGTTAACAACTACACGGTGAGATGGTCAAATAATAATGTAACAGAACATATAGAAACGTTTTCTATAGTTTAACGAATTGACTAAGAGCCATACCATGAGAGGTGTAGGTAATGGAAATTGAATCCTTAGCTGATGACTATACTACTTGTAATCTATAGCAATGCCTACGTATAAGCTATCAAGTTAGAGAAAGAATCGTATGCCTTGTTTTAAACGGGGAATAATTGTGTTTACTGTGGAACACAAATCTGAATTTAAAATTAGTTTATGTCCTACATGATATTTGAACTCTTTTTTTATTTATACTTTAGACAAACGCTAACATACTGATATCGCGCCAGGAGTTGGCAGTTAGATTTGAACTGCAGATGTCTTCCCGCTCATTGTGTATCGCGCATTCCAAAAACATTAAGTTGGTTACTACTTGTTTCACTCACTCAGCACATTCCTTCTTTCACTGGCTGCGTGTCGTGTGCTGCAATAACAGCGATTGGCATGCGCGAAGCCGATATATTTAAGTTAGGAATATGCGGGCCGCGCATGCGTACTGCAAGACCCCCCGCACCCCGTCACAGCGTGTTGGATTGCCATCTCCTGACGCGATATCAGTAGTTGTCATTCAGAAGCCATGGCCGCCTCTTTTCCAATCCTACACCGTACGCTGAAGTTAAAATGAATAATGATCACGTTACAGACAGACAGTTTCAAAGCCATGAGAACTAAGTGAACAAAGAATAAAATTCATGAGCCAGTGAGGAATTCAACATGCTGTCCTTTGGACAAAAGAGAAGCGTTCTACAAACTTAACCACCAAGCTGTCCTATCGACCCTCAATGGTTTGGGTCATCGTAAAGATGAAAATTAAATCTAAGCTATAACTAAAACTAACAGCACTCTTATATACTAGAAGAAGAAATGGAAAACAAAAAGACAATAGGCCAAATAAAGGACAGAAGGAATAAAAAATGGCCCTCAACCCTCAAGCATGTGGATTGAGGGAGATGGAAGGAAGGAGAGCCATGAAAGGCAGATAGAAAAGTATAATAAGAGAGGCTCTGCCCCAGAGGTAATGGATAAAGAGGTGGAAAACTGGACTCAGCTCAGAAATCCCTTGGGGTCGCCAACTTCCAAACTGATCAGCCGTAAGCCCCTTGAGGGTGTAGCCATATGCAGAGTGCACCGCAAGTGGTGGGGCTATATACACCCTACCTTCTTGAGGGGGCTTGAGCAAAAGACAGGAAATAACAGGAAAATAAAAACAAGGCTGCCTCCTCACACTAGTAGGATATCAGAAAAAATAAATAAACAAGGGCCAATTAAGTTGCCAAAGGAAGAGACACCCTAGGCCTCGGATACCCTAATCATGCTGGGGTCGGTAGAGAACAAGAGTTGAGCAAGTGTGGTCGACAGGAAAGAAGACAGAGAGGAGCCTAGCACAAGTTAGTGGAAGCAATGACGGACTCAACTGGGACTCCATGATCGTCAACCTACATACACTAGATGTGACGCCCAGGGGTGTAATTAAAGACCTATTTTGTTTTATATCACTGACTTTTAGGGACGGTAACACATGGCATGCCTTATAATGCAATACTGGTCCAAGGGTATGCAAAATTGTATTAGATACTCTGCTAATAATAGTGTGCATGACCATGATTATTTTCCCAAGTACAGTACACGGGACTGATGACCATGATTTCCAAGCCCCTAAGTAAGACAAAAACAAATGATTTTCATTTTCCAATGAGTTGGGGTGAGGTGAGGTGAGTTTTCTATACACCAAACTCCAGGCAAATGCACATTTGATGTTAAGAATAGTGAAATGGTTTGCAACTGTCCAATGCTAGGACCTGATTAGTGGCTTTTAAAAATGGAATGCAATGGAGTACACTTCCCCCAAAACCAACAAGAGGAGTGTTCGATCCCCCACAACAGCCATTCTTAAAGTCAATATAAGTGACTATGCACTTCAGGTTATGACGGTCTTCTGTCCAATCCTACCCCTTGGTGGTGAAAGGCACACTCTAATACAACCATCATAGTGACAGGTTATCTGTTAAATACCTAACTATCCCCAGGTTTACCTTGCATTTTCCTAAAATCCACTAAATTTTCCGCAAATTAACCAAATGACACAACATTCCAGCAAAATCCAACAAATGACTACCAGATTTATTGAAATTCCATTGATTTACCTAAGAATGGTTTAACCCTTAGCTACACGCACCTCTTTCACTAACATTCTTACACGCTAGCGGCACTCTATGCCACAATATATTGTTTCATTCTTTTTGTAATTTAGTGACTTGCTACACGGCTAAAATTGATTTGTATAGAGAATTATACAGAACCTAAGATGATATATTGAAAAAATCTTATCAGTATGTATGAAATTCTTATTAATAAAATATATAATTGGGAGGGATGGGATAAGGACATATTTACTTTTCATACTTAATGTAATTAATAATTCTTATAAACATTTATTGGGCAACGAAGAAAAAAAAAATTTCACACACAAAAGAGATATTGAGTATTATTGGATTGAGATTGCCCTTTTCTCAGGCTCATATTACAAGACATTGTACCTGATACACTAGAGTAAAAGAGAAACTGTTTGTCAGAATCATGTAGGCCTATACACTTAGATTCTTGGCTTGGCTAATTTATAGTACGAAATAATATACAGTGCCTAAATACACAAAAATAACTCGGCAATAGGACTTAAAAATCGAATAGATCCTCTTCATCCAGTGACCCTTCTTGCGCATCAATTACTTGGAGCAACCTCTCAAAATCCTGTTCTTGATAGCCATTTCGAGACCTATAAACTTACCCAATGTGGGCTACAAACCATGAAATTTAACCAATTTTTATTAAAATTGACTAGATGTACTCGAAAATTCCATAATATTCCCTTTATATGTATGCTTTATTGTTGTTGTTGCTGTTTCGTTTACCACACTCACTGCAGACAAATACCTCAAC
Organism: Meconema thalassinum; assembly: GCA_946902985.2. Taxonomy (NCBI): domain Eukaryota; kingdom Metazoa; phylum Arthropoda; class Insecta; order Orthoptera; family Tettigoniidae; genus Meconema; species Meconema thalassinum. The sequence goes on from OX336394.1 coordinate 435,603,946, forward strand.
ATGACTTCTGTTAGGCTAGGACCTCTACATTGGACGTGATAGTTGAGGTTCATCTTACATAAACTCGTCTCTGAGGTGGGTGTCAGAAAAGGCATTCAGCTGTAAAAACCACACCCTGACATAGACTTTCATAACCTCTTACGCTGAGGTTTATAACACTAACGACATTGAATGATTGAACGGTTTTCTTTTCTCAAATTCCTCTCTATACTTTCCTCTTCAAGGTTGCAAAATGCTTGCAAAGTTCCTAAAATGCAATTAAATTTAATAAATACCTTAAGATGGTTTGATTTGTTTAATGATAATGGTGTTGATGATTGATATATATGTTAAGACTAACTTTTTTAGGTCTTGACTGGCCTTGAAATAAAAAATTGACTAACCAACCATGAGTTACCTATGAGGGAAACATTTTAGCCCACTATGTTGGTTATTGACCAGTCAGTACAGTTCTAGTAATAAGACAGAAATTCAACACAAACAATGAGCGCGCGTGGTGGCTGAGATTGATACGTACCGTCGGTTATGTATCTATGTGGAATGTATATGACATATGGTTTACTTCTAGGTTTGGAGATCCCATTAAAGATATTCCTACAATAAATGACCTTGAAATGGTCATTATTTGGTGTGAAAATATTTATTACATGATATTTAATGAAAACAATTATGATTTATTAAATGTTTATACGTTTACTATATTGTTATTTATTGTAAGCACTCGAGGCACTATTGACCAAAATACAGCACTATGTGGAATGTATAATGCAGACGGTACTTGAAGGTTTGGTGGTCCCATTAAAGGTATTCCTACAATAAATGCATTTCAAGTCGTCGTTCTATGGTGTGAAAATATTTAATATATGATATTTGCTAACAGAATTTGCCACTGGAATTATTTTACAAGTAGTTATTTTAATGACCAACAGACTTCACTGTTAAGAAGGTAAATCCCTATGTGGGAATGTAGAATAACATGTTATACATGATATATGACAACTGTATGGCTTGTGATTTTAAGATGCTTTTATCCCTATATTAATCACCCAGTTTACAAGACTCATATCTGTAATGTTCCGAATAAATTGAAACAAAACAAAAATCAACATTGAAAAACCAAAAAGTGGTTGAGCAAATATATACTGGGGAGAAAATTTTTTGTAAACACAAATGTCCAACAAGACTAATCAAATCAGTAACTGTCAGGGTGGCCGAGTGGTTAAGGCGTTTGACTTAAGATCAAATTTCCAAATATATAAGGAAGCGAGGGTTCGAATCCCTTCCCTGACATAACTTTTGCTTGAACATGCAAGAAAACAAGAAATATACACTAACTATGTTTTTTATTTTATCAAAATATTTTTTACAAGAGACAGACACATAGAATACAGCCCTTTTTGTTCATCATTTCTTTTAAACATAACACTTGTTGAAAATTATTTTTAGGGGATGGGGATGTTGCTACGTTGACCCATCACACAATAATAGCAACTTTACGAAGTTCATTTTCTATATTTAATAGCTCTTTCTCATAACCAATATGACCAACCTGTTTACAGGCATGCAAGAGCTGTAGACGTTCGACTAATATATTAGGAACGTTCCATTTGCTATTTTTTTATGAATGGTTTCAAAAACCCGGGAAGCAGTTCATCATTATCACTATTATCATGATTATCATCCTCATTATTATAATCATTTTCATAATGATGATCATCATCATTAATATCATTACCATTATAATTTCCTCCTATGTCCACAGTCTGTTCACTGGTTTGAGATGCCCTTGATAGTGTTGAAAGCTTTTTTTTAGATGTGCTAGAATGCTTTAACATTGTTATGTTATTATTATCACTATTACCTTTCCCCACTAACGTTTTGATGGGGTATATTGTCTCTGATAGGGTTGAGGGCTTTTGAGAAGTGGGTGCGTGTCTGAACATGGGTTTCACAGGAGGTGTTAAAGGTTTCTCATTAAACAACTCGCTAACAGCATGTGTGCGTTGTAGTGTATTAAACTTGAGATTAATATTATCTTGAGCAGCACTATCTTTTTCTTGGACTTGGTTTCTTGCTTTGTTTTGGGTTTTCCTTACATTTAGACTAGCGTGATTATTAAGTTAAAATTCATGATTATTTGCAGAAAGTATGTCCAATTCTTTTGTTTTAAGCATTCCTCGACACTGTTTCGATCGTTGCTTTGAACAGCACCAAATAACAGTTCCATTTTTATTGCTTCGTCTCACAATATATGAATATCCTTTATAGTATGCATAAGGCTTACCATACCTAGTCACTGATACTTCCATATCAACTGTCAAACACAAACTAATCTCTAGTAAAGACAACTTGGTAATAACAACAATAGTTTAATGAGGGAGCATATATACATGCAAAAAGTGGGAGCAAAGGTGGGGGGGGGGGGGGGGTAAAAGTGGGAGCAAAAGTGGCAGCAAATGTGGGAGAGAAAAAACTGTGAGCAAAAAGTGGGAGCAAATATGGGATCAAATGTGGGAGCAAAGCAAATATAAAAAGTGGTAGCAAATATGCTAACAAATATGTCAACAAATATGCCAGCAAAAGTAAATACACAAGCCAAGATAGTTTAAAGTGCAAAGAAAATATGTAAGCAAATATGAGAGCAAAATTGGTGTTTTTCTAAAACAACTAGACATAACAAACTTAGTCATAACCTAACCTAACCAAACCTAACCCAACCTCACCTCACCTAACCTAACCTAAAATAACCTCACCTAACCTAACCTAACTTCAGAAAATATAGAAAATGAACTTCGTAAAGCTGCTATTATTGTGTGATGGGTCAACGTAGCAACATCCCCATCCCCTATAAAATAATTTTCAACAAGTGTTATGTTTATAAGAAATGATCAACAAAAAGAGCTGTATTCTATGTGTCTATCTCTTGTAAAAACGTAGCAACATCCCCATCCCCTATAAAATAACTTTCAACAAGTGTTATGTTTAAAAGAAATGATCAGCAAAAAGAGCTGTATTCTATGTGTCTATCTCTTGTAAAAAATATTTTGATAAAATTAAAAAAACATAGTTTGTGTATAATTCTTGTTTTCATGCATGTTCAAGTAATAGTTATGTCAGGGAAGGGATTCGAACCCTTGTTTCCTTATATATTTGGAAATTTGATCTTAAGTCAAACGCCTTAATCACTCGGCCACCCTGACAGTTACTGATTTAAATAGTCTTGTTGGACATTTGTGTTTACAAAACTTTTTCTCCCCAGTATATATTTGCTCAACCACTTTTTGGTTTTTCAATGTTGATTTTTGTTTTGTTTCAATTTATTCGGAACATTACAGATATGAGTGACAGAACGGAGGCAGACAGGTTTTTCTCCGGGTACTCCGGTTTTCCCTGTCAAAATTTCATTCCAGCAACACTCTCCACATCATTTCATTTCATCTGTCATTCATTTAATCATTGCCCCAGAGGAGTGCGACAGGCCTCGGCAGCCGGCACAGTTCATATCCTCGCCGCTAGATGGGGGCTTCATTCATTCCATTCCTGACCCGGTCGGAGACTGGAAGCAGGCTGTGGATTTTCATTTTCATTACAGATATGAGTCTTGTAAACTGGGTGTTTAATATAGGGATAAAAGCATCTTAAAAATCACAATCCTTACAGTTGTCATATATCATGTATAACATGTTACATGTTATTCTACATTCCCACATAGGGATTTACCTTCTTAACAGTGAAGTCTGTTGGTCATTAAAATAACTACTTGTAAAATAATTCCAGTGGCAAATCCTGTTAGCAAATATCATATATTAAATATTTTCACACCATAGAACGACGACTTGAAATGCATTTATTGTAGGAATACCTTTAATGGGACCACCAAACCTTCAAGTACCGTCTGCATTATACATTCCACATAGTGCTGTATTTTGGTCAATAGTGCCTCGAGTGCTTACAATAAATAACAATATAGTAAACGTATAAACATTTAATAAATCATAATTGTTTTCATTAAATATCATGTAATAAATATTTTCACACCAAAGAATGACCATTTCAAGGTCATTTGTTGTAGGAATATCTTTAATGGGATCTCCAAACCTAGAAGTAAACCATATGTCATATACATTCCACATAGCTACATAACCGACGGTACGTATCAATCTCAGCCACCACGCGCGCTCATTGTTTGTGTTGAATTTCTGTCATATTATTAGAACTGTACTGACTGGTCAATAACCAACATAGTGGGCTAAAATGTTTCCCTCATAGGTAACTCATGTTTGGTTAGTCAATTTTTTATTGCAAGGCCAGTCAAGACCTAAAAAAATTAGTCTTAACATATATATCCATCATTAACACCATTATCATTAAACAAATCAAACCATCTTAAGGTATTTATTAAATTTAATTGCATTTTAGGAACTTTGCAAGCATCTTGCAACCTTGAAGAGGAAAGTATAGAGAGGAATTTGAGAAAAGAAAACCGTTCAATCATTCAATGTCGTTAGTGTTATAAACCTCAACTTAAGAGGTTATGAAAGTCGATGTCAGGGTGTGGTTTTTACAGCTGAATGCCTTTTCTGACACCCACCTCAGAGACGAGTTTATGTAAGATGAAACTCAGCTATCATGTCCAATGTAGAAGTCCTAGCCTAACAGAAAGTCATGTTGAGGTATTTGTCTGCAGTGAGTGTGGTAAACGAAACAGCAACAACAATAAAGCATACATGTAAAGGGAATATTATGGAATTTTCGAGTACATGTAGTCAATTTTAATAAAAATTGGTTAAATTTCATGGTTTGTAGCCCACTTTGGGTAAGTTTGATAAATTTTCGTGAATTTTCATCTATATTCGTCTAATTTTATACGAATTTGAGATAGTTTAAACCATTCTTAGGTAAATCAATGGAATTTCAATAAATCAGGTAGTCATTTGTTGGATTTTGCTGGAATGTTGTGTCATTTGGTTAATTTGCGGAAAATTTAGTGGATTTTAGGAAAATTCAAGGTAAATATGGGGATAGTTAAGTATTTAACAGATAACCTGTCACCATGATGGTTGTATTAGAGTGTGCCTTTCACCACCAAGGGGTAGGATTGGACAGAAGACCGTCATAACCTGAAGTGCATAGTCATTTATATTGACTTTAAGAATGTCTGTTGTGGGGGATCGAACACTCCTCTTGTTGGTTTTGGGGAAAGTGTACTCCATTCCATTCAATTTTAAAAGCCACTAATTAGGTCCTAGCATTGGACAGTTGCAAACCATTTCACTATTCTTAACATCAAATGTGCATTAGCCTGGAGTTTGGTGTATAGAAAACTCACCTCACCTCACCCCAACTCATTGGAAAATGAAAATCATTTGTTTTTGTCTTACTTAGGGGCTTGAAAATCATGGTCATCAGTCCCGTGTACTGTAGGTGGGAAAATAAACATGGTCATGCACACTATTATTAGCAGAGTATCTAATACAATTTTGCATACCCTAGGACCAGTATCGCATTATAAGGCATGCCATGTGTTACCGTCCCTAAAAGCCAGTGATATAAAACAAGAGAGGTCTTTAATTCCACCCCTGGGCGTCACATCTAGTGTATGTAGGTTGACGATCATTGAGTCCCAGTTGAGTCCGTCATTGCTTCCACTAACTTGTGCTAGGCTCCTCTCTGTCTTCTTTCCTGTCGACCACACTTGCTCAACTCTTGTTCTCTACCGACCCCAGCATGATTAGGGTATCCAGGGCCTAGGGTGTCTCCTCCTTTGGCAACTTAATTGGCCCTTGTTTAGTTATTTTTCTGGAATCCTACTAGTGTGAGGAGGCAGCCTTGTTTTTATTTTCATGTTATTTCCTGTCTTTTGCTCAAGAGTAGGGGAGTGATAGGAGTTCTACTTCACTCCAGAACCCTCCTCTTACCACTACTAAGCCTCAGCCATGTTAAATATCTCTCGAACGCATGGTCCGATTTTGATAAATGAGGTGTCGTTGGACTCGGGATGACGGGGCTTTGCTATGGACCACTCGTTATATTTTAGAAAAAAAATTAACCAAACAGGATAGAACGTTGTGCCATGGTTCAAACGAATGGTCTTTATGACCTTTATTTTCTATAATAAAACATTTTTACTTTTTATGTTTTTTTGAAAACACTCGAATTTTGAAAATCCCATATTTTGGAAACTAGATATTATACAAAAAAGTTTGTTTGACGTAAATCAATGGTCCCTACCCCCTCTACCCCCAAAATAAATTTCCAGTCTCTAGGATGAAAACCTGTAGTAGTCTGGTAAGGGTAGTAGTGGGGTGAGGAGAGAGCAGTTTCCAAAAGCAAGTGGTGAGCCCCTGCGACCTTGGAATGGAAAGAGCCATGCTAGGAGGGCGTGCTTGGATTCGTTTTTTTCGTCCCGTCGTGCTCTTTACGGGAATGTAGGTGTCGAAAAGGTGAAAATTTGGAAACATGTTTTTTTGGGGGTAAAACCGTGATTTTAAACTTTTTGCTATATTTCGCGAACCAATCATGATAGAGGCGTGTACGACGGGTCCAAGGACTCGGAGTGACGTCCTCTTTGCTATGAACCACTCGTTATATTAAAAAAATTGGAAACTCGATTTTGGGGTAAACACGTGTTTTTTGTGATTTTTGCCGATATCTCACGAACCAATAACGCTAGAGACGTGTACGAAGTGTCCTAGGACTCGAGCTAACGCCCCCTTTCAAATGTGGTATATATGTTTTCCAAAAAGATAATTCACAAAGGGTCTAACGCCATACATGTTGAGAAAACTTTTTCCTTTTCTTTACCTGTTTATAATGTTCATGAAGCGTGGTGGTTGAGAGAGACGATACGGCTGGGTGTGTGTGTCAATGAACCTATCGCTAACCACAAGGACCATGCTTAATAGAACAATCGCTATTTCGGCGGGTCGGTGTATGACAGAGCGAGCGTGCGTTTTTTCACACATTTTACCTTAAACGTGTAAACGGTAATGAGAACTTGGTTCTATGTTGGTCGAAGCGAGTACAGAAAACAAACTTGCAGACGAGCAGGAGGTGAATGTCATTTGAGCTTATTGACTTGACGACAGGTGCAATGGAAAAATGACCATGACGCTTCAAGGTGAAATAATCTGACCATTGTGGTGGCAGGGAAGAGCGAAAGGCATGTGAACACATGTGTGAAACCACAGGCATGCTAAACAAGTTACATCCTGTCTTGCTTCGTACGTGACAAAATGCAAGTCCATGTGAAATTTGATCTTTCACAGGTGTTCGCTTGGGTGTTATCTGTCCACGTGCGCGATAAGAGAACGTTCAAAGCGTGGGAAAAAAAGATTATACATGCAAGGTAATATATATAAAGACATGTCGTTATCATTTCCACACTCACTTAGGTGACTACCTTTGAACACACTGCGTCTTGTTTAACAGTTTTGCTGTTGGTGGAAAATACTTAACCTTATTGTGAGGTATGTATATATATATATTTATTGATTTTATATAAATACATGCAATTATTTATTGATTAGGTAATTAATGATTTTATTTATTTGTTTGCAGATAACGTGTATAGCCTACCTGTCGTGTGTTTGTGGGAAATATATTAAAGAAAGAGAAAGACAGACAGCTAGAGAAGGAAACCATTTCCACACTAGCCCACGAGACGGGAATATAGCAAAGCATTACACGTCAAGGTGAGATTCGTTTTTTTATATAATATTACCTGTTTGATTTTGTTTTGTTTATGATAAATGCTATATGGAATGGATATACTTATGGTGGTTTATTTTATTTCTTTTTAGATATTTGAAAAAAAAGGGTTTACCGCTATAGCAAATACAGCTAAAATCCAAGAGGCTCTAGTGTGTGACCATTGTCAGACAGTCTGCATTTCTAAACTCAGGTGAGAGTGTTCTTTCAAAATAATGTATTTTACTGCTGAGGATACGTTAACTTGGGAACCCCTAAACAGTTGTTTCAAATCGCGTGTCGGCTCTGGTCGTGTGGTCAATGTTAGAAAAAGTTTGATTCCCAAAGAATTTTTAGAATCATGTTTCGAAATTTTCAAAATTGAAATTTGTACAGCGCAAAGGTTGCATACGGCTTTAAAGGTGAATACACAACTCGTGTGTGATTTCATCTATAATAACAAGGACGGTGAGCATAAAGAGACATTTTATATTTGCAGTAAAATGCAAGAGCTATTCATAGTCCATAATTTGGAACAGTGGTATGAAACCCACGTGGTGAATGCCTTGCTATCAAAATTTGATAAACTGCAACAAGCACCGAGTGGTCTAGCCTTAGACAAAATTAATTATCTACAAATCAACATTTGTCATTTCAACCCGTTGAATGCTGGGTCTAGCTATATTAAAACACCACCAGCAATAGCATTGAAAAAGGCTGTGGTGAATATTGAGAACCATGACAATGAATGTTTTCTGTGGGCTGTGGCCGCGTATTTGCAGCCAGCACAAGACTATAATGGTTCTCGGCCAGGAAAGTACAAGGCCAAGTTTGAAGAATTGAAACAAACGTTAAATTTATCTCGAGTGACGTTCCCTACGGACTTAACCGAGATCCATAGGTTTGAACAAGACAACAAGGACTTTTCGTTCATGGTGTATGGCCTTGATGGTAATGAGATAGTGGGTCCTCTTTATGCTACAAAAGAACCGAAACGACACCACATTCATCTTTTATATTTATCTGTAGGAGAGGTGAATCACTATTGCCTCATTAAAAGCCTGAGTACATTGCTAAGCAGTCAAATGTCCAAAGCACATGGTAAAGAGCATATTTGTGACCGTTGCTTGCAATATTTTAAAACCCCTACGCTTTTGGAACGTCACAGGGTAGATTGTGTTTCTCAGGAAGCGGTGACATTGATATTGCCACAAGGAGACAAGGCTGTGTTAAAGTTTAAGGACATTCACAAGCGTGACACTGTTCCCTATGTGGTATACGCAGATTTTGAAGCACTCACCACACCCATGGCGGGATGGGAACCAGATCCCACCATCAGCTCAACCACACCCATTCAAAAACATGAACCCTTTGCCATAGGATTTAATGTGGTGTGTGCCTATGACCCCACGCAATCCATTTACAAATACCGCGAGGGGCCAGATTGTGCCAAATGGTTCTTGGATGAACTTGTGAACTTGTCAAGTTGGCTCATGATGTACAGAAATTACTGGACCACCCAATACCCATGAGCCTATCTCCAGAACAGCAGCAGCAGTATGAGCATGCCACGACATGTCATATTTGCGAAAAGCCACTGATCAGTGCTGAAGGCACCGTTCGTGATCACTCGCAATTTACGGGGGAGTTTCGTGGAGCTGCGCATAGTAAATGTATCTTGAACTTTCCAGCTCCTCGCTTTATCAGTATCTTTTTCCACAATCTGGCGAATTATGACATTCAGTTTTTGATTCGTGAATTGGGCCATGTCAACAAGGGCTCGTTTACAATTATTCCCCAAAACCATGAGCGTTTTACAGCCCTGACATGGAGGTTGAGCGACTTTAGCATTCGATTTTTGGATTCCTTTAAGTTTATGGCATCCTCGCTAGACAGCCTTGTGAATGGCTTGAATGAAGAGGAATTAAAAAAATACTAGAATGCATTTTAATGATCCTGAGCAATTTCAATTGTGCATTCGGAAAGGTATATTCCTGTATGATTTCTGCAACAGCTGGGACGTGTTAAAGCAAAGAAAACTCCCACCACAAGAGAAATTTTACTCGAAACTAACACGCCGTACCGTTTCCGATGAAGACTATGCACATGCATGTCAAGTTTGGCGAGTGTTTGGCATGAAGACGCTAAGTGAATATGCCTTGCATTACCTAAAACTGGATGTATTGCTGCTCACTTATGTGTTTCAAAAATTCCGTAACTTGTGTCAGCACATTTACGGTCTTGACCCGGCTCACTATTATACGAGTCCTGGACTCTCGTTTGATGCCGCTTTGAAATACACTCAAGTGGAATTGGATTTACTCACTGATGTAGACATGGTTCTATTTTTTGAAAAGGGCATTCGTGGCGGCTTTGTGTCACTTAACCAGCGCCATGCCGAAGCGAACAATGTCTACATGCCTGATTATTCACCGGACAAACCAGAATCGTACTTAATGTACTATGACGTGAATAATTTGTACGGTTACGCCATGAGTCAGCCTTTGCCCTATGGGAAGTTTGCTTGGCTGACAGACAAACAAGTGTCAGAATTTGATGTGAACATGGCTAGCCAAGAAACAGGCCGTGGATATGTGCTAGAAGTGGATATTGAATATCCCTCATCCTTGTATGATGAACATGCCAATTTCCCATTCTGCCTTGAGCAAATGGTTCCCCCTGACAGTAAAGTGAAAACTGAAAAACTCATGGGCACACTTTACAACAAAAATCGGTATGTGCTATATATCCAAATGTTGGTGCAATGCCTCGCCCAAGGCTTGGTGTTAAAGAAAATCCACAGGGGTATTTCTTTTGCTCAAAAAGCATGGCTTGAGCCATACATGCGACTCAACACAGAGCACCGACTAATGGCAACACAGCAGTTTGAATTTTTTTTTTAAATTAATGAACAACTGCATCTATGGCAAGTCTATGAAGAATGTCCGCAAATACCGTGACATTAAATTGGTGAATGTCTGGGAGGGGCAGTGGGGTGCCCGGCGGTACATTGCCAAGCCAAATTTCAAATCGATCAAAATTATCGATGAGGATTTGGCTACTATTGAAATGAGTAAGACCAGCGTGACCATGGATAAACCCATTTACTTGGGTCAAGTCATTTTAGACTTTTCTAAATCGGTCATGTATCGATTCCACTATGAGTTTGCCAAACGCCATTTTGAGGACGTCTCTCTTTTGCATATGGATACAGACTCATTCATTTACCACATTCGCCACTGCAACCCCTATGACGTCATGAGGCAACATAGTGACTGGTTCGACACCTCTTGCTATAGCGCTGACAACGTGTTTCAACTGCCCCTAAAAACAAGAAGGAAATGGGCGTTTTAAAAGATGAATGCGGTGATTCCATTATGACGGAATTCGTAGGTTTGGCTTCAAAAATGTATGCTTACCGCACACTCGGCTATAAGGAAGCCAAAAGAGCAAAAGGTGTAGGTAGGGCAGTGGTAAAATCGCTACGTGTAGACGATTAACTTGCGGTTTTACGCACTGGCAAAGCTATGTCTCATACACAGTGCAGGATACAATCCAGCAACCATCATTTGTATCTTGTGGAACAGAGAAAACGCACCCTAGCCACCATGGATAACAAGCGTGTGTGGGCTGATGACCTGCTCACCAGCCTGCCCTGGGGTTATGATCTCAAAGAGGAGAAGGTGTGATTTCATTGTTTAATCGTTTATGGGACATAGCTTTATGTAACTTGTAGATTTAATATTTTGTAAATATTGGTTTCTGTCATTGTAAATAGTAGATTTTGTAAATAGTGGCAAACCACTTGGACCTTTTGCTCTTAAAAAAAAAGTTCTATGCATTTTTTTTTAATTTTTTTGATTGGTGAATAGTTTGATTCTTTTAAGCTGTACAAAGTTGTTTTTTTTGTAAATATGATATAAGTAAGATTTTTAGTAGCTTTTTTTTTTTGAAATGGTAAAATGGTAAACTAAAAAAAGTTCTTTTGGGATGAGTGTGCATGTCGAGAATGTGCTTTTGGGAATAAATAAAGTGGTTGTGTTTGTTCCCAAAGGCAGGTGTGAATGTATGAGTAGAGAGAGAAAGCTGGTGTGTATGGTTGACCAGAGCAAACACGGTGAGGTAGAGTGAGTGGGTGGGGAGGGGGTAAATGGTCACTTATATACTCATTTTGTTTTCAATAGTTTTGTTTTTTCATTGAAATGTGGCAGTCAAAAGACATTATTTTTGTAAAAACAGTCTTACCTGCAGTAGTGGTAGACCTCGACTTTTCTCCAAACACCCATAGACACATTGCAGCATTGCCATGGTCAAGCACTTGCATCAACATCATTGTCAAATCACAACTTTCGACATACACCAAATGGAAAAATGTGAAAACAGCAAAATGGAAAATCTATGTTTCCATATCACCAAAAACAGCAAAACTTATAACGGACATTTTTAAAAACTAGAAATGGCCATGTGTAAAATATGAAAATTCAAAAACTTCAGACGGACATTGTTTAAAAAGTGTCATCAGCAAAATGGAAAAATCCATATCAAAAACATTAAACCTGAAACGAACGTTTTCAAAAAACTGTAAATTGCAAATTGGCAAAATGACAATGTGTGAAATGTGAAAATGAGAAATCAGCCATCAACATCATTATTTTTAAAAATAATAAAACACAAATCATCGTGCTCTGGCAAACCTTTGTTTTTATTTCATAACCATAAGGCAATTGACAAATGAAAAATAGAATACAAACACATCCCAATTCCTCACTCCTCAATGTTTATGTCCATGCATTATCAACTTTCCTTTCATAGCACTAATGACAATTAGGGCTGCCATCCATTCACCCACTGAGGCATCACTGGATGTGAAACGTTGTTTAGCTTCCTTCAATAACAATTTATCTGGCACATGTCTTAAACCAGGATGACTATGGCGATAAGAAAGGTCATGTTCCTTGCATGCTTGATCCAAAAGATTAATGGGTACATCACCACGTTGTAAACGTTTTTCAAGACGAGTTCCAGGGCCGCAAAAACGATAACCTGGAAGATGGATTTCGAAAGGTAGGTATTGAATCACTTTGTCAATGACGCCATTGCCAGTACAGGTCTGGCATATCCTTTTCCATCGATGGTAAAAACGTTTGGTCTTCCTCCTCCTCTGTGGACGATGTTTGTGTTTGTTGTTGTTGCTTTTTCTCGCCATGACACCCGTGGAATGATTCAACAAAGTCTTTACACGGACTTTTATGACCGTGATACAGTTTCACTAGCTGGCAAGTCGCACACTGACGCATAGACGGTATTTTTGCCATGGCCACTTGCTTATGGTGATCGTAATCCGTACAGGGTTGCAATTCACTCAACACAGGGTCTTGAGTCCATGATTTTGGTACATGTTGCCAGATTTCTTTCACTGCATTGGCGGCCACATAATAAATGAATGACTTGGGCAGCGCCAAGAGTTCCTCTTTGGTAAAACTGTCTAGTTTCTTTTTGCACACAAAAAACTTGCCGATGGCTTTGTCCGTAGCATTGCCTTTCTCCATGGTATCACGTGCTGTAGATGTTTACACGTCGCTTGTAGAAATCTCACTGACGTCATTCACAGGTAAATCTTGAGTTATAATTTTGTTCAACAACTCCCAGCAGGCATGAGTGGTTAACCAATGAAAGAGATGCCACGCATGCGATAGGGCTGTATGGGTAATGTTGCCACAGGAACAAGTATCCATGAGCGTTTGCAGGGAGGGGCAGCCCAACTCCATGAGGTCGATACATTGGCAGTAAGACGCCAAAAATGGTTGCAACCATTGACGTTTTTCATTACCTTTCACAAATACCACATTGGCCGAGGACAAGTGTGCTTTCATGACCACGTCCAAATATTTATAGGAAATGGTTCCCTGATTCCAGTCTAGTTGCCTATGATTTTCAATCCACTGGGTTTGTTTACGGTCTTTTTCACACAACAAATCAAAAGCATGGGGTGGTTTAAATAGCAAATGCGTAGCTTGCGATATCCAAAACGTGGTACAATCGATCATGGCCACTTGTTTAAATATAAATTTGTTGTCACCAATTTTAAACCCTTGGCAATCCACAATGAGTGTGCGCAACATGTTGACGCTTGCCTGGACCAAGTTCAACTGACGACTGACTGACGATCAGGTGTGATCATGGCATGGGCTTACCTGCCATGCTAGTTTCAAAAAAGAAGGTTAGGGTAGGACAGGGGGACATGCAAAAATTAGAATTTAAGAATTACATCATTTTATTATCATAACACGTTTTACAGGCTTTTCTCATTTTGGGATATGGACGATAGCAACTGATACAACAATATATACTCTTGTGTTTGTAACGTCCATAACACCGATGATGTCCCAATGTCTCTAAACTAGGTGTTTTTGATGGTGAGCTGCTCACCGAAGCACCTTGGATACCATACGGTCCACACGTATCGTAACTTGTTTTTATTTTCATCACTCAGGGACACATGTGAGGGATAGCTTGAATGACAGGGTATATTTCCCACTTCCATTCTACACAGGTAGGGGCAGGTGGGTGACCAGCGCTGATGTTCCTGCATGGGTTCATCGCCCTCCTGCCATTGGTCTATGATGATGGGACAAAAGGCACATTTCACTTCATCTCTTGTTTTTAAATAGTAGAATCCAGCGGCCGCCAAGGCTTGAGGGTTTATGAAAGGCACTGGCCATGTGGCAAAAGCCTCGAAACGTTGTTCCTCAGAGTTTAATTTCATGGATGTAACGTCTCTTCAGGCTTTAAAGCAAGACATGACTGAGCGGCTTGACGTGGGTTGAGCTGATATTTATACACTCGTGACTTGGTTGGATAGTGGATAATAGTTGACTTGTTTGTGATGAATAATCAAACAGTAGGCAGTCGTATTGGCTGGTACATTGTCATGCGTTTCAAAATCCAGTCGAATGTCGATATTGGATGGCTTGACAGACTCTTCCAGGTAAGAACAGTCAAAGACAATCAGTGGCGCTCTTGCCTTAAACGCTTGGGGTAGTAGCATGGGGCCGTTCTCTTTTTGATAATACGACCATCGAAATTTAGAAAAGAAGTCGTACAGGGGGCCAATCTTATTTTTTGAAAAATCCAAATCCAGTCCTTCATAGGGAAACACGGCTCCGTTGAGGAAAAGACGTGCATTTCTCAATTGCAAGTGATCAAATTGCGCGGCATCTTTGGTTTGTTGATACTTGCGATTCGTTTGAAAACCCACGATCAGGTAGAGAGGTCTCTCTGTATAGCGAGCTGTTTTTATAGACCAACTGTGTGTGTTGGTGGTGGGCAATAGCGGGTACTCATGGAGTGCCCAGCTTCTAAATTCCATGGGTAGAGGCATATCTCTCTTTACCATCTTGAGTATGTCCAGTTTTTTGCTATCGTTAAGGGTCACATGAGGCACTTTCCATAGCAAGCGTTGTAGTTGAACTTTTGAATCGATGGGGGCATTGTCGGCTCCCTTGAGTGCATTATTATCACTCCTGTCTCTCACCAGATAAAGCACTTGCCTTGCGTTGACCACAATGCGTTGGTGATCTTCAGCAAAGCCTAGAATCAGTTTAAGAGGTAAATATCCAGTAAAGGTCCCATCGGTGTGTACCATCCAGTCATTGGTCGAGTCAGGACACCAACCTGCCATGCAAAGTGTTTTAGCTTCTTCCTCACTATAAGAGGGGTATAGTTTCATGACACTGGAAATGCCCACATTTCGAGTGCTATCCACCACGATATCGTTAATGACATACCGCACTTCAGAAAACAGAAAGGCCAAACCATGGTTGGCCAACTTGGATGTGGTGGGTGTAGAGCCATCGGCTTTGGTGAGCCGACCTTCAATCTGAATGACACTTTCATGCGGTAGGGTGTAAATATCTTGGTTGTTGATAACAAATTGAATTTCATCATTGTTATTGAGTCCAGGTGTTTGAGCTTGATAGGAATGCAGGTCAATTCTTACCACTCCTGGTTGCTCCTCGATGTGATTCGCTATCTCTAGAATAGAATTCATTATGAGGGTTGACGTGGTAACCCAAATGCTGTAAAATCTGCTTGTCTTGAGATGTTAACGTGTATTCACGTAGCAAACAACTAACACTATTCCTAGACGGTGTTGTTGCTTTATACACAAACTTCATTGTGGCTTTAGCACCAACTTGTAAGTCACAGGTGTGGTAGAATCTATATCAATGAGTTGATGCTCTCTATTGATCAGTCTTAATGTTATATTACTAATACTATCGACAGCCACAGAATGAAAAAGCACCACTGGAGGGTTTTCACGAATAATATACCCATTGGGAGATGTCACAATAAAGTCATAAAGCGAATGCGATGGTTCTTGATTGGTGTACACTTGGCTAATAATATTACACGTCACCGACACATGATGGTCCTCAATGAATTTCACTTCATGGTCCGATTCATGTTTTTTGTTGGGCTCTAACACACGTGGTTTAAATCCTAGTAATGGGCCAATGGAATCGGGGTGTGTTTTAAAGTCAATGTTGAAGGTAGAGAAAATACTGCAGCGATGAGTATTGGTATTTCCTACAAGTTCAAACTTGTGCGTTCCGTCGAGAAATGACTTTAAACCATATTGATTGATCAACACCACATAAATGTGTTCATAAATGTCATCGATCGTGTATCCACCAGAGTTCAAGGTGAGCACAGAATCATCATAGTAAAACTTGTTGTTCACATTTTCACGTATGTTGTATATTCGATTGTACGTTTCAAGAGAAACAAGTCCTAAACCATAGGGTTTTTCACTCAGTTCGATAGGCGGGTAAAAGTCTAGGCTGACTTCAGGTCCACGTCCATGCAGTGTAAACGTTTTACTTTCTGCCGACATACTGGTGGCGTTTTTGCTTATGCTGCGTCTTATATAAAAAATTAAACACAAGCGTCCACTCTGTTGGCTGTTAAACGTTTGCTCACGTTTCACATTATAATATATCTTCCTGTTTCCAAAATAGGTCACTAGTTCCATGGGCGGAGGCAAATTCCCAAAACTGTCAAAGTACCATACCATGGATCCCTCTTTGACATAAGCTACATAATGCATTCCTGGTCCTCGGTGATCATCCAAATTGACAACAGCACATTCCTGTTTCCAGGGTCGTGGGGCTAATTGGTTTCGCATAAACACACCTCGAAAATGAGAAAGCTTTAGTTGTTTAGCATAGCTTTCCACTTGTTGATGCGTCAGGGCATGTCTTGCTATGGTTGAGTTTTTTTTATATATTTCGAAATGGTGAAATCCCAAATCCTTGTTGATAACAGGCTGGCTTTAAATTGGCATTTCTGGCCCCCATAGCAATCGCTTCCATCGTTTCATTGTGTCGCTGACTTTCTTTGAGTTGTTGCTTGCCCTGCTGCGCGGCTTTAATGGTTTTCGCCACTGCACTGGCACCGCCCAAAAGTGAGCCCAGAGCAGCCAAACCGGCAAATAATGCAGGTAAAAATCCCGCTCGTTTGGGGACGGGAATCACTCGCCCTTGGTTTGAACTCTGTCGCCGACGTTTTGGAATAACATGTCTCTGTGCTGCTCGAAGGGCTTTCCTTATGGTCAATACATTATTTTTTCTTTTTTTCTTTCGCAAGGGCTTGTCCACGAATGTTGTAAGCCCAGGCTTTGCCAAGGACAAAGTCCTTTTTTTTAGTCTTTCTCACTGCATACCTTTGTTTCACCATGATGATAATGACCCACAACCTTTCACAAGAAAGTTTTAATCACAACTAACGTTAGATGGTTATTTCATGGCTGTATATTCCAATTCCACATAAAGTGGGAAATCGTTTATGGTTTTTCCCGCTTGCTTTTCATCCCATGTCAACATGAGGTGAAAGGATAATTCGTCACCAGCATTGACCATTTCATGCTTATGGACCAACATCCTATGACCATTTATCTTTATTTGTAAATGGTTCTCATCAGGTATGGCATATTTGATGTGAATGGTTCCATCATAGTGTAATCGATAGTGGCTTAAACCCGAAGCAAGCACATAGGTCAAGTGCTGATCATGGACTAACGGTAAATGGTTTCTGTCATTCAAAGGTTTTTCATTTGTCAGATACACTAAAAATACAAATGGGATAAATTTATAAAGCCTTTTCATTTCATGGGTCACGTAACGCTTGGTACAAACATCGTCTTCGTCTTGCGGGTCTTCCACGTGAATAATCCGATGGTGATTAGCGCTATAGCCAATCACCGTAAGCTGGGACACTTTGTCATAAAACTCATACACTTTGTTATCCACATACTTTTTCGTAGTAACGTCTGTAGACACTTGAGGATGTTTTACATGGGTTAACCGCTTTCCCTTAAAGTCATAATCTCCCTGTTTTGTGCGTGGCACTACAGACCTATCCACATAGTGTTTATTAGCAGGATCGGTTTCTTGTTTAGGATCATGTATGGGGACAGACCTAGCTTTGGCCATCAACGCACGTCCAAAGACATCCATCGTCAACCTGTAGTACCAGTCTACTGTTTCTATGACAAGGCTCGGTGTCCTGTATATAGACAGCCTGCTAGCCTGTCTAAGCCTTAGTTGAAATGAAGATTATTAAGCAGCAAGAGTCATTCCCCGTGGGGGACATGGTTTCCCATCTCTGTCCCACATCACGTGAACAACGTCATGGTTCACTGTTTCCATCTTCCATTCGCTGCATCATTGTGGGGCCTTCCGGCTGTGGAAAGACAAATCTTTTGCTAACGCTCATCACAGCGCCCAATGGTCTGCGTTTTCAAAATATTTATATTTTCGCAAAATCTCTCTACCAACCCCTCTACGTGTTTCTAGATCAAGTCATGTCTGGATTACAAAAAGAGAATATGGGTTATTTTACATTTTCCATGCAAGAAAATGTGATTTCACCGGATGAGGTAAAGCCTGATTCACTCATGATTTTCGATGATGTATCCACTGAACGTCAAGGTATCATTCAAAGCTTTTTCAGCATGGATCGTCACAAACATATCGATTGCTTCTATCTTGGACACACGTATTCTAAAATGTCCAAACAGTTGATTCGTGACAATGCCAATGTCATTGTTTTATTTCGTCAGGACGAGAGGAACAGTCGTCACATTTATAATGAACATGTGAATCCTGACATGACATTTCAAATGTTTACTGAATTGTGTGCTAAGTGCTGGAACACTCAACGTCATGCCTGTTTAGTGATTGACAAACAAAGTGAACTCAACCAAGGACGGTATCGCTTAGGGTTTGATCATTTTATTGCTATTTAAGTCCCTGTCTCATTCCTCGGCAAGTCATTTCTCAAGACACCATGGCGTTAGCAGAGAGTCAATTGAAAAAGCATATTATTAGAGCAAAAAATACTATTCGCCAAAAGTTTCGTCAATTGAAACAATCACGTGAAAATCATGCTTTGTTTATTCAACAACATTTAGCACCTCCGCTAAAAGCCATGTTGAAACCCTCTTTCAAGCCATCTGAAACGCTACCCACCGTTTCACAAGCCACGCAGACACTGCACGAGGACCCTGAGGAAGAGGAAGATTTGACTAGTGTTAGCGAGGTTGAGGATGAGGAGGAACAAGTGTTTACGCCTCAAAAAAAGGCCGCACCCCTTGCAGAGTTTTTGAGAAAAAAGAAATCCTTGGCCAGGGTCGAAACACCTTGCCCTTCCAGAGCGTCTCCGTTTTCACAACTCTTGGCCACCCCTCAACATAAAGCTCAACTGAAAACCATTTTAATAAAATATTATGGATCAACATTGGAACCCTATTTCACCGATCTATTTATTGGAAACACAGATACCACGTATGGTGTTCGCTATGAGGATGATAGTTTTAAAATTGGCGATTCATCCATTAAATTTGCTCGTACTAAAGCTGTCATTAAAAACATCAACTATAAATTAACGCCAGGACTGTTAAAGCTGCTCTTTTCTCGGACCCCCTCTCCCCATGATTATACATCAGAGGACCTTGACAAATATAAATCCATTTTATTGGATACCCATGCTCACAAAAGACAGTATGATCCTGCTCAACAAGTGAATGCCAATATATCTCAAAAATATAAAACCATCATTGCAAAAATGTTTCCCACGAGTAAAAGTACTCGTCGTAAAGCGTCCGCTTCGGGATTGACATTTAAACCATTAAAACCCCTTGTGGATGTTACCTACTGTCACAATCCCAATAAGCTCGTCCAGCGGCTACAGTTGTTGCATGCTTCACGTCAAGCTGGCCATACCGGTCACGATTGGGAAATTCAAGAAATTGAACAAGAACTTCGAAATGCCAAAATTATTGTTTAAGCCCTCACCCATTAAAATGGGTATTGCTCACGAGTTGCATCGCCCAGCTAGGCGTCACTATCCACGACTCAAGGTGATTTCACGAGGTGTGGATGAACTTTGGCAGGCTGACTTAGTTGAAATGATACCCTATGCTGCCGTTAACGACGGTATACGCTATATGTTGACCGTCATTGATGTCTATTCCAAAATGGCCTTTGTTGAACCTGTGCGTCGCAAGTCTGGTCCACTAGTTACCAAGGCCTTTCAACATATTATTCAACACTCCAAACGTCAACCTCAGCTGCTACAAACCGACCAGGGGAAAGAATTTTTCAACAAGGACTTCTCCAGTTTTCTCAAATCTAAGGATATTCACCATTACACCACGTACAGCAATCTCAAAGCCAGTGTGGTCGAGCGGTTCAACCGAATATTGAAAACCCGTATGTGGAAAGCGTTTACCGCTCAGGGCATGTTGGACATGTTACCTGAGCTAGTGTCACGTTACAATGACACCAAACATAGAACGATTGGGACCAAGCCACGCCTCGTGACTAAAAATATTCAACGATTGGATAAACTGTTTAACCCCATAAAACAGCCGATCCTAAACGTCACCGACTGAAAATTGGGGATTTTGTTCGTGTGAGCAAATTTAAGTCTGCCTTCAATAAGGGCTACACGCCTCAGTGGGGGACTGAACTATTTCGAATTCGTCGAGTCAACTTGGACACTCCAGTCACCTATTTACTCGAGGACCTCAAACATCAACCCATAAAAGGTAGATTTTATCTCCATGAACTTCAGAAAACAGCATTTCCTCAGCATTATCTTGTGGAAAAAGTGTTGAAACAAAAAGGAAATAAACTCTACGTCAAATGGTTAGGGTTTAACTCTACGTTTAATTCTTGGATCAATAAATTACATGTTGTGTGAACCTGTGCAATTTTTATTCACACATGTTGTACACTACCTATGTGTACAGCGCTCCTTGCTTCGTGCATGTTCATACATGTTTGTCTTTCCCTTTCCACCTGTGTTCTCTCTTACATTACCCCTCCCCCTCTCCCTCCCTTCACCAGTCCACCACTGCTGGTTGCAGCTCTTGTCTATCTATTGGTTGTGACATCATTCCCACAAGTTGCATCATACTTTTTACTGATTCAGCGATTCCCACGCTTTGAAGATTCTGTTATCAGGCACGTGGACAGCTAACGTCCAAGGTGAACACCTGTGGCAGATCAAATTTCACGTCAACTTGCATTTTGTCAGGTACGAAGCAAAACAGGATGTGACTTGTTAACAGTTATCGCGCACGTGGACAGATAACACCCAAGCGAACACCTGTGGAAGATCAAATTTCACATGGACTTGCATTTTGTCACGTACGAAGCAAGAAAGGATGTAACTTGTTTAGCATGCCTGTGGTTTCACACATGTGTTCACATGCCTTTCGCAATTCCCTGCCACCACAATGGTCAGATTATTTCACCTTGAAGCGTCATGGTCATTTTTCCATTGCACCTGTTGTCAAGTCAGATCAACGCCTTCCAATAAGCTCAAATGGCATTCACCTCCTGCTCGTCTGCAAGTTTGTTTTCTGTACTCGCTTCGACCAACATAGAACCAAGTTCTCATTACCGTTTACACGTTAAAGGTAAAATGTGTGAAAAACGCACGCTCGCTCTGTCATACACCGACCCGCCGAAATAGCGATTGTTCTATTAAGCATGGTCCGTGTGGTTAGCGATAGGTTCATTGACACACACACCCAGCCGTATCGTCTCTCTCAACCACCACGCTTCATGAACATTATAAACAGGTAAAGAAAAGGAAAAAGTTTTCTCAACATGTATGGCGTTAGGCCCTTTGTGAATTATCTTTTTGGAAAACATATATACCACATTTGAAAGGGGGGGTTAGCCCGAGTCCTAGGACACTTCGTACACGTCTCTAGCGTTATTGGTTCGTGAGATATCGGCAAAAATCACAAAAAACACGTGTTTACCCCAAAATCGAGTTTCCAATTTTTTTAAATATAACGAGTGGTTCATAGCAAAGAGGACGTCACTCCGAGTCCTTGGACCCGTCGTACACGCCTCTATCATGATTGGTTTGCGAAATATAGCAAAAAGTTTAAAATCACGGTTTTACCCCAAAAAAAACATGTTTCCAAATTTTCACCTTTTCGACACCTACCTTCCCGTAAAGAGCACGACGAGACGAAAAAAACGAATCCAAGCACGCCCTTCTAGCATGGCTCCTTCCATTCCAAGGTCGCAGGGGCTCACCACTTGCTTTTGGAAGCAGATCTCTCCTTACCCCACTACTACCCTTACCGCACTACTACAGGTTTTCATCCTAGAGACTTGAAATTTATTTTGGGGGTAGAGGGGGTAGGGACCATTGATTTACGTCAAATAAACTTTTTTGTATAATTTCTAGTTTCCAAAATATAAGATTTTCAAAAAAACATAAAAAGTAAAAAAGTTTTATTATAGAAAATAAAGGTCATAAAGACCATTCGTTTGAACCATGGCACAACGTTCTATCCTGTTTGGTTTTCAAACTATCGCCTATTTTCGAAAACAAAAAAATTCAATTTTTTTTCTAAAATATAACGAGTGGTCCATAGCAAATCCCCGTCATCCCGAGTCCAACGACACCTCATTTATCAAAATCGGACCATGCGTTCGAGAGATATTTAACATGGCTGAGGCTTAGTAGTGGTAAGAGGAGGGTTCTGGAGTGAAGTAGAACTCCTATCACTCCCCTACTCTCACGCCCTCTCAAGAAGGTAGGGTGTATATAGCCCCACAACTTGCGGTGCACTCTGCATATGGCTACACCCTCAAGGGGCTTACGGCTGATCAGTTTGGAAGTTGGCAACCCCAAGGGATTTCTGAGCTGAGTCCAGTTTTCCTCCTCTTTATCCATTACCTCTGGGGCAGAGCCTCTCCTATTATACTATTTTCTATCTGCCTTTCATGGCTCTCCTTCCTTCCAACTCCCTCAATCCACATGCTTGAGGGTTGAGGGCCATTTTTTCTTCCTTCTGTCCTTTATTTGGCCTATTGTCCTTTTGTTTTCCATTTCTTCTTCTAGTATATAAGAGTGTAGTTAGTTTTAGTTATAGCTTAGATTTAATTTTCATCTTTACGATGACCCAAACCATTGAGGGTCGATAGGACAGCTTGGTGGTTAAGTTTGTAGAACGCTTCTCTTTTGTCCAAAGGACAACATGTTGAATTCCTCACTGGCTTATGAATTTTATTCTTTGTTCACTTAGTTCTCATGGCATTGAAACTGGCTGTCTGTAAAGTGATCATTATTCATTTTAACTTCAGCGTACGGTGTAGGATTGGAAAAGAGGCGGCCATGGCTTCTGAATGGCAACTATGTTAGCGTTTGTCTAAAGTATAAATAAAAAAAGAGTTCAATCATCATGTAGGACATAAACTAATTTTAAATTCAGATTTGTGTTTCACAGTAAACACAATTATTCTCAGTTTAAAACAAGCCATACAATTCTTTATCTAACATGATAGCTTATACGTGGGCATTGCTATAGATTACAAGTAGTATAGTCATCAGCTAAGGATTCAATTTCCATTACCTACACCTCTCATGGCATGGCTCTTAGTCAATTCGTTAAACTATAGAAAACGTTTCTAAATGTTCTGTTACATTATTATTTGACCATCTCACCGTGTAGTGGTTAACCTACTTGGTTGTCAACCCTAAGGTCTTGGCTCCAACCCCGACTATACCAATACATTCATTTCAATGTTGCAATAAGCTTCACTAAGCCTTTGTCAAACCTTTACCTAACCACTATCTAGTCATGTCCTGTATGATAACACGGTGCAGTCCACTATCAAGCAGACGAGTAATAAGATGAATCTACTCATGCGCTACCTACTTTAAAATGCATGTACTCAGCCAGAAACCTCCCCTGCAGTGTACACAACATCTCACCCAAGTTGCATCGCTATCGCACGAATGGTAGGCCTATATGAACGCATACGGGACGTTGTTGAAACGCTTCGCACGTCGTCGCTCATTTGTTGAATCTACACTTGCGCTACCTATTGTGAAATGGACTAACTAAGCCTGAAAGCTTTCCTGAAGTGTATATAATATCTCATCCAAGTTTCATAGGTATTGGACGAATGATATATGAACGTATATGGGACTTTATTGAAACGCTTCGCGCGTCGTCGCTCATTTGTGGTATCTACTCCTGCTTTGCCTATCGTAAAGTGGATTTACTAAGCCTGAAACCTTCCATGAAGTGTACAAAACATCTCACCCAAGTTTCATGGCTATAGGCCGTATGGTATATGAACGCATACAGGGCTTTGTTCAAACGCTTCGCACGTCGTCGCTCATTTGTTGAATGTACTCGAGCGCTCTCTATTATATAATGGATTCACTGACCTAGAAACTTTCCCTGGAGTGTACAAAATATCTCACCTAAGTTTCATCGCTATCGAACAAAAGGTATATGAACGCATACGGGACGTTGTTGAAACGCTTCGCGCGTCGTCGCTCATTTGCTGAATCTACTCGTGCGCCACCTATTGTAAATTGGATTTACTACGCCAGAAACCTTCCCTGAAGTGTACACAACATCTCATCCAAGTTTTATCGCAATACGATGAATGATATATGAATGCATGTGGGATTTTTTTGAAACGAATCGCACGCCATTTTGGAGAAGCTACTCGCATGTCATCTATTGTAAATTTCATTTACTACGCCTATTAAGTTATCGGGAGTGTGCACTACAACTCACCAAGATTTGATCGCAATCGGATGAATTGTATATGAGCGCATCGTCATCAATCATTTGTTTAAACTACTCCCGCGCTATCTATTGTGAAATGGATCAACTATGCCTATAAACCTCCCGGAAGAGTGTACAACAACTCACCAAAATTTGATCGCAATCGGATGAATGGTTTATGAACGCATAAAAGGAGAACAGACAGACATTCTTTTATATATATATACAAGCTGTACCCGGCATGCGTTGCAATGCCAATCAAAGAAAGTGTTGGCGTTGTAACTTTGTTTGTTGAAGCGCTTTTGGATTCCCAATATTTCTTTCTTTTTCCGTTAACCACCTCTAAACTATTGTAAAATTGATTAACTATCTCGAAAAATAAATAATGGAAGCGTGCTCAACAGCTCACCAAAGTTTCATTGCAATTAAATGAAAGGTATATGAACGCATACGGGACTTTGTCGAAACGATTCGAGCGCCGTCACCCATTTGTTGAATATACTCGTACGCTACCTATTGTAAAATGGATTTACTAAGTCCAAAACTTTTCCTGGCGTGTACGCAACAACTCATGAACGTTTCATTGCAAACGGCTGAATGCCATATGAACGCATACGGGATTTTGCTTAAGCGATTCGCGCGCCGTCACTCATTTGTTAAATCTACTTGTACGCCACCCATTGAAAAACGGATTTACTAATTCATACACCTTCGCAGGACTGTACTCAACTCACCAAAATTTTATCATAATCGGATGAATGCCATATGAACGCATACGGGATTTGGTTGAAAGGATTCACGCGCTGGCGTTCATTAATTGAATCTACACGTGCGCTACCAATTGTAAAATGGATTTACTAAATCAGAAATCATTGCGGGAGTGGAAACAACATTTCACCATATTTCATTGCAATCGAATGAATGGTATATGAACGCATACGGGACTTGGTTGAAACGCTTCACCCGTCGTCGCTCATTTGTTGAATCTACTCATGAGCTACCTATTGTAAAGTGGATTTACTAAACCAGAAACCTTACCTGAAGTGTACACAACATCTCACCCATGTTTCATCGCAATGGGATGAATGGTATATGAACGCATGTGGGACTTTCTTGAAACAAACGCACGCCATTTTGCTGAAGCTACTCGCGCGCCATCTATAGTAAATTTGTTTTACTATGCCTATACCTTTTTCGGGGACTGTGCACAACAACTCACCAAAATTTGATCGCAATCGGTTGAATTGTATATGAAGGCATCGCAATTATGCATTTGTTTAAACTACTCGTGCGCTCTATATTGTGAAATGGATTAACTATGCCTATGAACATCCCGAAAGTGTGTACAACAACTCACCAAAATTTGATCGCTATCGGATGAATAGTTTATGAACGCATAAAAGACGAACAGACAGACATTCCTTTTTATATATATATAAGATAAGATACAATTACATGAAGATTATTGTGTAGGGGTTTTATTCAAACTTCAATCGCATGATTAGGACACAAGAAATAAAATCGGGATTTAAAAATTTAGCTCAGCCGCCATCTTGTGGTTATGAAAATAATTTAAATGAATTAGATGCCAGTCGATTAAAACTTGTATAAGTATATACCGTATCAAGATTCACTGCGCTCGGATGGTTAAAAAGCAAGAAACGTCCAGTTGAATATTTAAGTTTCGCGTTGCAGCCATGTTGGATTTGTGCTCGCCAAGTTATTGAACGTCCCATAGGTGTACTTATGCTTAAAGTCTGTATAAACTTACGAAATTTTAGCTGGATTGCTGTAATAGAATATTAGATGTCGAGAACCGTCTAAATATTTCGGATGGTCGCCATGTTGGATTGTTAAGTGTATAGGTCATAGAGTCATGTACCATTAAAGGAAAATTATTGCGTAGGTTCATTATTCAAACTTTCACTTCGATCGCATGATTACGACACAAGAAATAAAAAATTTAATTTTAAAATTCGCACAGCCGCCATCTTGTGGTTATGTAAACAATTGAACTAAATTAGATACCAGTTCATTGCAATGTGTATAAACATTTCCTGTATGAAGTTTAATTGCGTTTGGATCATTAAATCACGAGAAAAGTCTATTTAAAACTTTCAAATTCGCTTGGCCGCCAAGCCCATTTTGTAGTTAACCGGTTTTTGAAAGTCTCATAGATGAACTTCCAGTAGTGCCCTTTATCCCCGTACAAAATGTCATGGTGATTCCGGTAACAGTTTCAGAGATACAGAATGACGGTGAAATATTTCGCACAGTCGCCATCTAGAGGTTATGTAAACAATTGAACGAAGTTAGATGTCGGTGCATCACAATGTGTATAGACATATACTGTACTAAGTTTCATTGCGTTTGGTTGGTTAAATCGCGAGAAACGTATATTTAAAAGTCGCAAATTCGCTTGGCCACCATGTTGGTTTTGTAGTTATAAAGTTTTCAAAATTTACATACGTAAACTTCTAGCAGTTTGCTTTGTCACCGTACAAAATTCCAGGGTGATATCGGTAATAGTTTCGGAGATATTGAATGCTGGTGAAATATTTCGCACAGCCGCCGTGTTGGATTGGTCGGAGGTAATAAAATTTGAAAGGCACGGCCGGGGTCACCCGGAATAGTGCTATCGCTCCAGTATTTAGCAGTTATTAGGGGGGGGGGGGCACATAAAAATCCATCACGCACACACAGACAGACACACATACGGACAAAAGGTGATATCATATGCCTATTTTTTCATAAATGAAAATAGGCTAAAAACCAATATGTTCAATTAAAGATACAATAAGGGGATTGATGATTTTGCCCACAAAGCTTATTCACATGCAACATTTTTAGTTTGCGTGCATAAAACAGAAAGGATTCAATTCCTTAGAATGTTTTCCACTTACTCATTTAGATGATTTCTGCTTGCATCATTCTCTTCATTCCGGGCTTCTTCTCTTGTATCCTAGTAACAAGAATGAATTATTAATATATTTTGTTATCATCTTACACATCTACTTAATTGATAATAAATTATGAAACATTACAACACAGCTCAACCAAAGATAAGCTCCACAACTGACTGAGATTACTTTCTTAATCTCCATTATATATTACTGCAATATGCAAGTCTTCCCCCCTTGTGAAACTTATCAAAGCCATCACTCCTTTATACGTTTAGTAAATATATGGATGATAGAAAATATGTAACACAGTGCTCTAAAGAAATAGGATAAAGGACTGAAGTAAGAACATTTATTTTACAAATTATAGAAGTAAGAGTATAGGGGAAGTTCATATTACTAGTCCAAGCTTTTGATCCATTTAAACCACAGGACTTAATACTTGCACATGTCACTAAAAAGTGACCTGGCCCTCAATAGTTGTACCAGCTCAGCTCCTGAGAATGAACACATAAATCACTCACACCAGATATACAATATTCTACAAGAAATTAACACAAAGCACTGCACAATTTTTGATTAAGGCTATTAAACTTTCAGAAAAGTTAGGGTAAGTAAATTAAGTCCTATGGAGTGAGTGTAATGTAGACAACGTACCATCACATTGCCACTACATAATTCTTTTAACTACAAGCGGTAGACTACAGTATTCTCATTATATATCAACAGCAGTTATTGAAGCGATTGGGGGTAGAAAGAAGGATCTATTTACTAAAAACCAGCACCTTTCCATTTATCCAGGCTGCCAACAAAGGTGAAATGTAATGTTACAAGCCAACATAAATCACCATGTGTTCTCTTCTTAAGTCTGGCCTAGATTGTTTTCAAACCTCCTCGTTGGAATTATTCGGAAGACTTTCTTGTTTTTGTAAGTAATCATATCTAGCCACCTGGAACTGCCATACAGTACATGATATGCCACAGACTTACTCATGCACGTTAAAACATTTCGTTCCTTGCAAAACTTCAATAGATTGAAGGACATGAGCCTGTGTTTATTTCTTCCTTCAACATCGCCATAAGAGATTACCATCCAAAATCAGGCAGAAGCAATTCTCACAGCGGTAACATTTAAAAAGCTTTAACCCACTCATAGCAAGAGAAGGCTATTGCGTTTGTTTCAAAAGCTTTCATGAATGTAGTCTTACAGGGAATCATTAAAACAAATGCTTTCAACAATGCATTTCTCTATCATGTATATTTTCAACCCTCCTTCAGTAATTTAGATACACAACCTTGATATTTGACATTGAATCCTTGATTCATTTTGCATGCCATAGTGCTGGGCTCATTTTAAATACCCTACCAAATTTTAACTCCAGGCCATGTCATCAGGCTACTTCCAACCTAGAGGCAAGTGCGTATAAACTCCACCATCGGCCATCTTGAAAATGGTTTACCATAGTTTCTCTCTTTAAATTCCAGGTAAATGCTCGGATGGTACATCTTCATAGGCCGTAGACAATTCCAACTACTCACCATATTTCACTCTGACTAAACAGTACATAGAAACTGAATGAACATATGAGCACACTTACACACATCACATATGGCGGATGATGAGAAATACAGTGTTTGCGCACAATAAGAGTGCAACTGAAACACAACGAAGGCAAGCTAGAAAGACTTAGAATGCCATCATTGTGTTCCTACCCAATCCCTCTTTCATGTCTGGCACACAACTCCTAGCTTGAAGCGAAAGATCAATGTCCTCTGTTTGGCCATAGTTAACTCAACTTCTAATACAACATTCAGCGAGAACGTCTAGTCGTTGGCGACTAGCTATAAACAAAGTCTAAGAGTTATTGCATACCCACCCTCCATGTGGATTTATGTAATCACACTTAGTTTCACCATTTGTTTCTTCAACATTCTCTCACTCTTGTCTGCAAGTATTTTGTTACCTTCATGCTTATAGTCAAGTGCAGGATTGAGAGGGAGGGTGGTCACTGCCATTCCTGCAATGGCCTGAGTTATGTGACAACCCAAGGAAGGAAGACACCTTAAGCCGATTGTAGATCATCTCCCATCTACTTCATTCACGGCGGGATCGTGTACCACTCCTCTGACAGAATACAGTAATTAGTTGAGATCTCTGATCATTTGGTATACCTAGACCAGTATAATACTCGACCTTCATCAGACAATAATAAACTAATAAAATGTGATTGTGCTAAGGCTTGACCTATGAGAATTAAGCTCTATCCTCAATAGATCAATGGAATACATAGAGTCCCAGCATCGGTCACACATCCTAACTCATCGCCTTCCATCGACACGGCTTGCGCCTCCAGTACAATATACAGCTTCCACTTGCCATCAGTAGGCCTGAATAGCATTAGTCAGAAGAAAAAATCCTCCTTAAGATACAAGCAGTAACTTACCACTTCACCACTCCCTGAAGATGGTGTTTCTGTTTTGACGCTTGGAATAATTTCGGGTATGGACATTTCTTCAATTTTAATATCCCCACAGAGATCAGCATCATCCTGCAAAGAAATTACTTGCTTCACAAACATGATCCTTTGCATAAGTAATAGAAAGTTATTAGTCTTAGAAACGTCAATACGAATCATCATGACGAGCCTTTCAGCTGGGAACGAACATGATTAGAATGCGTCTGTAAATATGTAATTGGGCACATATATGTGTTTACCGACAGGAAAACAATCCTTACAAATGCAAAAATAAACAAACAGTTCCGTGAAGAACTATACAGCCTATTTTCATATATCCTACTTACGATAATTGCGTCTATCAACATACAAAATTTCAGTTTGATTGCTGTAATAGACTCGTAGATATTGAGAACCGATTAAATATTGCGGATGGTCGCCATGTTGGATTTTTATATATGTAGGGTTTAGGGTTATGTACTGTTACATGAAGATTATTGTGTACATGCAGTATTCAAACTTCTATCGCATGATTAGAACACAAGAAGTAAAAACGAGATTTTAAAATTTCGCATAGCTGCCACCTTGTGGTTATGGAAACAATTGAAATAAATTAGATGCCAGTGGATTAACATTTGTATAAGGATTTACTGTACCAAGTGTCACTGCACTCGGATGGTTAAATTGCGAGAAACGACCATGTGAATATTTATACTTCGCGTCACCGACATGTTTGATTTATGGTCACCAGGTTATTAAAAGTCCTATAGGTGAACTTATGTTCATAGCCCCTATGAACATTAAAAAATTCAGTTTGATTGCTGTGATAGATTCGTAGATATTGAGATCCGTCTAAATATTTCGGATGGTCGCCATGTTGGATTGTTATAAGGTAAAGGCACTTAAGATTGCGCACTTAGTGTATTTATGTCCATAGATAAACTACTTTTGTGACCAATTTAACACAAAATTTATTAACAAGACTTCAATTAATTGCGAACACAATGCGTATACAAAGAACACTTAAAATAATGTATATTAAATGTAAAAAAAGTTTTTTAATTAATTGCAAATGCGCAGTCTTAAAGGCACTGTCCTTTAAGAATGCGCATGGTGTCCTGTAAGAATACGTATTAGCACAATTCGCATTTGAAGAGTCCTATGCCTTCATAGTTCGAACACCCTTCATGCCACCACTGTTTGCACCTACTACATTGCACCCAGTCTTCAATAATTGGTTCCTCATACTCTTCGTCACAGCAAGGACACACGATTTTCTCTTCTTCGGCAGTTGTGACAGCTGACGAAGTTGACGCTACTGAACTTACACCGAAGTGAAGAGTTTTCCTGCCCTGTTTTTTTGCTTGTTCATTCTTCGTTGCAAGAAGGCCATTCTTATAAGGAGAGGAAGATAGAACTTCAGACCTTTTGCAAGTTCTCTTGCGTTTGGTTGCTTGAGCTGCCTTTGGTAGGGGAGATATCTTAGCAGGTGACACCTGTGGCTCGTAAACTTTTGCATTTTGAATTTGCTCCTCTACAGCAGGTTCATTTTCCTGCACAGATGGGCGGAATGTTACCTCCGAGGGAGCAAAGTCGTCATCCAAAAATACATTCCGGTTAAACGGATGAATTCCAGTTTTGATGAAAGCTTGAACGGCTGTCTCCATCTTTGCTGCTCTCTCGTAGGCTGATTTGAAGATCCTGGCCACGTTGGCCTGTGTAATTGCAGTGCCAGGATGATTCACCAACCACGTATCAGCTTCTTGAGAATAGGCTTTCTTCAGAGGCCCAAAAAAGCCAACATCCAAAGGCTGAAGCCTGTGGCTTGCATGGGGTGGTAGTGAAAGCAAGGTGATGCTGTGTTCCCTGCAGTAAAGAACAGCATCAATGCTGCAGTGGGAAATGTGGTTATCCAGTATAAGGAGAACTGGATCCTCTTTTGATGGCTTTACAAAGTTTTTGAAATGTTTGAGCCACTCTACAAAGAGCTCAGTGTTCATATAGCCAGAGTCTGATATCATTGGCAATGTCCCTTCAGGAGCATCCATGTACAGATCTGGCTTCATTCTCTTCCTCGCAAAGATCATCGCTGGAGGAACAAATATGCCTGTAGGCCCCATACAACACACTACGGTAACTGCCTGCCCTCTCTCTCCCGATGTGACCTTACAGACTATTTTCTTCCCTTTAGGAGATATAATTTTAGGAACAGTATTAGGCACGGTTGATATACCGGACTCGTCCATATTAAATTTCCTATGAGCTGGGAACATTTCATCAACACACACACTTGCCAAATTATCATAGAATCGGTCACATTGGACTCGATTGAATCCAATTGCTCTTCCTATGCTGCACTTCTCTGGTGTGCGTAATGACAGCTTTTGCCTCTTACAAAAGGCCAAAACCCAGTTCTTTCCTGCTAATCTAGTTTTCTTATTGAACCTATGTTCAATCTTATTCCTCTCAGCAAATTCGTACGCTAAACTCATCAGCTGTTTTCTGGTAATTCCATAAAACCTTTTGTCCAGTTCCCTCAAATGGTCGGCCAATTTTTGTTCCTGTTCTGGCGTGAACACAGGTTTGTGACGTCCCAAGGAAATTGGTACAGTCCCCTGTAAATTAACGAAGAAATATATTACATAACGTAGGCTACTCGAGGAATAAATATTAAACATTGGAGTTGAAAATATTTATGTACTGTAGTAGGCCTATAATATTTGTTAAATATTTTTAATTGAACTTAATTTTTAAATATAATTTACTTAATTTAGTTAATTATGAATTGCCATAAACAATTATTAACCAACTACCGTAATTATTTTTTTCCTTACCAATTTTAATCTATTTCTCAAAGTGGATTCCTTAGTACCCAATGAAGTAGCCACTTTTCTTTGACTTTCACCATTTTCAATTCTCTTTCTGGCTTCCTCTAAGATTTCTGTCGTAAATATAAGTTTCCTCTCTGATTTTCTTGAGTATGTTGAGCTCATACTGCCGTTAAATAGACGTCTGAAAGAAAGAATATCGTAGATATGAACGATTTCTACTGAACAAGAATGTGCCTGCAAGATGGCGCACAGTTCCTCCAAGACTGCGCAGAGCGCGCGGTCTTGCAGGTTTCTGCGTAGTTCAACACTTTCGCTAACAGATGGCAGAAGCAGTTACGTATACGCACATCGAGCCGCTCACAGTCTTTGTTAGGAGTTCCCATTGCGAGAGGATTATTTGTTTCAACTAATTCATAATTTAAAGGATCTCTAAGGCTTATTTCCTGAAGAATACAAATTACATCAAATAGGATGATTAATTATTCTTACCTCTTAATACTTTATACAAGTAGAATCAGCAAAATCGTTCACACTTTCGAAGAGCACTTTGCAATACACGTTTCTCCACAGAATGGCTTGGGTCACCAGTGCTGCCAACTGTAAGAAAATGCCACTGCGCAATCTTAAAGTCTGCGCAATCTTACCTGCCTTTACCTTATGTATAGGCCATAGAATCATGTACCATTAAAATAAACTTATTGCGTAGGTTCATTATTTAAACTTTCACTTCGATCGCATGATTACGACACAAGAAATAAAGACTTAATTTTAAAATTCGCACAGCCGCCATATTGAGTTTATATAAATAATTGAACTAAATTAGATACCAGTGCATTACATATTGCAAAAGCATTTACTGTACCATGTTTCATTGCGATTGTATTATTAAATCGCGAGAAAATCTATTTAAAACTTTCAAATTCGCTAGGCCGCCATGTTCGTTTTGTAGTTAACCGGTTTTTGAAAGCCTCATAGATGAACTTCCAGCAGTACCCTTTATCTCCGTACAAAATTTCAGGGTGATACCAGTAATAGTTTCAGAGATATAGAATGCCGGTGAAATATTTCGCACAGCCGCCATCTTAAGGTTATATAAACAATTGAACGAAGTTAGATGTCGGTGCATTAGAATGTGCATAATCATATACTGTACCAAGTTTCATTGATGTTGGTTGGTTAAATTGCGAGAAACGTCTATTTAAACTCGCAACTTCGCTATGCTGCCATGTTGATTTTGTTGATACCAGTTTTTCAAAAGTGAACTTCTAGTAGTTCACTTTATCACCGTACAAAATTCCAGGGTGATATAGGTAATAGTTTCGGAGATATTGAATGCTGGTGAAATATTTCGCGCTGCCGCCATCTTGGATTGGTGAGACATAACAAAATTAGAAGTGCACGGTCGGTGTCGTCCGGAATAGTGCTATGAATTAACCGATATTCATTGAAGTCGCTCCAGCTGTTTAGAAGTTATTGGGGGGGGGGCACACACGAATCAATCTCACACACACCCACACGCACACACAGACAGACACACGGACAAAAGGTGATTTCATAAGCCAATTTTTTCGTACATGAAAATAGGCTAAAAATTGCTTCTAATTTTCTACTATAGAGCTTCTACGAGTTAAAATGGCACCAAAGCATGTGCATAGAGAACTTCCGGTCCGCGAATCTCCATTTGATTACCATTGGCAATGAATTGTCCGTGTTAATTTTCATTGATATTTCGAATTGCCTACAAAGGGTGCGAATTGCAGTGGTCCAACATATCCTGGACTATTATTGTATTAAGTTGGTGGCAATTAAATATGTTATGTGAGAATATTATAATCGAGTTGCTATTAACTTGACCCATTTAAATGCTAAAATGAGACGTCGTACCGGTAACAATTACCAATAACTCAAGCTTTCTCCTTTAGTATTTACTTGTAGTCCTTGTAAGGTATATTAACACTTATTTAACCAATAATCATTTTATAACTATACACATATTCCAGGAATTGCAAGAAAGGAATATTTGATAACACATGCAGTTCCATCTTAAAATCCAACCGTGCCTAGTTTACAGTATGGGAAACATGGTAAATTTTAAGTTACTAGACCAAATAACTGGCGACAAAAGTACATCTTCACCCTAGTCTACGTCAAGTACCATACGGTAATCACTGAAAGAGTACAGGGCTTTACGGCCTCAATTAAAAAACTAACGAACCTCATTTTGCATGAATTATGGAGGTATGAATTGGTCTTTAGAAATACAGTCAATAATTTAAGAAAAGTTGCCCGAAAACTAAATACAAAGAGCTGCGTGCCTTCTACGGTGTCAAGTTGCTCTGTGAAAAATTAACCTCGCCAAGATTATACGACTTGAATATAGCACCAATAAATACAATCTTCCGTTTGGAGAAAGCCTTTCTTCGTCACTATCTTGAACAATTTTTAAACATAATTGGTAGTAAATTCACGGGAAAATATGCAACATTTAGACACGACGATGGTTGTATGCGGCAAACGTTAGCTGACATTTCGCATCATTAATACATAAGGAATAAATACATGCAGAGCTTTCACATTGTACACAGCTGAAGATCATATCATTCTTCGTGCAGATTACAACTTTTATTCTTCTTCTTATTTTTATTCTTCGTCTTCTTCTACTTCTGTGGTGTTCAATCCGAAGATTGGTTTGTAGCAGCTTTCCATGAACTCCGGTCTGTGGCTAGTCCCTTCAAGTCCAAGTAATTGTCACAACCGTTGTCGTGAATGATTTGTTTTATGTATCCTAGCCGTGGTCTACCTCTACAGTTCTTTCCTTCCACATTGCCCTCCAGTATTGTGTACAAAAGACTTTCATGCCTCAAGATATGTCCAATCCTATTGTCTCTTCGGTGACTAAGCATATTCCATAAACAAGGCTTCTCTCCAATCCTTTTCAGCGTTTCTGCATTACGGTACCGTACTGATTTTGTCCACCCATGGAATTTTTAATATTTTCCTGTAGCACCATATTTCAAAGGCTACTATTTGTTTCTAATCAGCCAAGCTAAGAGTCCAGGTTTCACTACCATACAACAGTACGCTCCACACATATATCTTCACAAGAAGTTTCCTGAGGCTCATACTAATGTTTTTGCATGTAAAGAGCTTGTTGAATGCTATTTTGGCTTGGTTGATGCGGCTGCCTACTTCTCCTCTCCTTCCATCTGCTGTTATTTTTCTACCAAGGTAAGTGAACTCCTGTACTTTTGTCAACTGTTATCCATTTAAAGTACAACGAGGAGGTTCATACTGCCGACTACAGAGAAGAACTTTGGTTTTCATTTTGTTGATCTTCAAGTTATATTTGTTGAAGGTGGATTCCATTTCTGCTAATGAATAATTCAGATCATCTTCGTTTTCTGCCAGGACTGCGATATCATCCGCAAAGCGAAGCATGGTAATTCTTTCTCCTTGAGTCTTGAGACCTCCAGTCATTGGTAAATTATTATTTACTTCATCTATTGATTTTTGGATGTATGCATTAAAAAGAATTGGTGAGAGCGAACAACCTTGCCGAACTCCTTGTTTAATGTTGGCCTCTGTTGTGGAATCTTCACATCGTATAACGGCTATCTCGTCTTAATACAATTTCCAAATTGTCCTCCTGTCCTTGTACTTGACACCCAGTTCTTTCAACACCATGAATAGTGTATTCCACTCAACCTTATCAAATGCCTTCTCCAGGTCTACGAAAGCAATGAATGTATCAAGATCTTTTCTTAGTCGTTTCTCTATAATCATTCTTAAAGCTAGGGTTGCTTCTCGAGTCCCTCTACCCTTCCTGAATCAAAATTGCCCTTTTGTAAATGTCAACTTTACCATCCTTCAATGCGTTTCAAGATAATGCTGGTGAGTATTTTAGAAGCATGGGTTACAAGGCTTAATGTGCGATATTGGTCACATCTATTAGCAGATGATTTCTTAGGAATGGGCACTATGACACATTTCCTTACGTCCGATGAGATATGTCCCATGTTGTACATTTCACAAATCAGATCAATAGGGCTTTCTTCACATTGCCTCCATTGGCTTTTATCAGCTCTGCTGGTATATCATCAACCCCAGATGCCTTTCCATTTTTCAGCATTTCCATTGCTTGTATGAATTCATCCAGGAGTATTTCATCTCCCTCTTCTTCTTTATCTACTAGCTCTTTATTTTCTAGTATTTCACAAGGTGTATGTTTTCCTCCACATACATTTTCAATGTATTCTTTCCATTTTGAGCCAATTACCGAATCTTCATACACCAGTTCTCCATCATCTGTCTTCAGTCCATTGCACCTAATCCTCTTGTCCCCAAAGAACCTTTTGGCTACTTTAAACGCTGTCTCAAATGTATGATTCTTAACTAGTTCTTCTACTTCCATGCATTGCAATTCCAGAAATTTTTCTCTGACTGCCTTCGCCTCTCGATTATATCGTTTCTCAATTTCCGGTATAGTTGTTGTCCTTCCTCAGTCGCAGAGTTCTTAAACTTTCTTCTCGTGTCCATCTTCTCAATTATTCCATTAGTTATCCAGGCTTTTCTGTTCTGTGCTTTCAGCTTTCCCACAACATCTGCTGCTGCTGTTAGAACACTTCCCTTCCAAGCATTCCACTTATTCTCCACACTTCCTAAGTCTATTGCTGATATGTCTGCCAGAAGTTCATCTGTCTTCTTCTTAAGATCTATAGCAAGGGTTTGATCTCTGATAGCTTCGGTACACCATTTTTGACTGTTCTCCTTTTCAGTTTCTTCAGTTTTAGTTGGCATTCGCTCAAAACCATGTTGTGGTCGCTACCAATATATGGGCCAGGGCAACTTCTACAGTCCTTCAGCTGAGTCTTAAATTGCTACTTTAATCAAATGTAATCGATTTGAAATTGATTCCCACCACCCGGCATTGTCCAAGTATAACGTCTTCGTGCATGGTGTTGAAATAATGTATTTGCAACCACCAGCTGATTGTAAGCACAGAATTGCAATAAACGGTTTCCTCGATCGTTCCGTGTGCCAAGCCCAAATTGGCCCACTGCCATTCAATATTTACCCTCGCCAATAACAGCTTTCCAGTTTCTTAGATTATCAGATTCTCATCTCCTTTAACACCTTTGATTAATCCTGTCAGATCATCGTACACCTCTTCCACTTCTTCATGTTCGTGGGCAGTTGTTGGCATGTAGACTTGAATGATCACGGTGTCCCTTGGTTTAGTATCTAATTTCACTAAAATCATTCTTCCACTCTGCTGAACGTATCCTTTTAACTCGGTGACCCATTTTCTTCGTCAGCACCAATCCTACTCCTCCCTCCCCAGGTTTGTCCATAATAGTTCCCGTGTGGATTATTCTGTAATCTCCACTCCAAAAATCTCCATTATCAGGCCACCTCACTTCGGCTATTCCTAACACATTTACATTCATTCCTCCAATCTCAAGCTTTAGGTCTCCTACAATGAGCACACGAAAGCCTGGAGATCCGATTGCGGGGCTAATACGGAAAATGTTACGAGTACAGGTTTCATGGCATGATCCGCTATTCCTTGGGATATCCAGAGGATCTTTAATGCAGTGGCTTCTCGTTGCCTTCTGCATTCTATGCCGTTGGCGATTCCGTATTCGTTCATCCGCCTTTAGGGGTGATTTCTCACCCCAAGGACATGAGAGTACCCTTTACCTCCTCCACGCTTGAAAGAAGGAGACCACATATACCGGTGGTCACTCGGTCGGACGCAGTTTAACGTCATA
Organism: Meconema thalassinum; assembly: GCA_946902985.2. Taxonomy (NCBI): domain Eukaryota; kingdom Metazoa; phylum Arthropoda; class Insecta; order Orthoptera; family Tettigoniidae; genus Meconema; species Meconema thalassinum. The sequence goes on from OX336394.1 coordinate 435,642,712, forward strand.
CAATTTTCTCAGTTACATGCATGGAAAATTGTAGTACACAGTTCCCATTGCTTCCATTACCTGAATACTAAACCGGAAGCTCGTTATGCATAACCATATGCCAGTGGCGCGTCCTATGAGGAGTAAATGAACTATATAAAGTGTAAGCTCTATAGAAAGGTTGAAGCATAAGGAACTTAGATGGAAGGAGGTAGGTCACTAGCCACAAGGACAAGGGATCATAATCTTTGTATATCTTATGGTTTTGTACACTTGATGGTCTGACTTCATTAGAATCTATGATCGCTCCTCATCCCCAAATTCACGTGAACCATCCCTAGAATGAATGAAGATGTACTCAAGAGAAACACACGCTCATTTGAAATGGCTTATCACGTTCTCATATCCTATCGCCCCATTCTCTCAGCAGTCTATCTACACACCTAGAGGGCCACTAAACATCCCAGGGAAAGTGCTAGTAACGTCTCATATCCTGTAGCCGCATTCTCTCAGCAGTCTATCTAAATACCTAGAGGGCCACTAAACATCCCAGGGAAAGTGCTAGTAACGTCTCATATCCTGTAGCCCCATTCTCTCAGCAGTCTATCTAAATACCTAGAGGGCCGCTAAACATCCCAGGGAAAGTGCTAGTAACGTCTCATATCCTATCGCCCTATTCTCTCAGCAGTCTATCTAAATACCTAGAGGGCCGCTAAACATCCCAGGGAAAGTGCTAGTAATGTCTCATATCCTATCGCCCCATTCTCTCAGCAGTCTATCTACATACCTAGAGGGGCAGTAAACATCCCAGGGAAAGTGCTAGTAACGTCTCATATCCTATCGCCCTATTCTCTCAGCAGTCTATCTAAATACCTAGAGGGCCGCTAAACATCCCAGGGAAAGTGCTAGTAATGTCTCATATCCTATCGCCCCATTCTCTCAGCAGTCTATCTACATACCTAGAGGGCCACTAAACATCCCAGGGAAAGTGCTAGTAATGTCTCATATCCTATCGCCCCATTCTCTCAGCAGTCTATCTACATACCTAGAAGGGCAGTAAACATCCCAGGGAAAGTGCTAGTAACGTCTCATATCCTATCGCCCCATTCTCTCAGCAGTCTATCTACATACCTAGAGGGCCACTAAACATCCCAGGGAAAGTGCTAGTAACGTCTCATATCCTGTAGCCCCATTCTCTCAGCAGTCTATCTACATACCTAGAGGGCCACTAAACATCCCAGGGAAAGTGCTAGTAACGTCTCATATCCTGTAGCCCCATTCTCTCAGCAGTCTATCTACATACCTAGAGGGCCACTAAACATCCCAGGGAAAGTGCTAGTAATGTCTCATATCCTATCGCCCTATTCTCTCAGCAGTCTATCTAAATACCTAGAGGGCCGCTAAACATCCCAGGGAAAGTGCTAGTAATGTCTCATATCCTATCGCCCCATTCTCTCAGCAGTCTATCTACATACCTAGAGGGCCACTAAACATCCCAGGGAAAGTGCTAGTAATGTCTCATATCCTATCGCCCCATTCTCTCAGCAGTCTATCTACATACCTAGAGGGGCAGTAAACATCCCAGGGAAAGTGCTAGTAACGTCTCATATCCTATCGCCCCATTCTCTCAGCAGTCTATCTACATACCTAGAGGGCCACTAAACATCCCAGGGAAAGTGCTAGTAACGTCTCATATCCTGTAGCCCCATTCTCTCAGCAGTCTATCTACATACCTAGAGGGCCACTAAACATCCCAGGGAAAGTGCTAGTAATGTCTCATATCCTATCGCCCCATTCTCTCAGCAGTCTATCTACATACCTAGAGGGCCACTAAACATCCCAGGGAAAGTGCTAGTAACGTCTCATATCCTGTAGCCCCATTCTCTCAGCAGTCTATCTACATACCTAGAGGGCCACTAAACATCCCAGGGAAAGTGCTAGTAACGTCTCATATCCTGTAGCCCCATTCTCTCAGCAGTCTATCTACATACCTAGAGGGCCACTAAACATCCCAGGGAAAGTGCTAGTAATGTCTCATATCCTATCGCCCTATTCTCTCAGCAGTCTATCTAAATACCTAGAGGGCCGCTAAACATCCCAGGGAAAGTGCTAGTAATGTCTCATATCCTATCGCCCCATTCTCTCAGCAGTCTATCTACATACCTAGAGGGCCACTAAACATCCCAGGGAAAGTGCTAGTAATGTCTCATATCCTATCGCCCCATTCTCTCAGCAGTCTATCTACATACCTAGAGGGGCAGTAAACATCCCAGGGAAAGTGCTAGTAACGTCTCATATCCTATCGCCCCATTCTCTCAGCAGTCTATCTACATACCTAGAGGGCCACTAAACATCCCAGGGAAAGTGCTAGTAACGTCTCATATCCTGTAGCCCCATTCTCTCAGCAGTCTATCTACATACCTAGAGGGCCACTAAACATCCCAGGGAAAGTGCTAGTAATGTCTCATATCCTATCGCCCCATTCTCTCAGCAGTCTATCTACATACCTAGAGGGCCACTAAACATCCCAGGGAAAGTGCTAGTAACGTCTCATATCCTGTAGCCCCATTCTCTCAGCAGTCTATCTACATACCTAGAGGACCACTAAACATCCCAGGGAAAGTGCTAGTAATGTCTCATATCCTATCGCCCTATTCTCTCAGCAGTCTATCTAAATAGCTAGAGGGCCACTAAACATCCCAGGGAAAGTGCTAGTAACGTCTCATATCCTGTAGCCCCATTCTCTCAGCAGTCTATCTACATACCTAGAGGGCCACTAAACATCCCAGGGAAAGTGTATGTTGCAGTGTGCTTGTACGAGAGGATATAAGAAATCTCTCTCATGTGTGCATTAAAGCATGGCAAAAACCGCCCTTCGTAGAGATAACCCAAGGATATATCGAAACTAAATAACAACAGAGATGTATTTCTTACGACCCAGACAATATTTGTGCAATGCTTCAGCAGGGCAGAACATTTGTGATGTTCTCTTGTCGATATTACCCAGTGTGCACCATTGAAGGTAGGCTACACAACCCCCTTATAAGAGGTAGAGGATATCCTGAATAGAAGAAAGCTCTAAATAAACTACGTTCGATTCCTATTTCTACTTTTCTTCATGTTTCCAAGTAGGAACCATAGATTGTTAGGTAATTTTTTATTGTTACAGGTCCCTCGTTGTGAAAATAGATTAACAAGAATGGAGCCCACGTTTCAAAATTTCGTGCATTTTTAAATCTTTTAATTTCTTTAAGCATTTTATATTCAGATATTTTAAGCATCCTGACGATGTAAAATTGATTTACAATTTTTTTTATGAGAGACCAACCTTTAGAATGATCTAGGAGAATTTTATTGATTTTGACTGAAGAAGGCTCACAGGGCCGAAACATTTATCAAAATGTATAAATAAAAAGATATTTTGTATTGTAAAGTGGACAAGTGCATAACTTGAAAAAATGACTAAAGTCATAGATATTCATAGAAGAAAGAGGTCAGAAGTTAAGTTATCAGTTTGTAAATAAAACAGTTAATCATGGTGAGATAATGGATGGTTACCCAAGAGAAAGAGCTCGGCAGAAGAAAGCAGAAGCAATGTTGGCCTCCACTCAGGTCCTGTGGGTCTCACTATTCCCTTGAGCCATCTAAACCACGGATTTATACAAATTATTCTAGAGAGCGAGGCACTCTACAAACTTAACCTTTCCATCAAGAGTTGACAAATGAGCTACATAGATCTATTGATCATGGAACATGCAGTGGACATGAACTACAAAATACCCCAGGACATCAGCAGAGTGAAACTGGAGCATCAGTGCAATAACACCAGCTATTCCTAGCTGTTCTTACGGAAAACAAGACTGAGTGATCCAAATTTCCTAATAATATTTAATTAAAAGACCATTTGTACCATTACAAGAGAAGTAATGCAGAATCTATAATTACCTGTAGTTCAAGTTCCTCTTTAACTGCTACCCTTCCATTGTCAAATATATCGCCAGCCTCGTCCTGCAGGTTATCAGAGGTCAACTGCGTGTTTGATCCCTGGGAAGTATTATACACGCATGATTCAATGCAAAATATATCGACACAATGTGAGATCTAAGTTACATGTAACAAAAAGTAAAGTTAGCGTACCGTTTACTATCAAGTATTCAGTCACTAAGAAACTTACTATGTTCGGGAACTCGTCCGTATGAGCCAACCATTCGGGCTCACTCTTGATAAAGGTTTGTTCCTCCATTATGCTAAGGAAACTAGAACAGAGGAAGAGCGCTTAAGTACGGCAAATCGGTCACACAATTTAATATATTAAATGAGGTAATTGCAGAGCTCCAAATGTACCGGTGTGTAAATACTCTGGCAATCTGAATACAACCCTCGAGGTGCACAGTGATGAGAACAGACTGTAATCAACAAAAGTACAGATTATACGACAATGTCGCTCTATTTGCAAACATTTACTGCGTCTCTAAAAGCCTTAATAGTTAAAAGGGACGTAACACGATTAACATAACTATTATTACTGTAACCATATGTTTGAATGTTAAGCATCATGGTCGTTTGAGTGTTTATATTGATCATTGCGACTGGATAGATGAAGTAAGGAAATAACTGTGCCTGCTTACAGGGCAGTAAAATAAAGCATCCTACATTCGGATTCTCTATTTCTACGAATACAGATATCTAATTCCGAGGAGTAAATAGAATATTGTCAGGCAATAAATACATTACAAACCTATAAACACGTTTAATTCGGCTACGTGAAAGTAAACTCAGGTAACTGCACGAGCAGGGGCACTAGTTCCATACAGGCATTCACCAGCCACAAAATGCAACTACCTCCTTTTGTTACAAGACGTTGACGCATCTCCAAACGGTGGCCGAGAGCGCTAACGCGCTACCTCGTGCCTCGCTGGCATCGGGAGAGCGTGGGTTCGAATCCCACCTCGGCCGTCCTGAAAATGGTTTTCGTGGTTTTCCATTTTCACCACCAGCCAAATGCCGGGACGGTTCCTTTCAATAGGTCCACGGCCGATTTCCTTCCAATATCCGTTCCCTGACCCGTCCTCAAAAGAAAAGTATATGGCCATTGGCTGCATTAATAATAAATAAAAAGAATAAGACTCTGAAACCAATACGGGGGTTACTTGTATATTGCCGTCATAAGGCTGTTCCTGTATCCTCGACAATTAATATTGTAAATTGAGTGTACTGATAATCTGCACTGGGCATTACTTCCGCTGTAGAACAAGAGAGTTATACCCAGGGAGGGAAGTGGGTTCTGCTTTCAAAGTCCCAATGGCATACCGTCACTGCTTTCAATATCAAATAGCATACCGCCACTGAAAACCAGTGGATCTTAAACTTGTTTGCGCCGTAGGAATTAATATAATTACTTTTCATGATCATTCATCCACTGGTACCAAGCTACCTTCACCGATAAACATTCCCCTGTAGACATCGCCAACATAGAACCATGCGTTCCTTTTCAAAGCCAACCCGTAAAACGCATTAGCATCGCGTGTTAAAATTCTTGAGCAGGCCAAGAAACAAGTTCTTCAAAACACAACTGCAAAACAAGAAAGGGTTTACCACGAGAATACATGCAGAGTTTTTCGCACAGTGTACAATCTTGCAAAGCTAGGAAGGCCATTTTCTGATCTACCATCCTGGATTGATGCACAAAGAGCAAATGGTTTAGATATGGGACAGATTTTGCATTCCATACATTCCTGTGCTGACATTACCAATCTGATTGGTGAAGAAATGTGGAAAACTGATGTTAAACAAATTGTTGAAAACGACCTCAAGATTGGTGTGATGGTGGACGAGTCAACTTCAGTGGGTCGAAAATCTGTTCTTTGTATTTGTCTTCGGGGGAATTTTAATAATTCTGGAGAAACCAGCAACATATTTTTCGATCTATTTGAACTTCCAAACACCTCAGCTCAATGTATATATGATTCCTTAAAGTCTAATCTTCTTCAGCATTTTTCACAAGAGTTTCTAGCCAGCAAGTTTATATCATTTGCTTGTGCAAGAATTCCCTCAGCTTTTTATATGGCACTGTACTAACCACCGTCTCGAGTTAACAGTTGGTGATGTTGTTTTCCAAGCTGACAGCTATCAACCATATGAGGGACTTTTTTGATAAATTGTATTCCCTATACCATGCATCACCAAAGAACAAAAACCAATTGCAGCATTGTGCATCAAATCTGAGTACTAAAATTCAGGTTATAGGATGAATTTTATGAGTTATATGGGTATCGTCAAGTGCTAGATCAGTTAGGGCCATTTGGAAAGATTTTGCAGCACTCTCCCTCCATTTTAAAAGCGCCACGGAGGATCAAACAAGAGACTCTAAAGAAAGGGCCCAGTACAAAGGACTGCTGGATCGTCTAACTTTATCCTGAATATGGGTTTGATGATAGATGCTCTGAATGAATTAGAGGATCTGTCGCTTCAATTGCAGAAGAGGGAGATGTCTGTAATTCAGGCTCATAAGCTAGTACTTCAAAAACTTCAAGTTTTCCACTCTTTACAAACCCGAACTGGGGAGTATACAGAATTAGCATGAAGTGCAGCCGAGTGTAAGGAACTAAATGGTGTGAACTTGCATGGACTTGGAAGAGTGCACAGAATTGATGAACAAGCTTTCTACACTCTACTTGTGGAAGAAATAGAAAAACAAATGCTAAACAGCCAGTCTTCGAGATCTTCTGCTTCTACTGCACAATCTTTTGCAGCAAAGTATCAATAAATTTTAAGTGATTTAGAAGTATTTGATGAAACAGAGTGGCCAGAAGATGTGGCCAGTGATATTTGTTTTGGAGACAGTAAAATAAAATATCTGTGTGAGAAATTTTGTATAGGTTCCATCAGGGAAAGTGTAACTGGTTTCAGCCTGTATACATCAGACAAAACAGTATCTGATGATCTGAAACCACTTCTTAGGGCTGTGAAAACCATAATCATATCCACAGCAGAATGTGAACGATCTTTTAGTGAGGTAAACGTAATATATTCACCTGAAAGGAATCATCTTCAAGTGAAAACTGCTGGAAACTTAGTCTTTTTGAAGTTGGTTGGGACCCCAATTCACAAGTTCAAGCCTGAGAAATATGTTAAGGAATGGCTAGGTAAGGGACGTCGCAGTGCTGATGACAACAACTCCATGAAGCGAAACATGTCAGATGTCCCTCCTCCAGGGTTAAAAGTAGTCTGGGAGTTTCTACAGGAATAAAATGGTAGGCTACAAGTAAAATGAACCTTTCTGCAAAAGCACAAATTTCGAAACACTATTTTTCGTTAAGTTAATGATAAGTGCATTTTTTTTCCTATTTAAGTTAGGCCTATCAGTCTTAATTTTATGTATTTTTAGCCTACTTTCGATTTTTGCAAAAAATGAAAGTAGACTTATGAGATCAACACAGGGCGAAAAAGTGTGTCTGTCTGTGTGTGTGTGTATGTGTGTGTGTGAGTCTGTGTGTGTGTGAGTGAGTGTGTGTACTCTGAATGTCTGTCCCCCCCCCCCCCCCCTATCAATTCGAACACGGTGAACGTGAATTGAACGACATTTGGTACAAAGGTAGCACTAGCAAAGGACAAATCAGTGTCATGTTTTATATCGCCGCCATCTTGACGGAAACGTAATGGCGGCCACACAAATTTTCAAAGCTTAAATCAAATTACGACTAACCTAATCATCCGATCTCTACCAAATTTTGCAACAACATACCTTTTTGGTGGGAGCATCCTTTGACCAAACTAATAGGTCATCAGCTTAATAGTTTGCGGATGGCGGCCATCTTTGTGCGAAAATCGATTCCCCCTATTAATTCGAACACGGTGAAACCGAATGGAACGAAATTTGGTACACAGGTAGTACTAGCAAAGGGCACTTCAGTGTCTTATTTTATATCGCCGCCATCTTTACGGATACGTAATGGCGGCCACATAAATGTTCAAAGCTTAAATCTAATTACGACTAACCTAATCATCCGATCTCTACCAAATTTTGCAACAACGTACCTTTATGGAGGAAGCATCCTTTGACCAAATTAATAGGTCATTATCCTAATAGTTTGTATATGGCGGCCATCTTTGTGTCAAAATCGATTCCCCCTATTAATTCAAACACGGTGAAACCGAATGGAACGAAATTTGGTACAGAGGTAGCAATAGCAAAGGGCACCTCAGTGTCATGTTTTATATCGCCGCCATCTTGACAGAAACGTGATGGCAGTCACACAAATGTTCAAAGCTTAAATCAAATTACGACTAACATAATCATTCGATCTCTACCAAATTTTACAACAACATACCTTTATGGAGGGAGCATTCTTTGACCAATCTAATAGGTCATTAGCCTAATAGTTTTAGGATAGCGGCCATCTTTGTGTCAAAATCGATTCCCCCTATTAATTCAAACACGGTGAAAACGAATGGAACGAAATTTGGTACAGAGGTAGCACTAGCAAAGGGAACCTCAGTGTCATGTCTTATATCGCCGCCATCTTGACAGAAACGTGATGGCGGCCACACAAATGTTCAAAGCTTAAATCAAATTACGACTAACATAATCATCCGATCTCTACCAAATTTTGCAACAACATACCTTTACGGAGGGAGCATCCTTTGACCAATCTTATAGGTCATTAGCCTAATAGTTTGCGGATGGCGGCCATCTCTGTGTCAAAATCGATTCCCCTATTAATTCGAACACGGTGAAACCGAATGGAACGAAATTTGGTACAGAGGTAGCACTAGCAAAGGGCACATCTGTGTCATGTTTTATATCGCCGCCATCTTGACGGAAACGTAATGGCGGCCACACAAATGTTCAAAGCTTAAATCAAATTACGACTAACATAATCATCCGATCTCTACCAAATTTTGCAACAACATACCTTTACGGAGGGAGCATCCTTTGACCAAACCAATAGGTCATTAGCCTAATATTTTGCGGATGGCGGCCATCTTTGTGTGAAAATGGATTCCCCCTATCAATTCGAACACGGTGAAACCGAATTGAACGAAATTTGGTACAGAGGTAGCACTAGCAATGGGCACCTCAGTGTCATGTTTTATATCACCACCATCTTGACGGAAACGTAATCGCGGCCACCCAAATGTTAAAAGCTAAAATGTAATTACGACCAACCTAATAATCTAGTCTCTACCAAATTTTGCAACAACATATCTTTATGTGGGAAGCATATTCTGACCAAACTGCAATATCATCAGCCCAATAGTTTACAGATGGTGGCCAAGTATGTGTGCAAATCGATTCCCCCTATCAATTCAAACACGGTGAAACCGAATTGAACGAAATTTGGTACAGAGGTAGCACTAGCAAAGGGCACCTCAGTGTCATGTTTTATATCGCCGCCATCTTGAAGGAAACGGAATGACGGCCACCGAAATGTTAAAAGCTTAAATCGAATTACGACCATCCTAATAATTTGATCTCTACCAGATTTTGAAACAACATGTCTTTCTGTGGAAATCATCTTTTGACTGACTACAAGGTCATCAGCCCAATAGTTTGCAAATAGCGGCCATGAATGTGTGCAAATCCATTCCACATATCAATTGAAACATGGTGAAACCGAATTGAATGACATTTTTTTTACAGAGGTAGCACTAGCAAAGGGCACCTCATATTCATGTTTAATATCCCTATAGCACGTTGTATTTCAAAAAGCTACTACAACCAACATTCAATTATACTCCTTGAAAAGGACAAAGAGTTATAACAATACCCATTCATTTAGGAGAAAGTAGGCTATATGCTCTTTACTGAACATCTTGTTTACAATATAGACTTTACTGTTTATATTGCTGTACTGTGTTTTCAGATGCTATCTTTGCGTGTTTTTCAGACCAATCTATTGTGGCTTATGACACATTTACTGTTAATGTTTCCTCTTATACGGATGCTAATTAAATGTCAGTACCAAACAAACAAAAATTAACTTAGTTTCCCACTTCACTCATTTAATTTTATTTATCTATATAGCCTAAATAATAATTCACACATATATATTTTAAGTGAAAAATAAAATTTATTACTTGCGCATGATGCAATTCTGAGTGAATAGAACAATTTCCTGCATATCACGTTACGTTGTAAGGGAGGGGTATGCTTTTTTGAAGTTGAGGTATGACAGGGAAATATCTTCGGATAGCATACCGCCTCTGGTTTTTTCCCACTTCCTTCACTGGTTATAATCCTAGTTGTTGCGAGTCTTCCAACTTGGACCTGTTCCTTAGGTACCATACCGGTATATATTTAAAACATTCTTATTAGACTGACATCTCGCAGGAATATATGTGCGACATACTAATTCCTGTGACGGTACCTATCATGGATCATCTAATTTTGATATGGGAACGTTATGAGTAAATGGCAAGAGTGGAAACAGTTCACACTAATCGTGCAGTGGTTAAGCGTTGTAATATCCAATGATATCATTAGTAACTGTTTGAAAATATATTAATATTATTCTATATTACAGTACCGTAAATCGTATCCTCGGCAACAATACCATCAACACAAAGAGCAGTCTAGCCACATAAGGTAATCTCGCGCTTCTTGGCTGTTGGCTGATGGAGTTGATTTGGGAGTGCCAACTTAATATCATTTTGATGTAATTTTCGGTGAGATATTACATTCTGAAAATTACTTTATTTACTTCATTGCAGATCCATGTAAGGTAAGGATATTGCAAATGTTGTGGACGGACAACGTCTATAGCGAGGAAAAGAGTTGAGCTTTCGCAACAAAGTAGCGCTTTAATGTGCTACACCTACGCACATAAATTCATATACTCAGACACCCCACCTCCTACTTCGGATACGAATTTATAAAAAATTTAAACAATTGAGTATTATATTCAATTTGGCGTTGTCCAAAATTTATTTTAATTATAAATGGGTAACAGTGGCGCTAATTTAATAAAGTCAATAGCGGTATAGGCTATAACTATTTTTAAGTATTACAGTATATTAGGGCGCCCCTGCTGCTCCGCAGCATTATTTTTCAGTATTGGAATTAAAAAATAACGACATTATGTAATAGTTTATAACATTTATTTCACAATACTTCCTTCCAGACAAAGTTCGCTGTGCGTCGACCCTTGGGTTCAATTTCTACTTTTACATCTTTAAATGACTTTCCTCCGGGTTAGGCAACATACAACTTTCCATGGCCTATAACAGCATCAGGCAAGTAGATTCCAACTAGATGAAGCGTTCGACCCTGCGCTTTGTTGAGTGTAATTCAAAACGCTAGTTTAATAGGAAATTGCCGTCATTGTAGTGTCAGATGGTGACACATCTACGCGAGGTAGCAGTATTCGCTACCCACTATTCACACCAGTTAGAACTTAGAAATCAATGATATTGTCGTACATTTTTCTATTAGCCTCGTCCCGTTCAGCAATCTCTTAGTTGCATTGAAATTCCTAAGGAGCATTACTATAGCACCTTCTTTCAAAGTCAGCACATGGGGAGGTAGACCACTCCTCTCAAGCCTGTTCAAAAATTCAGTGGGAAAATACAAAACTTCAATTCTCTTCTTCAGTTACAAATGCATTCACTCTCGTGTAAAATCTAGTAGTTCCTGGAAGTAGATCTGAAAATACCATATTAATTGTATGGCAATGTTCATTTTTCGGTGCAAGAAAATGAAAAATGAGAAGTAATATTGTATGTCCACTCATAACTTTCCTCAGAATCAGCCGATTTGAATAGTTAAGAGCTGGAATGAAAGAGCGCGATCCACCGAGTGTTCTACAGACTAAAACGACATACGTACCTCTATTAAAACCAAGGATATGATTGTATCAATGAGAAATGAAAGTTGTAAAACGTTCAAGAAATCAAATAATTTGAGGAAGGCGGAAGTTAACTGATTTGTAATACTTGATAACAAATCCGTGCATGAATACCTTTCATTTAAAAAAAGATTGAAGTATATCGACCGGATAGAATGGCCGGACGGACTCGGTTAAGATTTCATAAATATTTCTAATATTCGCTTCGGCACTCATAACATTCCTCAGAATCAACCAAATTAAATATTTAATATCTGAGTGCTCTTAGACCAAAACAAACTGTGTAACTCAATTAGAACGAAAGATATGATTTCTACAATGAAAAAAAAAATGTTGAAAAAAAGAGGTGTAATATCGAATGTCCACTCACAACTTTCCTCAGAATCCGCCGATTTCAATAGACACGAGCTAAAATTAAAGCGCCGGACTCACTGAGTGTTCGAAGACAAAACGACCTGCGTATCTCAATTAGAACCAAATATATGATTGCTTCAATTAGATAAAAAGTTGGCAAAAGTTGAAAAAATCTCATAATTTGAGAAAGCCGGAAGTTAAGTGATTTGTAATACTTGATATCAAATCCGTGCATGAATACCTTTCATTTAAAAGAAGAATGAAGGAAATTGACATGATAGAATGGCCAGTCGGACTCGGTTAAGTTATCATAAATATTTTTAATAATATAGACTAGGGCGCCCGTGCTGCTCTGCAGCATTATTATTCGTTATTGGAATTAAAAAATAACGACATTATGTAATAGTTTATAACATTTATTTCACAATACTTCCTTCCAGACAAAGTTCGCTGTGCGTTGACCCTTGGGTTTAATTTCTACTTTTACACCCTTAAATGAATTTCATCGGAATAAGGCAACATACAACTTTCCATGGCCTAAAATATGATCAGGCAAGTAGATTCCAAGTCGATGAAGCGTTTGACCTTGCGCTTTGTTGATTGTAATACAAAACGCTAGTGTAATAGGAAATTGCCGTCATTATAGTGTGAGATGGTGACACATCTACGCGAGGTAGCAGTATTCACTCCCCACTACTCACACCAGTTAGAACTTAGAAATCTATGATAATGTCGTACATTTTTCTAACTATTGGCCTCGTCCCGTTCAGTAATCTCTTAGTTGCATTGAAATTCCTAAGGAGCATTACTATAGCACCTTCTTTCAAAGTCAGCAAATGGGAAGGTAGACCACTCATCTCAAGCCTGTTCAAAAATTCAGTGGGAAAATGCAAACTTCAATTTTCTTCTTCAGTTACCAGAGTATTCGCATTCGTGTAAAATCTAGAAGTTCCTGGAAGTAGATCTGAAACTACCCTATTAATTTCATGGCAATGTTAATTTTTCGATGCAAGAAAATGAAAAATGAGAAGCAATATTGAATGTCCACTCATAACTTTCCTCAGAATCAGCCAATTTGAATAGTTAAGAGCTCGAATGAAAGAGCGTGATCCACTGAGTGTTCTTAGACTAAAACGACATACGTACCTCTATTAAAACCAAGGATATAATTGTTTCAATGAGAAAAAAGTTGGAAAAAGTTCAAGAAATCAAATAATTTGAGGAAGGCGGAAGTTAAGTGAGTTGTAATACTTGATAACAAATCCGTGCATGAATACCTTTCATTTAAAAAGGAATGAAGGAAATCGACCGGATAGAATGGCCGGACGGACTTGGTTAAGTTATCATAAATATTTCTAATATTGGCTTCGGCACTCATAACATTCCCCAGAATCAACCAATTTAAATATTTGAAACCGCAAAAGATAGAGTGCTCTTAGACCAAAACAAACTTTGTAACTAAATTAGATCCAAAGATATGATTGATACAATGAGAAAAAATGTTGAAAAAATTAGATATTTTATATCGTATAAAACATTTTTGTATTCTATCTATCTATCTATCTATCTATCGTATGGCTTTTAGTGCCGGGAGTGTCCGAGGACATGTTCGGCTCACCTGAGTCTGTAGCTGCTTCCAGCGGACACCGTAAAGGGTGAGCTACAAGTTCCGTTCAATTTCAGGTAGTTCCAACTTTCGTCACCAGATATCAATGATACCTAGTGGCGAACGTTGGAACTTTGATAGAGCGTTCTGACGAAATCTAACCTAACAAATTTTGCTTTACACAAGTCTAGTCTGTGAAAGGATCTTTTACATGCCATAAATCTATGACATGGGACCGCCGGCTTTACTTCCCCTCCGAAGGAAGGCATACTGAAGGATATTTAACGCTCTTAAAAAATCCGACGACTTCGGCCGGGTTTGAACCCGCTATCTTGGGCACAGAAGCTCAGCATGCTACCGACTACGCCACCGAAGCCGCAAAGTGGATATTGGTGTAATATATCATAGTCAATACGGGAAAATCTAAAATAATGACAAAAGTCATAGATATTCAGAAAAAAATGAGTTGTAATATCGAATGGCCACTCATAACATTCCTCAGAATCAACCGATTTGAATAGTTAAGGGCTCAAATGAAAGCACTTTATTCACTGAGTGTTCTTAGACCAAAACGACCTGCTTACCTGAATTAGAACCAAAGATATGATTGCTGAAAAGTAGGTAAAATTTGCTTCCTATGTGAATGCGACTCTTGAGCCAGAGAAAGACACTGAGACATCTCATTGTCAGTTTGGTCGTAGAGGAAAGAATTACTGCCAGTGACAAGAGATAGTACAGACTCGCGACAGGTATTATTGCCACCTGAACATATCCAACTCCTGGCACCTTAATGTGATGGGGATCCTGAGAGCAATACAGGGTCGCCCTTGCCGGTAAGGTCAAGGGTGAGAGACTGACCACGCCATGAAGGTGGGCACGCTACGTCATCAGTAGCGGTACAGTTGTATTTCTGCGGGGCCTCTATTTCAGTCATTATGGTGGCAGCCCTACCGGAAACTAGGAATTACTCGCACTCACCGAAATTGATTATTATTAAAGAACGTGAAAAGAATGAAAACCAGACTCGTCCAATGTTGAGAACTCGCTGAACAAAAGGGAAGACACGAATAGGTTTCAGGAACGTGAGGACTCTGGGTGAGGGCAGTAGGCTGAGGCAGGTGTCGTCGTATAAACTTGATATACTTGGGCCCAGTGAGATGAAGGACTTACCCTCATATACTCTGGGAAGAGCGAGGAGATGGAGTTGGACTTTTGTTTACTCAACACGCAATGGAAAGCCTTATACGTTGGCAACCCATTTCTGAGAGAATATTTAAGTCGTATTTTACAATGCTATGCACTCAAGGAGCGATCATAGTAAGAACTTAACTCCCGTCAGCATGAGACAGCAAGGAAGAGCACAAAGAGAGATGTGATTATAATAATGCTAAGGTAGAATAATGAGGGACTACAACATGGCCTAGGGGATATGAATGAAAAGTTCACAGACCTCTGTGCTAGCTATGACATTGTTATTGGAGGTACTTTGTGGTGCCGGAGATCACTTATGTAATCCCTGATCATGACACTTATAACCATATTGACCACACCGCAGTGAGGAGGAGATTCAGAAGATCACTCACCGATGTTCGGTATAAGAGAGGAGCTGGTGCGTGCCGAGTGCAAGATGATGATCATGGTGGCAAGAAAGGGGTTTGAAAACTAGAGAAAGAGATTGGATATGAGGAAGCTGACGGAGGAGGTCAGAGAAGAATTTAAATTGGAGGTCAAAAAATAACTTCGGACACTCCAATCTGATAGAGCAGAAGCTGATATTGAATCTTCTGAATTAGAATGGATACTTTGTGGGCTGTTAAATTGAATGTTTAGATCAATATCCACATGAGAATGCAGTAACAAAAACATGAGGTTCAACGACAGATACAATATCTGATATTGCAAGCAAACCTTATCCACATCCAACAATTTTAGTCTGCTTTCCTTATTAGGTTGTCCACTTACTCATTTAGATGAGTTCCTCTTGCATCACTCTCTTCATCCTGAGCTTCTTCCTAGAGACAAGAATAAATGATTTATTTCTTTGCTATCATATTACACTTCTACACTAAACATAACAAGCCATGTAACAGATCAACTCAAAGTAAGGATATATCAGCTGACTGAGATTTGGGGAAAAGAAGGCTAAGTGCTGTAATATTAAGGATACAGATGGAATGCCTCTAACAGGTAAGGAGAAGTGAAAGCTTACATACAGTGCTGTATAAGGGAAAGGAGATTGAGAATCATGTAATGGAAAGAGAAGAGTTAATTGATGAGGGTGCGAAAGGAGATTTAATACTGAGATCAGAATTTGACAGAGCATTGGAAGACATAAGCAGGAACAAAGCGCCAGGCATATATGATTTACCGATTGAGTTGCTACGCTGCATAGGAGATGATGGTCTGTTCAGGTTATTTCACTTGGTGTGTAGGATTTATGAGACAGGTGAGATACCCCCTGATTTCAAAAAGAATGTCATCATCCCTATACCGAAGAAAGTAGGAGCTGACAGATGTGAAGATTGCCGTACAATCAACATCGAAACTATTACCGATATCACACTGAAATTTTGTACGGTGATAAAGGGAACTACCAGAAGTTCAACTATGTGAATTTTGAAAACTCATGCTTCAAAGATCCTGTCTAGAATAATTTACAAGAGGATGGAAAGCCAGACAGAAACGGAGTTGGGCGAAGACCAGATTGCTTTCAGGAGAAATGTAGGAACAAGGCAAGCAATACTAAGTCGTAGGCTGATTTTAGAAGGTTGAATAAGGAAAAATAAGAGAACGTTCATGGCATTTGTAGACTTAGGAAAGCATTTTGATAACGTTGATTGGGCTAAATTGCTTGACATTTTGAAAACGATTGGAAAAATTACAGGGATAGGAGGGTGATCTACAATCTATACAGAAACCAGACAGCAATCATTCGAACTGAAGGACATGAAAGAGAAGCTGGTATTCAGAAAGGTGTAAGGTAAGGCTGCAACTTATCACTCATACTTTTCAATCTTTACATTGAACATGCAATGAAGGAAATTGGAGAAAAAAATTAAATGGGAATTAAGATTCAAGGAGAAATTATTTCAATTCTGAGATTTGCTGATGACATCGTCATCTTGGCCGACACGCCTGAGGATTTGAATGAGTTTTTGAAAGGTATGGACTCCATCATGAGGAAATAATTCATGATGAGAATCAAAAAATGTAAACCAAAAACATTGGAATGCAACCGAAATAAATCAGTAACCTCTATGGACATCAAATTGGCAGGTGAACAGCTAAAGGAAATAGGTGACTTCTGTTACTTAGGAAACAAAATAACCAGTGATGGACGAAGCAAAGAAGATATTAAAATTAGGTTGGCACAGGCAAGGAAAGCATTTCTACAGAATAGGAATCTGTTGACATCGAATATAGATTTAGGTATTAGGAAGACATTTTTGAAAGCCTTTGTCTGGAGCGTAGCGCTCTATAGAAGTGCAACTATTGGTGCAGCAGAAAAGAGGAGAATCGAAGCGTTTGGAAAATGGAGTTACAGAATAATGATGAAGATCAGATGGGTAGATAGGGTTACAAATAAAGAGAAATTAAGACGAGTGGGAGAGGAGAGATGTTTCTGGCGAATGCTAATGATGAGAAGAGATAGGTTGGTAGGACACATACTACGACACGCAGGAATAGCAAGCTTAGTTATGGAAGGAAGGATAGAGGACAAGAACTGTAGGGGTAGACCAAGGTTAGAATATGATAATCAGATTGCCTCGGACGTAATGTGTAGTAGCTATGTAGAGATGAAACGATTAGCTCAGGACAGGGAAATATGCAGGGCTGCATCTAACCAGTCAAAAGACTGAAGACTCAAACAACAGAAACCAAGTCAAAGAATACTGCGGAGTACAATAACGTAGCAGTGCATGGGATGTACATTGTATGTACAAATCCTCGAGAACTCAGTTTCACAATTGCTTTCCTGATATTGTTTATATTAGATTTAATGTGGTAATTAGGACGTCTTATAGCAGTGTCCACATAGTTATCTCTATTGTTTTAGCTATTTTCATTTATGAAAAAATTGGCTTATGAGATCTCCTTTTGTCCGAGTGTCTGTCCGTGTGTGTGTGTGTGTGTGTGTGTGCGTATGTTTGGTCCATATCAGTCGAAAATTATCGGATTCGTAGTTTATTTGTTATCAACTAAATTCATAATTTAACATCCTTTCCCATTAATAATTAGCATAGTCTTAGAGCAGGATAATTACCAATTATAATATAACCCGAATTACAACGACAAATGATATTCATAGAACAACCTGCATTATCACGCATAAGTTACTGTATTTCTGATTTGAAATACAAAAGACAGCCGGTAGAGGTCAACACTGTCAACAATAACAATGCAGCAGGAAGACATTAAGATTATTATAGCATAAACGTCAAAATATCAGTAGTGGAACACACCTTAACGTAGAGTATAACACTGCAATTCTAGTAGGTATTAATTACAATATATTGCGTGTGATACCTCCCCTCATAAGTTATAGATTCAGCATCTCCCGTAACAACAGCGGCTTTTAGAGTACGAACTTAGACCTAAAACGTTGCATTGGTTCTGGTGGTCTAAATACAATAAAATTTAATAAAATTGTACATAAAATGCAAAATCATTTAGACGGCTAAAATTCTCGAATTTCGCATTGGAGGTCTGAGTTTGAATCACGGCTCCACCAAGATATTTTAATTCTGGTTTGAGAGCTGGAACGGTGTACACTGCACCTCCAGTGGTAAAACTTGGAAGTTGTTTTCAGTGGTTTCCCAATTCTACACGAGGCAAATACCGGGATTGTTCCTCCCTAAAGGCCACAGCAACCTCCTCTCCAACCCTCATCTGAATTATAAACACACACACTACTACTGCTATCACAGTAACACAGGTTATCAGAGAAAATCCATACACACTGAAGTTCATGGGGCTACAACATAACCATGATGTTGTAAAGTCTCTTAATTAACCAACAATAATAGAATCATTTAATCTTAATACTAAGTTCCGTGATGAAATCTCCAGCCGTCGTAACATCACGCCGTACCATGGTCAGTCAATGTTTTTCGTTTTAATTTCAATTCCCTACAATGATCCCCGTTGATGAAATTTTTAAGAAATACGTATTCAGATTTTTGTGGAGTTCAGATTCCTAAGGTTCTTAACGTGGTTTGGATAGAAACTGGAGTGCCATAGCCTCTTACAGAGACAGGTGTAAACCATTGTTGTCACGTCTAGAGCTACTGTTGCCGTGGAGAAAATGGAGTGCCATGGATTCTCACAGAGTTAGATGGAAACCTTGTGGTCATGTATTGAGCTACTATTGCCGTGGAGAAAATGGAGTGCAATGGATTCCCACAGAGTTAGATGGAAACCTGGCAGTCATGTATTGAGCTACTTTCGTTTCAGTGGAAATGGAGTAGCATGACGTATACAGAAAAAGTTGGAAATTTGGTGGTAACGTTTAGAGCTACTGTTCCCATGGTTACGGCCTTGCCATTCCTTCATCAGTTAACTTTTGGTCGGAATTAGCCTTTGCTCAAGTACCAAAATGCCGAAATCAAAAGAATGGGAAAGACTATCGGGAATTCATGTAGCCAGTGATTCCTTCTGGGTCCTGAACTATGTGTGTGCAAAATTTGGTTGAGATTGGTGGGACGATGTAGAACAAATCCACATACATACAGACTTTCACTCTTATATATTAGATGTAAATATCTGGGCAAGAACGCGGAGGCTACCTCGCTATGATGCCACGATGTGACTGGAGAAAGATTTGTGCGCAAGAATATAGGTGCGCGTGCGTCTAACAAATATCTATTTTACCCTTCCTGAAAAATGTAATTACTTGATCTCCTAGAACCAACGGAAGAGACAAGAGACAGAAGTGAAGATTCAATTTAAAAGGCCCCATTTGAAAAATTATCCGTGCTCCTAAACTGGGTTAACCAGACCTGGCCTGCTGCTAATGCAAAGCAGATATCCTTTATGAAACGAACTGTGATGTTCAATTATTATTTTGTTCCATTAAACGTATTTAAAATTCATAAAACTTGCAAATATGCGACGTATCCCGGCGTGGCTGGATATAACATTGATAATGCGCCCGAATTCTCCAATCATAACCAATATCCGCTGCACTGTAAAGGATACCCAGCTCAAAATAACTTACCATTGTCTGCGAAGTAAAAATTGGGAATTCTAGGATCATACAGAGTATATTTATAAAAAGGAAATAGTACTACCAGCCTAGGTACAAATTTCTATTAACATTTACATTTAAGCAATTCGAGAAACTCCGATCTCGAGGGGTGATTAGGTCTATCTATAGTGAGAGCCTGTATCCTACCTAGCAGTACTATTTTCGGCGTTGACAAAATGAAAACGATGTCAGCTAAGATAAAATTGGCTAATTCGCTAAAAAGCTCTAGCCGTTTATTGTTCCGTGGCAATACACACATGTCCCTAATGTATATCAATTACCAGTGTCTTCCTGACACTACAAAAAATGAAAATCAAAATAAACTAAAACGTGGCATTTATACATGATGTCCTGAAAATAAAGCTTGGAGAATTCGGTACTCCACTGATTCCTTCTTCTCTCATCGAAGAATATAGCATTCATTTGCTATTAGAAAAATTCAACACAAAATTTTATTACAAATATTAAACTCGAGTGAAGTTCCTCAGAACCTCCACTGAAATACGAAAAATTATGAAACGGCTTGGTTTCAAACATTACCCTATATTATACATTGCGTTTCATATTTGAACCGTAGTTCCACATCTAAATATGCAAGATCAAAGTTTACTAACTATTAAATATATATTCATATGTCCAATGATTTGTGATTCGCACAAGTATTAATTTCTGCGTTGAAATGATTCACTTTCTTTTCTCTAATATTCGTGAGTCTTTACTACTCAAACTTCCTGAACAATCACCATAACTTTATCGGTAGAAAGTATTAAATACTTGTCTAGATCAAAAGAACATAAGTGACAAATGTTTAAGTTCAGCACTGCTCTAACTTCCTTTCTCCCATTTGATTATTAAATTCCGAAAATTGCTGAAATTCTTTGCTCGACTTACAATTACTTTAATAAACGTGAATATTCGAAGTGCATGGCATTTTACCTTCCTTCCACACTCCTGTTCCAAAATTACACAAACAATTATATTATTTCTTAAACACCCTGTACAGAACTTGCCTCAAATGCAATTAAATGATATCACCCTCGCTGTGGTCAAAACTAGGAAACATGACTCCTTAGTCTCCTTTTGTGAAAATACGTAATTCATTTACGTCTACGATTCCTTTCTTGCACGGTATTCCAAATCTAAGCCCATTTCAGTGCATTTTCTCAATCAATGCAAAGAAAATCAGTATCTTTATTAAATATCCACTACCATTGTGAATATTGTTCAAGAAACAAACTTTAACAAAACTCCTCTATTCTTATACAAAATTTCCTCGTGCCTATAAATTCAAATCTTTAACTACTTTCGGTACAGTTACTTTTATATCACACTGTGATTTAACTTTCTTAACTCCATTTCACGTATTTAAATTCAGTTATTACATTAATGTAACTTTCAGAGAATTGTCAGCAAGAATTCAAATTTAATAATGATATAAGTGAGTCCTCTCTTCCTGTGAATACAAATTTCTGAATTTAATTCATTTAAGTCCGGCTGATTTATTTTCAGACATTGGGTAGACTTATCTAAGTTGCCCTGTCTCTTCCTTCGTCTTTTAATTACAAGTGACTTAACAATAAAGTCTTAGCCATCTTCATGAAATATTTTGTTTGATAAATTTTATTTAGGCTTTTTAATGCTCTAAATGTTTCATTTGACACATATCAATGTTCTAGGAACATTTTGTTACTAGGAAATATGGTTTATTGTGTTTACAGCATAGTTCTACATAACTATCTGTTTCATTACAATGAATTTGGTATTTATTGATTTAATTGTCTATATCGATTATTTAGACTATCTTCAACCAGATTTTGTGTCGTGTAACAATCAATTATTGCACACAGTTGGTTTATAATAAATTTCTGACACTCGAATCAACATCATGAGTTGTCGAAATTTATTTGACATTTCGTGGCATAGCTTTTTAAATATACGGTACTTCGATGTTTCGATATACGTTCTATCGCTGCGCATAAAACAGATTTATTTAATTTAACGCAAGTATCAATGATTCTAAACGACTTTATAATGAACTGAATTTAACGTTGACAATAGCAATACGCTAATAAAATTTCATCCAAATGACTGAACTTTGCAATGAAAATAACTCCTAAGAAAATACTGATTTACTGGATTAAAATCTACACAATTTTAAATAAAATGACAGAATTATACGGTTGGTCAATTTGGATAAACACAGAACTTGACTAAAATTCTACTAAATATATTTCAATCTCTTCACTACCTTGTGCTGACGTCGATCTCTGCTGGAATATGCCTTGTCTGGCAAGACAAATGTGCTTGAGCACATCGCACACAGCTGCGAGAACCGGCTGTGACGAGGACTGCTGGATAACCTCACAGTGGGGCAAGGTCAGTCTCGGAACTGTGTTAGCGACCTCTTCCCGCACGGCAAGTCTCTCCCCCACTTCCTCACTCGACCCCCGCATGTCGTTTGGATCTTCCGACGTTACCACTTCACTACGCCTGCATCGCTTCTTAAGGTTGAAATTCGATTGTTCTATAAGTGTCCTTGAGAGTATACTGGATGTATATGAACTCGTGTTACGAAGTATAGATTTGTTCTGCATTTCTGCGCATCGCGTAGGTGTTCGACTACGCTATCCATGTTGTAGAATTCTGGATTCAACCTTCATTTCTGTAATCTCTACTTCCCTATAATGTGCATCTTAGCACGAAGTCATAATCAGGTTAATGATTAAGCCTGAAAGACTTCCCCGTCGCCAATTCCTAAACTGCATTGTGAATAGCTTTAAGGATATAGCTATTTTCCTGTAGTGAATTATTGCAGTTATCTGCGTGATATGTGTAGTAGCTTTGTATCGAAATACTGAAGTAACAAGTTGTGTTTCAAATACTCCACAGACTTGCTGTATGAAGCTTCTCTAAATGTGAGCGCAAATGAGCTCGGTCTCGTTCCTATAAGTGTGTTACAAAATTACCGGCCTGCATACTGTGCTGGTCTCGGTCAGAATGTCGCTTGCTTCACGAGTCACTGCCTTCTAAACTCCGCGCTCCTTCTCACAACTTTCATTATACGTGGCACTGTCAATGAAGCAACTCGCTTCTAAACTAGCGGTCTTGTTCAGACCAGATCTGAATTTGGAATGAACGCTCGTTCTCTCAGCTCACGTGAAGTTCATCGCGCTTCTTCCCCTCTCGTGGTGTGACGCAACTCCACTCTTCCCCTCACTCGCTGTGATCAGCCGCGGACCTTCTCCTCCTTTATGACGTTACACTCACCTCTCGTGGTGTGACGCATTCTTACGATTGTAGGCCTTCCTACATTCAGATAATAAATAGACAACCATTATTCGAATAATTCCTTATTTCTTTCCGGCCTTCTGTAATTGTTTATATTAATAATAATGCATGGTATTACACTCTGTTTCAGCTTAAGATTTCCATATCTCACAAATTTTAAGGAATAAGAGATTTTAATTCATTCTTTTTATTTTTCCTGCGCCACAGTTCGTATCCCGTCTGCATCTTAGTATTGGACTTAAATTAATTCGGGTGCAATACCAATGATGAATTAGCATTATGAACTGCCACCGTTCCATAATATGATATAGTCTGGTTTATTGTGCACGCGCATCCGATATTATTGTGTGTGCAGTAGTGAAGCGATCCTTCATCCAGACATACGTTAACCGCGCATAGCCTTTCAAAGTAAACGGATGCGGCCCTGAGTACGGGCGTCAGTCAAGTTGTGGCGTTCCAGGACATGTAAGAGGACTATTCTGGTGAATTATAAACACTCCTCGTCTTAATCCTGGCTTATCTATTGGAACCCCGCCATCAACTCTGTTTGGGTGTTTGAGAGGACAGTCCATTGAAAAGGTGACAGGTTCTATTTGTCATCGGTATGGTCGGAACTCACAATTGTGAAATACATTAATAGCATTGGTGAGAAGAAAGTGACGATCAGATCTTGCCTTGTATGATATGCAACAAGTAGTAACACATTAAGGTACTTACCGCATTCAAATCTCCACCAATAACTTCTTCTGTTTTGAAGGATGGAACGATCTTTGGTATGGAATATTCATCTATCGTAATATCTCCAATAAGATCAGCATCTTCCTGCAGAGAAATAACTTGTTTCACAAACATGTTTCTTTGCGTACCTGAGATTATATCTTACCCATAACTTGTAAGCTTAGACTGCAGGAATCAAATATAAAAGTGACCATATTTCAGGTTTCCATTACCTTTAATTTCTTCCAAACACAATACCACATACATACAAGACTTAGATCACTAATTAGTGTGTTCAGAATGAAAATTCTTTTTTCAGAGTTCACGTCCATGACTTTGATGTTTTGTATGCTAGCTTCATCAGCTGATCTCCATGCATATATGTAATACCCGCCATAACAACACACCCTGATGGATATAGCAAACTGGAGATGTGAGTGATCATTTTATGGTCCAGGGGGTTTACAAAAACAGCACTTTAAAAGAAGATATCTGGGTGCATTGCGTCAGCTCAGAGAAAGCACTGAAATTGATTAACATAAAGGTATGAAGGCTTGCAAATTAAGAAGTGTTTTCGTGTTATGATCATCACTAAATGATGAATGGAGAAAACCAGATCATATTTTCAAAACGTTTCAATGTCATCAGGGTAGTAAAGGATAGGAAAGCGTAAGGAAAGAAACAAAACCAAGATAGTTGGACATCGAATAGGATGAAATCAAAGTAGGGAACTCATTATTAGTTTCGATTTGTTACCAGAGAATTTTATGAGAGGCATTGTCCGTCAATAACTGAAACTTTCTGCCTTCTAGAAAGGCTTTAAATTTGCCGAGAGTACAAAGCACAAACAATGTTCCCTTTTGTGCTGTCTTTCGATTGGAGTAGGATTCCTGATGGAACACCACACTATATCGCTTTGCCTGTTCTCCTTCATCTGACACAGAACCGCTCCTCTTCGCATCCGTGTTAAAACTCATTTCTCACAGGATTCTGGCTGTGCCGGGCTTGGAACTCAACAAATTGTCAGCTTGACGTTATCGTGTTCGTGTGTAGTCGGCTATGATCCTTGTGAAGGTGATCTGTAAGCACGGCTGCTCTTCTCCTATCTGATGCAATATACATTATACTAAGGTCCTTGTGAAGGTGATCTGTACACACAGCGGCTCTTCTCCTATCTGATGCAATATACATTATACTATGGTCCTTGTGAAGGTGATCTGTAAGCACAGCTGCTCTCCTACCTGATGCAATATACATTATACTATGGTCCTTGTGAAGGTGATCTGTACGCACAGCGGCTCTTCTCCTATCTGATGCAATATACATTATACTATGGTCCTTGTGAAGGTGGTCTGTAAGCACAGCTGCTCTCCTAACTGATGCAATATACATTATACTATGGTCCTTGTGAAGGTGATCTGGACGCACAGCGGCTCTTCTCCTATCTGATGCAATATACATTATACTATGGTCCTTGTGAAGGTGGTCTGTAAGCACAGCTGCTCTCCTAACTGATGCAATATACATTATACTATGGTCCTTGTGAAGGTGATATGTACGCACAGCGACTCTTCTCCTATCTGATGCAATATACATTATACTATGGTCCTTGTGAAGGTGATCTGTAAGCACAGCTGCTCTTCTCCTATCTGATGCAATATACATTATACTATGGTCCTTGTGAAGGTGATCTGTAAGCACGGCTGCTCTTCTCCTATCTGATGCAATATACATTATACTATGGTCCTTGTGAAGGTGATCTGTAAGCACAGCTGCTCTTCTCCTATCTGATGCAATATACATTATACTATGGTCCTTGTGAAGGTGATCTGTAAGCACGGCTGCTCTTCTCCTATCTGATGCAATATACATTATACTATGGTCCTTGTGAAGGTGATCTGTAAGCACGGCTGCTCTTCTC